>JAVYIG010001883.1:0-289912 GCA_035222895.1 Strongylocentrotus droebachiensis
ACTGGAAACGATTGATAGGAACATCATAATTGTAGATCTTGTCAGTTCTTTAACAGGATATGATATGTCGAGAACAAAAGGATTTCTCAATGATATGCTCCCAACATATCCCTCTCTTATGCCCCCCTCTCCTCTCTCTCTCTCTCTCTCTCTCTCTCTATCTCTCTCTCTCTCTCTATCTTTCTCTCTCTCTCTCTTTCTCTCTCTCTCTCTCTCTCTCTCTCTCAATGTCTCTCTCTCTCTCTCTCTCTCTGTCCCTCTCTTTCTCATCCTCCCTCTCAAACAGATCTCTCGTTCTCATCCCCTGTTCTGTATTTCACCTTCCTTCATTCTACGAACGATGTAAGTTTTCTTTTAAGCCACGCAAACTATTTCAAATAATCTTGTTTAATCTGCCCCCTGTTCTTTTTCTGCTCCCCTTCTTCTCATCCCTTGATTCTTCTCTTTTTCTCTCACTTGACTGTTTCCTTCCTCTGCCACTTTGGTACAACTGTATTTCTCTTTCTCTCGTTCTCGTTGTTATTGTTAGTAAAGTTCTCAAAATATCTCTTAGCTGAAATCTTTAGGTTTTTATAATTTTTTGAGGTCAGGGTTTAAGAGCCAGAATTAGAAAATATGTCATTATGCACCATCTGCATTAAGCTGAGTGATTTCAGTTATTTAATTTATTTTAGCAATGAAATAAAGTGGGTCATTATCAATCAATTACAATTTTGTATTCATTGATTTTATTTATCAAAAACTCAAATCCTTTTTTTTTTTTTTTCATAACATATTTTATACAAAACTACAACATAATTACAACAAAACTTTGTTTCATTTGATAAACAACATAATTACAACACAATTTTATTGCTCATTATTTCCCAATGTATAGGACAAAAATATATCACAATTACATAATAAAAAGATATAACCGCACCACACAGTTATTTCAACCCCCAAACTAGAAACAAAAACAATGTTTTTTTCAGAAAAGACTGATACTTTTTTTTTATATAACAAATACCCTTGCTTACAACAGTTTTTATCACCTGACGAAGTATTGCAGTAGCATACGAAACGTCGTGATCTTTTAGATTCCTTATTGACCACATTGCGAGACAAACGATATCACTAGCGATATTATTTTCGATACTATATCCGCAATGAGTAATATATTTAGCATAACAAATAATGAGTTTCATATTCTCAACATATATTTATACAGAATTGGATTTTGAGTTTCTTTTTTTTTTTATTAAAACACGACTTAGAATTATCCAAACCTCCCCCTCCCTTCTACTTGTGTGGATAGGGAATGCATTCTGGTACAGGTTTCTTTACAATGTCGAAATGACTTAAGTTGTTGACTTCGTTCCACCTCTACCTCGCTCTCCCTTAATGTCTTTATTAATCGATTAGTGAAATATTTGACAGTAAATGAAAGTACAGGTATATATAACTGACATAATAAACATGATGAAGAACAGGATGAACATTCAATAAATCAGGTATGGAAGAAAGTTCGATAAATATATACATGTATGCTTGCTTATAAAGACTACGAATAAGAATAAATGACATTGTGACGGTACAGAAGAGTGGAAATGAGACAGACAAATATAAAACAGAGACGGAGAGAGAGGGGGGGAGAGATGGAGAGATGAGGGGAAAGAGATGTAGGTAAATTATGGACAATATCCATTTAATTTCCGATAAAAAGTAAGATCATTTGGGCCTTATAATACATCATCGGGTATCTCAAATTTAATTTTGTTTCTTGACTTTGGGAGGGGGACCTCATCCGAACCCACCCTAGTGTATGTATTTTCCATCATTTTTTTTACAAGTATACTTATTAAAAAATGATGGGAAATGCTCGATTTTTATATAGGGACGTTCGAGCAAACTCACGCTAAAATGAGCACATTGATTTGTCTGCGTTCCACGTGACCTCAAAAACCGTATCCGGACACCTACCCCTGGACATCCATCCCCCGGATAACGACCCCCAGTCAACTATCCCCTAGAACAACTATCCCCTTAGGGCAACCACCCTCTCGGACGACTACCCATCGTAACAACTACCCCCAGACAGCTACCCCCGGACAACTACCCCCTAGGATAGTAGTCCGGGGGTAGTTGTTCTAGAGGACGGTTGTCGTAATGGGTAGTGAGTTGTCTGGGGCTAGTCGTCCGGGTGGTAGTTGTCCGGGCGGTAGTTGTCCCTTGAGTAGTCGTCCTAGAGGGTGGTTGTCCTAGGGGTAGTTTCCCTAGGGGTAGTTGTCTCGGGCTAGTTGTCCGGTTGGTAGTTGTCCGGGCGGTTGTAGTCCCCGGTGGGTAGTCGTCCTAGATAGTGGTTGCCCTAGGGGGTAGTTGACTGGGTGTGGTTATCCGGGGATAGGTGTCCTAGAACCCATCCACACCACTTTATTTTACAAATCTGAAGTCCCGTCAGATATGTCCACCTCCCAATATCTACAGCGTTTGGAATCAATGATGCCACTGTTTGTTGGCGAATTTGGGACGGACTTATCCAGCATTTATACATTTTAAAGCTTAGAGTAACAAGAAATCACAATAAAACTAAAATTAACACTGCGAAAAGATCATGTGTGTGTATGGGGGGGGGGGGTTTAAATAAGATATATACAAGACTATAAAATTGAATTTGGGAGCGGCAAAACATTATGTGGCCGCACTCCATTCCATAGTTGCCCCACCCCCGGCAAGAAAATCCTGGATCTTGCCACTTTTGTTAATCTGCAGCACATCACCCGTCTGGCAAACATGGTGCAAAGATAGAGGGAGACCGAGATATGACGCTTATCAGCCTTCATCAGATCGCAGTTATCCCTAGAACGAAAACGAAAGGGGGAAAAATGAGGTGAATAAAAGAAAATTGCATTTCAACCATTTAGTTAATGTTTACCTCTTTTAAAATTTGAATCGCTATCAATAATTGTGTTGATAGTTCACACCCTGAGCCATAGTGCTCAAATTCTAGCTTTGAACATCCCTACATAAAATTATCAATACCACCATCAACGTTTTCACATGAACGATTCCTGCAAAACATAGCCATAGGAAAATGAAGCCGTGCTTACAATCTCCATCATTTCTTCATCAGGTCTGTCCAATCTTCATCAGTGGGTTGGATACCCATGGGTAAGCACTTCTGGTGTATCTACTTCCTTCAGAAACGATAGTGAAAAATATTAGATTTGTATTATGATTTTTGTATACAAAGGTTTATAACAGTATAATATATTTATGTTATTTATATTATGACATTATCATCCAGATCGATGCATGTTATTATAATATTTTCAAAGGTTCCAATATTATTTAGGGCTGGGCTAGAGAACCCTCCACCAATCGAATGACTAAATCAATTAGCAGAAGCAACAATCCTTTTAGATCATTAAACGAAATACATTTATAATCCTTGTCTGTCACCGGTAATACTTTCACAAAATAATAATTATAGATTCAATAACAATTCATGACTATGATTAGCTGATTCCTGGAATGATTTTGGCAGAGTTTAAATTTCACAAAGTACCTCGGTTTCGATTTTATATCATACTGCTTTAATATCAACTTTTTAATTTCTGCCCCTTGTATAATTCGTTCCTTTTTCTTTATTTTTAATGTAAACTTGTATTGGTTCAATAAGCAAGTCGTCCATATGACATTTATCTCTCATTTCCGCGAACCTTTATTTTTAATCTATATTGCATGAAGTTATTTTCGAGTGTTTACATTCATTCGAGCATCCTTTTTTCCAGTTATCTTACCCTGACATCCACCACAATCTCTATCTGTCTCCCTTGTTGATCTGTAAACAACACCGAGGATCGCTGGCCTGGTTTGAGGGTGACTTGGACGGTTACCTGCCCAACAAAAAATAATTAAGAAAAGATTAGACAACTTCCCCCACAATATGAAAGTCTTTCAATGGGAATAAGAGCCCCCCCCCCCCCATTGTTTACAATGAAGTAGAAAGGTTTTCCGAGGATATTTCCACCGAAACGATTCCCTCCATTCAAGGGTTTGCGAACCCACCCCCATTACTCATCGAGTCTGAGAGTGCTGAGTGGATTCCCAAATATTCCTGAATACAAAATTGCTTCTCCCACCCCCCCCCCCCCCTCCCCCCGCCCCTACCCCCTAATTCCAACCCTCGACGACTTGCCCAAAGTGATTTTCGATGGAATAAATGCTATTCCTAATGGTGGAAGCTGGTAGGATTATTTCACCTTCCCGCTCTCCAATCCTTCGGATTTTGACACCCCTCATTTCTTACATTGTTTGTCACTTCATCGTCGCTTCTACCATTGTTACGGGATGAATCGCCTCTTCCTTGAAGCTTGGAGGTTGCCATTGTATGACTGAAATATATAACACAATAAAGTTCAATCGATGAATATGTGATAGCAGATTTCATCAATAAAAAATTTAATAACTAGAGGCGATTGACAAAATGGTATATTTTGTAACCGATTTAGAGTTCAGAACTTAGGCTGAAGCGGCGGGGCGTTATTAAAAGAAGGAAGGAGCACTAAACAAAAGGTTTTTTTTTATGGGGGGGGGGGGGAGCACCTGTATAAAAGAGCGAATACATAGACAATTAATGCTTTCTTCACAATCAGTGGAAAATTATCTGTTTTTGGTAAGCTTTCACTTGCTGTGTAGCAAGCTTCTTCAGACCCATGTCGTAGATGGCGCTGCTGTTGATGCAGTTTGCCGAGGAATTATATATAGGGTCAATTACAAGCCTAAGTGTCAGAGCCCGCGAATCAGTGGGGCTCCACCCCTCCCCCAAAACACACCTTTTTTGTTAAAGAATGAAAGAAAAAAAGAATAGTCACCTATAAGTTTCACAAATGAGGTTTCAAAATAATGCTCATCTGACCGTTATCTAAATGTCTGAAACCCCTGATCTTGTGGGGCTCCGCCCCCTGCCAACTCATCTAACCGTAAAAATGCGTAAAACCCCTTTAGCTTCCGGGAGCTCTGCCCCTGGGCCCCATTAGTGGCCGGCGGGTCCCTGAATGGTCATCTGACCGTAATGCCCCTGGATCCCACGCCAATTTACGCTCCCATCGCTTCGCTTGCTACGCTCTACCTAATCGTAAATACGAGCCCCCCCCCCCCCCCCAACCCCACTTTGAAAATTGTCCTGCAGGGTCTTTAACATGTACATGTAAAAGAGGCGGTTGGTGATGCGAAAAAAAAATCTGCACCCTCCCCCTCCCCCCCCCCCCCCCCCCCCCCAACGTTTTTGCTCATTACGCCACTGGTGGTGATTTCATTGTCAATCAAACTGTATATTGTCACATTTCCTTTGTCTATTTTGGCTTTCCGTTTCCAAAGACCAAAGTCCAATTTTAGGAGAGTTCAAACTTCAGCGCCACGTATATTGCATGTCATATTTTTAGGATACTTTGTGTTGCGACTTGTAGTTGTTGATATGTATGCAGCCAGGGGCGTCGCTAGACCTTTTTCAGTGGGGGGGGGGTGTAGAGGCCAACGATAACCGACAAAACTATCCACCAATTACCGACAAAATTAAATTTCCAATATCTACAAATTCAACCCTATAAACCTGGGGCCGAAGGCTAAATTGTTTTTCCTATGGACTATCTATAGTACTTGCATATGCGCAAAATGGTCATTTTCCTCGACGACATAAATATACGAATTATTTCTTCAATTTAGTCAGCATCATAGCTATATATTTTAATGCAGGCGCGGAGCTAGGATCTTATTTTATGGAAGGGCGGTAGTGAGCAAGAGAATCACTTAAAAACGCGCTCATTAGGGGGTGTGGGTGATGGGCCTCCCGCGCGAAGCGCGGAAGCTTAGACGTTTCCTTAAATTATTAGGAAAAGAAGACGATTAATTGTACCGTATTCGACTGGTAATCCTTGGCTGATAAAGTTCCCCCCCCCTCCCGCGCGAAGCGCTAAAGCTTTGACGTTTCATTAAATTATTATAAAAAAGAAGACGATTTGCTGTACCGTTCTCGATTGTTTATCATTTTCTGAATTCAGTATCACCCCCCCCCCCTCCTCCCGAGCAAAGCGCGAAAGCTTTGACGTTTCATTAAATTATGAGAAAAGCAGACGATTCGGTGTACTGTTCTCGACTCTTAATCCTTATCTGTATGTAGCTATCCCCTCCCGCGCTTCGCGCGGAAGTTTTGACGTTTAATTAAATTATTAGAGAAAGAAGACGATTCGTCGTACAGTTTTTGACTCTTAATAAGCCTTATTCATCTGAATTCAGTTCCCCCCTCTCGCGCGTGTACCGTTTTCGACTCTAAATAAGCCCTATTGATTTTGTCTGAATTCAGTTTCCCCCTCTCGCGCGAAGCGCGGAAGCTTTGACGTTTCCTTAAATTATTAGAGAAAGAATTAAGACGATTCATTGTACCGTTCTCGACTCGTCTAAATGAAGTTTAACCCTTCTACATTTTTGGCGTTTCATCACAATATAGAGAAAGGAAGACGATTCATCGTACCGTTTTCGATTCTTATTAAGCCCTATTCATCTGAATTCAGTTCCCCCCACTCGCGCGAAAGCTGTGACGTTTCCTCAAATTATTAGAGAAAGAACAAGAATCGTTGTACCGTTTCCGACTCGTCTAAATGAAATTTTCCCCTTCTGCGCGAAGCGCTGAAATTTTTGGCGTTTCATCACAATATAGAGAAAGGAAGACGATTCCTAGTACCGTTTTCGAATCCTATTAAGCCCTACTCATCTGAATTCAGTTTACCCTCTCGCGCGAAGCGCGAAAGCTTTGACGTTTCCTCAAATTATTAGAGAAAGAACACGAATCGTTGTACCGTTTTCGACTCTAAATAAGCCCTATTAATTTTGTCTGAATTCAGTTTCCCCCTCTCGCGCGAAGCGCGGAAGCTTTGACGTTTCCTTAAATTATTAGAGAAAGAACACGATTAGTTGTACCGTTTTCGACTCTAAATAAGCCCTATTGATTTTGTCTGAGTTCAGTTTCCCCCTCTCGCGCGAAGCGCTGAAGCTTTGACGTTTCCTTAAATTATTAGAGAAAGAAGACGATTCATTGTACCGTTCTCGACTCGTCTAAATGAAGTTTTACCCTTCCAAATTTTTGGCGTTTCATCACAATATAGAGAAAGGAAGACGATTCATCGTACCGTTTTCCACTCTTATTAAGCCCTATTCATCTGAATTCAGTTTCCCCCCGACTCGCGCGAAAATTGTGACGTTACCTCAAATTATTAGAGAAAGAACAAGAATCGTTGTACCGTTTTTGACTCGTCTAAATGAAATTTCCCCTTCCAAATTTTTGGCGTTTCATCACAATATAGAGAAAGGAAGACGATTCCTAGTACCGTTTTCGAATCTTATTAAGCCCTATTCATCTGAATTCAGTTTACCCTCTCGCACGAAGCGCGAAAGCTTTGACGTTTCCTCAAATTATTAGAGAAAGAACACGAATCGTTGTACCGTTTTCGACTCTAAATAAGCCCTATTAATTTTGTCTGAATTCAGTTTCCCCTCATGCGCGAAGCGCGGAAGCTTTGACGTTTCCTTAAATCATTAGAGAAAGAAGACGATTCGTCGTACCGTTCTCGCCTCGTCTAGATGAAGTTTTCCCCTTCTGCGCGAAGCGCGGAATTTTTGGCGTTTCATCACAATATATAGAGAAAGGAAGACGATTCCTCGTACCGTTTTCGATCTTATTAAGCCCTATTCATCTGAATTCAGTTTCCCCCTTTGACGTTTCCTCAAATTATTAGAGAAAGAACACGATTCGTTGTACCGTTTTCGACTTTTAGTAAGCCCTATTTGTCTGAATTCAGTTTTTCCACTTTCGCGCGAAGCGCGGAAGCTTTGACGTTTCCTTACATTATTAGAGAAAGTAGATGATTCGTTGTACCGTTCTCGACTCGTCTAAATGAAGTTTCCCCTTTCGCGCGAAGCGCGGAATTTTTGGCGTTTCATCACAATATAAAGAAAGGAAGACGATTCGTCGTACTGTTGTTGACTCTTAAACCTTGTTTGAATTTAGTTTCCCCGAAAATTTTAAACCTCTGATTTTTTAGCTGATATTATAGGAAAGTGAAACTTCGAGAAAATACAAGTATTGTAGTTGTAGTCACTCTCGAAGTCGTCACAGCGGATAAGAAGTCACAGTTCGTAGGGAAAAAAACTTGTCGGCCGACCGACAATATACATCTCACCGACTTCAAACTTCTGCATTGATATAGTACACGAGGATCGAGCAAGAATACCGACACAGCTGACCCGACACAGCAACATATTTACCCGTGTCTTTTTTGCTCCCTCGACGAGACGACTCCACCCAACAACCCCCTTCTCTCTTTTACTCCCACTCCTCCTCTCTCAGACTCTTACCTCCCCTCTCTCTCCTCTCTTTCATCCCCCATTTCTTTTGTTTCCCTTTCACTCTTTTTTCTTCTTTTTTTCCTTTTCTTTCTTTTCTTTCTTTTCCTTTCTTTCCTCTACTCCTTCTTTTTCTTTTTTTCTCTTTCTTTCTTCTCTTTTCTTTCCTTTCTTTTCCTTTCCTTTCTTTCCTTTCTTTTTCTTTCTTTCTTTTCTTTTCCTTTTCTTTTTTTCTTTTTTTTCCCTTTCCCTCTCTTTTTCTCCTCTCTTTTTTCCCCTCTCTTTTTCCCCTCTCTTTTTTCCCTCTCTTTTTTCCCTCTCTTTTTCCCCTCTCTTTTTTCCCCTCTCTTTTTTCCCTCTCTTTTTTCCCCTCCCCCTTTTCTCTTTTTCCCGACGGCAGCGCAATTTTACCGACAATATCCTGACAGGTGGGGGGGTGTCGCACCCCCCACACCCCCCCTTTGGCGACGCCCCTGTATGCAGCTACATATCATTTTCTTCATTCCTTATCCAACATAAACTGGAAACATACATATTGGAATACGTACCTGAAATGAAAGGTAATACATTTTGTTTCATATCTTGAGTGTTATACATCTACATGTAGCATAATTTTGCAATCCGGAATCAGTTTTGCGGCACAGCTATGTGCTGTAGATAACTTGCTATTTACGAGATCATGACTATATATCGTTTCAGTTTGCTTTGTGTATTGTCAGTCAATACTGATACGAATTTATGAGGCTGAAATGCGAAAAAGGAGGAGTTATTTCATGGAAGTTACTCAGTAGAATCAGAATTTCGTTTCACGTAAATTGTAGGACATTGATCAAATGATTGGTTAATTTTTGTTTGGAAAACGTCCATTGTTATTGTATCGGCACACTCATTTGTAACCGTAACCGTCGACGATACAAATTGTAATATCCGTGCATTCCCTTCCCCTCCCCCCCCCCCCCCCCCCCCCTCAGAAAAACACACGAGATTTTCACCCCGGACAACTATCCCTAGGACAAGTAACCCCTAGGACAATATACTCCCGGATAACTTTCCTACAAATCAATTATTATTAACCCCAGGAAAACTACTTGGGGGGGGGGGGATTTGATTAGGCGATAGTTTTTGTCCGGGGTTTAGCTGTCTGGCTGTAATTGT
Source organism: Strongylocentrotus droebachiensis (assembly GCA_035222895.1). NCBI lineage: Eukaryota > Metazoa > Echinodermata > Echinoidea > Camarodonta > Strongylocentrotidae > Strongylocentrotus > Strongylocentrotus droebachiensis. Next base: position 9,535 of record JAVYIG010001883.1, read on the forward strand.
CCTAAGGGTAGAGGTGAGTTGCCTTTTTTTTTGGGGGGGGGGAAGCATATGCCTGTGAGTAAAAGTCCAGGAGCACTTGTCCGGCTGTAATCGTTCAAGACGACCTTTTCCCCCAAAACGATTCACTGTATTCACAAAAGTAAATTCATGGACAAATTGGATGACTAAACATTTTAGGGGAGCAACCCCCCGGCTAGTATAGTCCTGGAGGCAGGCGCGTACGCAGGGGGGGGGGGGGGGGGTTGAGGGTTGAACCCCCTTTTAAGTTTTTTTTGTATGTATGTGTTTTGGAGGAAACTACCCCACCCCCTTTTTTTTTTTTAAATCTAAAAAAAAAAAAAAAAAAAAAAGCTGACCTTACTCACCTCCCCAACGAAACGAAATATCGATCGACCAAATTTTCAAATTTTGGGACACAAAAATATTTATATATTTATTTCTTACCACCCCCCCCCCCCCCGCTTATTCAGCGGCTGGCTGAGTCGTTGCGAAATTTGTGAGACCCCCCAAAAAAAAATAACCCCCCCCCCCCCCCCTCGAAAAAACAAACATCCTGCGTACGCGCCTGCCTGGAGGAATATACAGTATTCAATTAAGAATTTAGCAAGGTAACAGAAAGTTAAGATTTCTTTCAAATGCTGAGCCTCGCCAAATACCATATTGAGGCACGATGAGGAGCGAAGCAACGAGAATTGTAAATTATCTGACCTTTTAGAATGCTAGTAGTTTTAGCTGCATTTACCCTGCAACCCAAAGCGTCGGGTTGTCTCACATTCCGGTGTTTCGCAAACACGACGAAAAATCGAAATCGAAAAACCCACATCTGGAGTATGGCTTTTTGAAATACCCGCCGAAGTTTCACCAATTTTTTGCTGTGTAAAAGCATGGACTTACTAAGAATGGTAAAAGCAAACTTTGGCGAGATACTGGATTTTCGTCACGTGACTCTCCTCGCTTCAGCGCTAACAAAATTAATGCAGGACATGCAGCGCAGGGCACCAACAAGTCGCGCATGCGCACTACGCACCGCCAAACACAGGTATGAGCAAACTTCGAGGAGAAAAATATAAACTAACGATATTTTTGTACACGACAAGCGGGAGAGTTATCCGTGACTACATCACAATCCAATGGCCAAACTTCCAATTTGAGATTCGCATAGACTTAGTGATCTCATATTTTAATCATTTATAGCTTTCTTTATTATTGTCCGATTCATTTCTTTCGCCATTCTGTTTATCTTATTTTTCTGCTTTCACACAAATGAACTTGTTACAAAGGGTTGGATTGCCGTTTAAGGTTCATGACTTTTATTCCTTTTCTCCCCTTTATCTTCCTCTCAATTTTTGTTTGCATTTATTGCACCCACTTTCTTTTTTTTGCGCCCCCTTCAACTGTCACCCGGGACACGTGCCCCATTTCACTACTCATTATGCTTCCCCATGTTAATACCTCGTAATGATTTAGAATAGTTGTAAACAAAAGCGAATTTCAAAATAAAGTTTATTGATTTCAAAAACGTTTCATTTCAATTTTTTGCACACAACCGTGTCTATAAAAATATTTTCTAATTTTCCAATGCAATTTTCATTCATTTTTTGTGATTACTTGATAGATCTTATCGCTATCGGTTTGGGCTGTAGAAGCTAATGCAATGGATATAGTTAAAATATTTGAATAAAATATGATATAATACAAAACTGGAATCTTGAATATATTTTGAAAAATTGTATAACCCCAGCTATTATTGGTTTCATTTTATTTCTTGTTAATAAATTACAAACATAAACAAATCCTTTTAAAAAATCCTTCAGAATTCTGTTTTTCCTACCAAAAAACACGTTATCATTAATAATGTTTACGTATGACTTCTACAAAATAATCTACCGGTATGGTGTTTCCTTTTTACTTTTCTTCTCGAGTCAAACATTCATTTTCTTCTTTAAGCAAGTTATTGTATACTTTATAACATTCACAATAACCAATGCACATTCATTCATTCAATCATCATTCATTTCGGTTTGATATATAGAAAACTCATTGTTAACAAAAAAAATCGGATAAAGTAGCTGCACTGTTCAACATATAAAAGGATCCTATAGATTCACCCAAATTGACAGGAAACAAAATTTAAAATAAGAAGTAAAAAAGATTTGTTAAACATAATTATTGCTCTTCAAACTCATTATAAACATAGGCCTAAACAAATATTTCAAATTTCATTGTCATAATGTCAGCCTATTTTATACTTAATAAGAAAAACGCATAACAGTAATCCAAATACTTACATATTGAATGCAGCGAGGAATAATGAAATAAATCAATGTGACTCTAAAAGATGATGTAGATGACTTCTTGATGAAGGTGTAAAAACAAGTAAAGTATATTTCAAAGGCAAATCACGAATAAATCAAATTACTGTGAGTTCATCAAAATACATGAGAGTAGTGCGGGCGTTTCCACTTGACAAATCAAGCATAACCATGCACATTCATGCTTGGTTATGCTTGATTTGTCAAGTGGTTATACTTGATTTGTCAATTGAACATCTATGGTATTTGTTCCCCTGTGCTTAATATTTGTCAGATTAAAGCAAGTCTCAGTTTAACACGTTTTAATATATATAGTACAACACATATTTATGCACTTTTTTTCCGGTGAATGTTTGTGTTCCAACACAAGCTCTGTTTGATAAAGCTTGATATCAATCATGAATGCTAAAGTTCTATAACAAATTTGCTCTCATTTGTCTAATGCAGAATTTTGAGTAGATTGTAAGAACTAATTTACTTTATTATTGATAACAAGTTTTATGAAACGTTTTTCCAAATAACTTATTATGCTGTGTAATATTATAATCGATCCATAAATATAAATCCAATCGGTCCTTTGCGCATAATATAAGAAGAGATAATATGAGAGGATATAATTTTTGGATAACATTAATAATTGATCAAGGAAAGGAGCAACTGGTATATCATTTTTTAATTCTGGTAAAGTATTTGATTTTCATGGGAAGAGAACGGAGTTGATCTATAAATTGATTTCCCCCACATCTGATAAAATGGGTGGGGGGGGGGGGGTTAAGTCCAAGGAGTTAGAGAAGAGGGAAGAGAAGGAGATGGTGATGGGGAAGATTGTGTATATTAATAAAGGAAAAACTCATAATTTCAAATATTTTATGTTGAGAAATATGAAAATAAAAAATTGATGAGTATTCAGTTTTATTCTGAAAAAAAATATCAATGCTTGTTTTAGGTTTTCTGATGAAATAACTGTAATGTGGTAATATTTTCCCCTTATGTGATTGTGCTATATAAAATAGATTGTAAAATTATGAATAATTTTTTTTAAAGTTTGTTTATCAAATCATATGGCTCCGGTTAGTCTCATTTCACAACGCCCCCTATCGTCAGAGCATGATCTGAGTCGGCAGCCTAACATGTTAGCCTATGGACGTTTTTTTTTTAAATCGTTAAAAATTCATTTTTTGTTTAAACAAAAAGCACATCCACCCCGACGTACGTTATCACTAGCTCTTGCATTGGAGCCCTCATGTCTCATTGACTTTTGAAAGTTCACCCACCGTAATTTTTCAAAATAGGTTGCAAGCTCGTCATTGCCTATAATACACATGTGAAACAAGTCTAACTTTGGACTCAGTTTACCAAGCGATTTGAAGATTATAGGTCGAGCACACGAAACATAAAAAGCATGAATTATCATAGATCACTTCTGCCTATTTCCTTATGTCCATTTCATCCAACCCCCCACCGTAATTTTTCCATTTAGTAAAAGCAAACATTTTGCCGAGTTTAGCAAAAACATGAATATTCATGAACGGTCAGACAATACAGCCTTTATAGTACGTAACGTATAGTGAATGGAATGGGCGATGATCCGTTCAGGAGGCAGAGGTCAGTGGTTTGTGCTGGCAATGTTCACGCGAGCGAAAATGAGACAATCGGAGCAATATGGATAACAAATTTGTTATAATTATGTTTCATTTTGTATAAACAAGGATATTAAAAAAAATGTTTCGCTTCTATGTTATGTACGCAAAAGATTTGGAGTTTCTGATAAATAAATTCAATCAATGAAAACAATTTATTACAATAAAATTGGAAATTGTCTGGTTTCTTCAAATTTCTTAAATAGTATAATTTATAGGAAGGTAAGAGATTATTTTTGTCGGCTTTTCGTAAAACTCGATTAAGAGAAGAACAAAATCCTGATTTATTTCACTCAATAAATACAGGAAAACTAACTTCTGCAGATAAATCCACTCCGCATATCTCTAAAAGTCTAAAGGGTCTGTGAGTGAGAAGTCTGTGTGTGATTGTCAAATCGACTTCGTCATGACTTTGTTTGTTTGTTCTGTGTGTTCTTCTATGTTACGGCTGGTTTCCCAGGTCCCTTGTTCACTCAACAGACGACGAAGTTACACAAAGTCGTTATGATTCAGGAACCAGTACATGTTGAATCTTCTTTCGAGAACCACCAGCCCTCCACTCAACTCGTCCTCTGGACGGTTACATAAAAACATCGGTCTATACACTAGACTATACATCCCTGTCACACTTATTTATTTATGTTTAGCATGGTGATGGTGAAAACCCTCGGAAACGGTTTAGGTCCTACAGTGAAGTATTTTCATTTGTGTTATTTTTTTTTTTTGGGGGGGGGGGGGAGGGGGGGAATCGTAATACCAAATTTAAAACATATACCACCCGATTATTGTTGTAACCTTTGTTTTTTGGGTAATTTGTAATTCATTGTAATCCACTCCGCCTAGATGGTTATTTATTAGAATTCTTGTTTGGTGTATGACGTTTTAATTCTGATTTTAGTTTTTATTTTGAGATCTGTCTTTGGCTCTGCCCTTTCTTCCACTGCCTACTAATATTTGATATTATAAAATCGGATCTATCAAGTGTTCTGCCTGATAACAATAAGAACAACAGCAAGAACAACTACAATAATAAAAACTACAATGATAAAGCGAAAAGGATATCTGGTTCAAACCGGTCCAAAGGGTTTGCTCCTGATGTGACGTCAAGTGTACGCCCATTTGACATAGAAATCTCTATGATTGGACATAACAGATATGACGAATCATCTTTTGGGCCAATCATCGTCTTACAACACCGGCATGTATGCAAATTAATGCCGGTGTGACAACTATCTCGAGCTAGTGGTACATACTTGTACCCAGGGGCGTCGCTAGACCTTTTTCAGTGGGGGGGTGTAGAGGCCAACAATTACCGACAAAACTAGCCACCAATTACCGACAAAATTAAATGTCCAATATCTACAAATTCAACCCTATAAACCTGGGGCCGACTATCTATCTATAGTATCTATAGTACTTGCATATGCGCAACATGGTCATTTTCCTCGACGACATAAATATATGAATTATTTCTTCAATAATTTAGTCAGCATCATAGCTATATATTTTAATGCAGGCGCGGAGCTAGGATCTTGTTTTAGGGAGGGGCGGTAGTGAGCAAGAGAATCACTTAAAAGCGCGCTCATTAGTGGGGTGTGGGTGATGGGCCTCCCGCGCGAAGCGCGGAAGCTTAGACGTTTCCTTTATTTATTAGGAGAAGAAGACGATTAATTGTACCGTTTTCGACTGGTAATCCTTGGCTGTATGGAGTTCCCCCCCCCCTCCTCCCGCGCGAAGCGCGAAAGCTTTGTCTTTTAATTAAATTATTATAAAAAAGAAGACGATTTGCTGTACCGTTTTCGACTGTTTATCCTTTTCTGAATTCAGTCCCCCCCGCGCAAAGCGCGGAAGCTTTGACGTTTCATTAAATTATGAGAAAAAGCAGACGATTCGGTGTACTTTTCTCGACTCTTAATCCTTTGCTGAATTCAGTTTCTCCCCCTCCCGCGCGAAGCGCGGAAGTTTTGACGTTTCATTAAATTATGAGAAAAAGCAGACGATTCGGTGTACTGTTCTCGACTTTTAATCCTTATCTGAATGAAGCTTCCACCTCCCGCGCGAAGCGCGGAAGTTTTGACGTTTCATTAAATTATTAGAGAAAGAAGACGATTGGTCGTACCGTTTTCTACTCTTAAGGAGCCCTATTCATCTGAATTAAGTTGCTCGCGCGAAGCGCGAAAGCTTTGACGTTTCCTCATATTATTAGAGAAAGAACACGATTCGTTGTACCGTTTTGACTCTAAATAAGCCCTATTAATTTTGTCTGAATTCAGTTTCCGCCTCTCGCGCGAAGCGCGGAAGCTTTGACGTTTCCTTAAATTATTAGAGAAAAAACACGATTCGTTGTACCGTTTTCGACTCTAAATAAGCCCTATTAATTTTGTCAGAATTCAGTTTCCCTCTCTCGCGCGGAGCGCGGAAGCTTTGACGTTTCCTTAAATTTTTAGAGAAAGAACACGATTCGTTGTACCGAAGCGCGGAAGCTTTATCGTTTCATTAAATTATGAGAAAAGCAGACGATTCGGTGTACTGTTCTCGACTCTTAATCCTAATCTGAATAAAGCTTTCCCCCGATCGCGCGAAGCGCGATAGCTTTGACGTTTCCTCATATTATTAGAGAAAGAACACGATTCGTTGTACCGTTTTGAATCTAAATAAGCGCTATTAATTTTGTCTGAATTCAGTTTTCCCCTTCCGCGCGAAGCGCGGAATTTTTAGCGTTTCATTACAATATAGAGAAAGGAAGACGATTCCTCGTATCGTTTTCGAATCCTATTAAGCCCTATTCATCTGAATTCAGTTTCCCCCTCTCGCGCGCAGCGCGAAAGCTTCGACGTTTCCTCAAATTATTAGAGAAAGAACACGATTCGTTGTACCGTTTTCAACTCTAAATAAGCCCTATTAATTTTGTCTGAATTCAGTTTCCCCCTCTCGCGCGAAGCGCGGAAGCTTTGTCGTTTCCTTAAATTATTAGAGAAAGAAGACGATTCGTCGTACCGTTCTCGACTCTTATTAAGCCCTATTTATCTGAATTCAGTTTCCCCCTCTCGCGCGAAGCGCGAAAGCTTAGACGTCTCCTCAAATTATTAGAGAAAGAACACGATTCGTTGTACCGTTTTCAACTCTAAATAAGCCCTATTAATTTATTTGAATTCAGTTTCCCCTTCTCGCGCGAAGCGCGGAAGCTTTGACGTTTCCTTAAATTATTAGAGAAAGAAGACGATTCGTCGTACCGTTCTCGACACGTCTAAATGAAGTTTCCCCTTCCGAAGCGCGGAATTTTTGGCGTTTCATCACAATATAAAGAAAGGAAGACGATTCGTCGTACCGTTGTTGACTCTTAAACCTTGTTTGAATTTAGTTTTTCCCGAAAATTTTAAACCTCTGATCTCTTTAGCTGATATTATAGGCAAGTGAAACTTCGAGAAAATACAAGTATTGTAGTTGTCGTCACTCTCGAAGTCGTCACAGAGGATAAGAAGTCACAGTTCGTAGGGAAAAAAATTTGTCGGCCGACCGACAGTATACATCTCACCGACTTCAAACTTCTGCATTGATATAGTACACGAGGATCGAACAATAATACCGACACAGCTGACCCGACACAGCAACATATTTAACCGTGTCTTTCTTGCTCCCTCGACGAGACGACTCCATCCAACAACCTCCTTCTCTCTTTTACTCCCACTCCTCCTCTCTCAGACTCTCTCTCCTCTCTTTCATCCCCCGTTTCTTTTGTTTCCCTTTCACTCTTTTTTCTTCTTTTTTCCTTCTTTCTTTTCTTTCTTTTCCTTCTTTCCTCTCCACCCTCTTTTTCTTTTTTCTCTTTCTTCCTTCTCTTTTCTTTCCTTTCTTTTCCTTTCTTTCCTTTCTTTTCCTTTCTTTCTTTTCCTTTCTTTCTTTTCTTTTCCTTTCTTTCTTTTCTTTCCCTTTTCTTTTCTTTCCCTCTCTTTCTTCCCTCTCTTTTTTTCCCTCTCTTTTTTTCCCTCTCTTTTTTTCCCTCCCCCTTTTCTCTTTTTCCCGACGGCAGCGCAATTTTACCGACAATATCCTGACAGGTGGGGGGGGTGTCGCACCCCCCACACCCCCCCCCTTTGGCGACGCCCCTGCTTGTACCTAAAGCGCGCTAGCATGCCAAGATAGCTCATTTCAATTCAACGCCGCACCTTGATTAGAGTGGGAAAGAGAAAAAGACCGTGTATAATAATATATATACTTTCTGTCTTTCTACTTCATGGAGAATTATTTGTTGTTGTACATGTCACGAGATATTTCTTGTTCTTGTAGTGCAGTTTCGCGTGGTGAGAGATAATGTGATTCGTTAATTTCTGACCATATTCTGTAGGCAGTGGAGACCTGGAATCTATACTTTGTGAAGATCTATTGACCTAGACCTAAATCTAAGTTGAATGTTGGTGTTATGGATTTGGATTGCCATGGAGTTTTTGATAAAGACTTCTCACTTGCAACATAATAAAAAGTAAGTATATCATTTAATTTTGAATATCTTGGACGAAATTTTGTCATTCAATGAAAAAACACAGTAATAAATTAAAAATGGCTAACATATATATTTCAGATTTAGAACGCAGTAATAAATTAGCTGGTTAACATATATATTTCAGATTTAGTACGCTCAATGGCACAAATCCACGATAATGCCTTTATTTTAAAGTAAACGGTTGTTGAAGGTTGATGAAAAAACTGCGTAATTTTGTGGGGAATGTTACTTACTAGATTCCATCTACTGTACTTACCCGCTGGTATGCAAAAAATCCTGAAAAAAAACTAAAACCAAAAAGACATTTATGATTTTCTTTGAGTTTGAAGGCGTCAACGTGTAACCCCCTCCAACAGTAAATTCCCATCCGTTTTTCCATGACAATAAGACATAAAACAGGCGTTTACTAATCTTTCAACATCGAATTGTTTGGAATGGTTTATAGAGCCAACTCATTTCTCTGTGACGATTTACATTCACCTAAAATTAAATATAATTATAATAATATAGTTGGGAGAATTTAGGAATCGATCAGATCAGTTTTTCCCAATTTTTAGTATCAATAATGGTCTCTATTCACTCAAACTCTAGAATTGAAGTCACTACCTTAGCACCATTTTCTCTCATCTGGGGGGGGGGGGGGGGTAATCATGGTAAAAATATTTGAGAGGAATGTGTACAAGGGCAAATAGAGTACAGTTACAATGTGCATGTATATTAAAGTGAATCAGAAGGGAGAGGGGGTTAAGGAAGAGAAAATAGTAAGAAAACAAATTTAAATATATGTAAATATGAATTCTCTGTGAGGATTGAACCAATTTACTATATTCAATATGTTTCTTGTCATTGTGATTACAGAGTACAATAGAGGCCTGAAATGAAATGAATTATCTTCAAAATATGTTCATAGTATCGCTGCCGAAATGTCTTTAAAACAACAGTAGGTCTAGGGTACAAAGGTCCTATAAATTCCTTACAAAAATAATGTTAGTTTGAAATGGAAAAACTGCGAAACATGAGAATAACATTATCAATTCTCTGTCATGTGATTAAATAAACACAATTTGTTGATGTCATGGGACAGGTTCGAATCCTGTGAGATTCCGGTCAAATCGATCACTAAGAATCTTCTTTGGTGTCCATACGTCATCATTATTGTATTTTATCCAATCATTATAAATCATTTATGATCTAAATCTCGTGTCATTCGTAGCATGGTGACCTCTATGTATCACTAAACCTTCCATGTTTTTATCCTGGCAGCTCTACCATGGAAACCTTTAAAAAAACGCTCAATACACATCTCTTTAATTTATCTGATTTATAAGTAAATTTACTCTTGGCTCAACAGTCGAAATTACTCTTGAGCTAAACAGTGCGTCCCAGAAAGAAGAAGAAAAAAAAACGAACCACGAAAACTAACAATTATCGTGAACAAACTATAGGCCTACTATGCACTTTTCATAAAAATCATACTTTGATTGAAATAATTCCGGCATACTTGTACATAGTACATGTGCACATGTGATACTAAGTTACTAACTACAAAGAGAAATGTAATAATAATAATACTAGTATTGGATAAATTGCAAGGTACCCAATGCGCTCCAATATTACCCCGGCTCTGCTAGGCTACCGATTTCGGCACCCACAGCATTCAATGAATTCTTTCCTACCGTTACCCATTAACACCTGGTAAATAATAATAATAATAATATTCAGTTCTTGTATATAGCGCATAATACGTTATTAAATAACATCTATATGCGCTTCCAAAGAGCTTTGGAAACTATTACCCTAGAATCAGCTCCGGCAGCCGTTATCAGCGCACAGTGCATTTCAAGGAATAATCCTACCAGGTACCCATTACCTCGTGTGGCAAATGTAGATTAATGCCTTGCTTAAGGACATAAGTGCCGTGGTGGGACTCGAACCGCAGACCCTGTGATCCACAGTACGACGACTTATCCACTAGCACACAACACCTCTACGGTGTATACAAATAGACGTTTTTTTTACCCCTTATCGCCGTACCGCGCGGACTACGCCCAATCTTTAAAAAAAAACACCACTTTATACGCGTTTTCTTGGTCACACATGCTTACAGTATTTATATTTGACTGAGATCCCTTGGATATATACGTTTCTAATACTTCTTATATGTGGAAACTGTCTTTAAAGAATTAGTGATAATCATTTTCTATCAACATCGCCACCGTGAGGCATACATGTCTCACTCGGTTTCAGCTGGCAGCCTGGCACACCCTGCCGGTCATTATTAGTGTCATTTGCTTGCCTCACATAGCAGCTTGAACTCTATATTTTGTGTGCTCGACTTGGCCGAACTAAAATATCGATGATTCTGAGTTTACGCGGACGCCCTCTGATGATTGCAAATCATCTACGCTTCATAATAAATCCTTGTAGATGGGAACAAAACTATTTACACGTGCATAGCACATAGAAAGAAAAAGAGGGAGGGTGAGAGAGAGAGAGGGGGAGGGAGAGAGAGAGAGGGGAAGGGAGAGAGAGAGGGGGGAGGGAGAGAGAGAGAGAGAGGGGAGAGAGAGGGAGAGAGAGAGAGGGAGAGAGGGAGAGAGAGAGAGTCGATGTATATTAATATATCTTAGTCCATTGCGAATGGTGTTTCTGTTGCTCTATTGCTAGTTCGGCCATTATTGCTGAAGCACATAAGCTGCTAGAATACACACGATCATTCTATTTTTGTGTGATTTATAGCCGTTTTATTTCATTTCTCTGATGTTGACACAATCGATTTTTTTTGTACAAGTGAGGTTGATCAGGACAGCACAAGGGGGCGCTCTTTAACATGATCCAGCGTTCTAGAATGAGTCTGTTGTTTCGCGCAATAGATCGTGTTCTTCTGTTCTATTAGGTTATCTTCAGCAAGATCCTTGCTTTACCATAAATAGAATGAAATTGTTTAAACTTTTAAACTAATTTGCAACAGTTACTTGAATTCAATTGAAATATGTTCCCAATTTAACATGGCATGATTCTCTTATCCTTTCTCTTGACAATTCGTCCCTATTTTCACGAAGTGACGGTAGTGAATGAAAATCGCATTCACTTTGCGTTACGATTTTCCTCACTACCGTCACTTTGTGAAAATAGGGACGAATTATTGTCTTGTTCTGGGAGGTGATCTCCGACGAACGTGGCATCGACCCGACCGGTACTTATCAAGGTGACTCTGATCTCTAGCTCAAGCGTATCAACGTCTACTACAATGAGGCGGCAGGAGGACAATACGTCTCAAGAGCGGTTCTTCTCGACCTCGAGCCAGGCACCATGGACTCGGTCCGTTCTAGTCCATTTGGTCAGATCTTCAGACCAGACAACTTCGTCTTTGGCCAGAGCGGAGCAGAGAACAACTGGGCCAAATGACACTTCACAGAAGGCGCTGAACTTATTCATTCTGTGATGGACGTTGTACGAAAGGAGGCCGAGGGATGAGACTGTATGCAGGTTGGTTTTAAAAAAATTGTTTACATTACAATTTATTATGGTGTCTGCGTTGTGCAGTAAACTTTATAAGTGTTTTAGGGCAATACAACGCTTGTAATTATGTGTCCGTATATTTCGAATTGCTATTATCGTCTAGCGACTGAATTAACAACAGTTCATCTGTTTGTTACAAATACTGGAATCCCTTATTTAATCTCTTGACTAAGAGCCTGGCTTAAACATGCGTGACCATTTATGTCATGTGCCTATGTCCACAGGGGTTCCAGCTTACGCATTCTTTGGGAGGTGGAACTGGCTCTGGTATGGGAACCCTCCTGATCACCAAGATCCGTGGGGAATACCCTGATCGGATCATGACGTCCTTCAGCGTTGTCTCTTCGCCAAAGGTTTCAGACACCGTCGTCGAACCTTACAACGCCACCCTGTCCGTCAACTCACTGGTCGAGAACATCGATGAGACGTTCTGCATCGACAATGAAGCACTCTACGACATCTGCTTCCGAACCCTAAAGCTTACGACTCCGACCTAGGGTGACCCGAATCATCTTGTGTCTGCAACCATGAGTGGCGTTACAACATTATTTGTCTCAGGTTTCCTGGCCAGCTGAACGCAGATCTTCGTTAGCTATAGCAGTCAACATGGTTCCATTTCCACATCTCCATTTCTTTATCCTTGGATTTCGATGAGGAAGAGGAAGAAGAACAACAGTAAGATGCCTCATCAATCTCTCTGAAGTCTTCTTAACTGGATTCCTAACTTTGAACGATCGATATGAACACCATAATTGACAAATTGTATATCTTGTCAGTTATGTAACAGGATATTTTGATTAAAAATGGCTTTTCAAATGATATACACCCATCCTTTCCCTCTCTCCTATCCCCCCCCCCCCTCTCTCTCTCTCTCTCACTTTCTGTCTCTGCCACCCTTCTCTCTCTCTCTCTTTCTGTCTCTCTCTCTCTCTCTCTCTCTCTTTCTCATCCTCCATCTCGGACAGATCTCTCTTTCTATCTCTCCCCTATTCTCTATTTCACCTTCCTTCCTTATTCTACGAACGCTGTGAGTTTTCTTTTGAGCCACTCAAAGTAGTTTCACTAATCTGTTTAAATCTGCCCTTTGTTCTTTTTCTGCTCCCCTCCTTCTCAACCTCCTTCTTCTTCTTCTTTTCTCTGACTGGACTGTTACCTTCCTCTGCCACTTTGGTACAACTGTATTTCTCTTTCTCTCGTTCTCGTTGTTCAATTTTGAGTAAAGTTCTCAAGGTATCTGCTAGCAGAAATCAGCAGTTTCTTTTTTAAGAACCAGGTTTAAGAGCCAGAATTAAAATGTCATTATGCACCATCTGCAATTAAAATTGAGTGATTTCAGTTATTTAATTTATTAAAGAAATCAAATAAAGTTTACAGTCAACAAAATGATACATTTTTGGCATAATACACATTATAAACTAAAAGATGAACATTGAATAACTCAGAGATGGGAGAAAATTTGATAAATATGCATGGTTGCTTATAAAGACTGCGAACAAGAATAAATGGTATTGTGGCAGGACAAAAGGTGGGAATGAGAGAGAGAGAGAGAGAGAGAGAGAGAGAGAGAGGGTAGGATGTGATGTAATTATAGCAGCTTTTTCAACCTATTTATAGTCACGGCACTCTTTTGCACACTTACGGGCTTATTTTTTGTTTTTAAAAATTGCGAGTGAACGAAGCAAGCGAGCCAAAAACAATGACATTTATAGGTCAAAATGTTATTTTGTTAACAAAACACACTAGATAAGATATGATATTATGTATGCGGGGACCTCACCGCCCAAAACATGAATACAAAAGTCATTAATCAGAATTCAGTCACCTCGATGCATTAATAAAAGGATATTTGGGCATTTCATGGTCCAGAAGCATCCTGTTCCTAAATGTTCTGAGCGAGTGAAGTTTGTGAAAAATATAATTTCGATATAAAACGTGACGATATTCGGGCACTCCGCTGTCAAAGAGATATTATGGTGCATCGTTGACTAATTATGTGATTATTCAGGCACTTCACTGCCAGAAATCATACCGTTTCTAAATGTTGCGAGCGAGGAAAAAAAATAACATTATGTGTTTGTTTTGGACATATTATTTCTTCCGGAAAATACACAGTGGTTTCACGAAATTTACCTTTATTTCATAATGGTTAAAAAATAGATCTTCAATTAATTTCTTTCGCGGCACCCCGGTTGAAAAACGCTGAGTTAGAGAAACCGTAGGCGACGCTTCGGGAATGAAAGTGGTTCAAATGAATTAAATTTTGAGGAGGAAAAATAGACAACAGTATCAATAGCATCTCTAGTGCACACGTAAATTATGAAAAACGACAATCAGTCAGGAAAATGTATAACAAGAATTGATTCAAATGGCAAGTCATCGTTTTCAGTTCGGTTGAAAATTAGAGTAGGAGGACAATATTTCATAATAATTATTTGTCTATCATTAAAAAAACCAACAAAGGTTATTAATGTAAGAAAAGCCAAAAATAATAAATAGACACAATGTTCGAATCATTCTTAGCCTGGTGCAAATAAAAGCATTACATTAAAAAAAATCCTCTAGATTTAACAATAGCCTCGATTCTTTTTCCGGATAAAGTTAACTTCCCTGCTTATTGTTCCTCGCTCGTTATAATTCACATTGTACAAACAAATTTCTTTCTCTTGAGATGGCGCAATTTGTTTTCCTATCGGAGCTATCTATATAAACAAAGAGTGTGGCCAACTTCGTTCCATTAGGATGCTTAAGCTATGGTCACAAATCAGAGCAGCGACCGACCGATCAGTAGCCTGCTCGGTCGCTGCTGGAATTTAGGCATCGCCCAGCGATTAGATCGGTGCCCGGGCGGCGACCGCCCAGCCACCGAGTGTATTTTGAGCGGCGAGTGAAAAGTGAGCAGGCGCCGCCCAAATTTTAACTCCGCGCTAAAACTTCAGCGGCGACCGAGCGATGCCCTAAAAACGAACGCTGCCTGGGCGGCCACCGCTTGGTGGCCGGGCATCCGTCGGGCAGAATTGGTTAAAAACTCGCCGCTCGGCCGCCGAGCAGGCTACTCTTGGGTAATGTGACCATAGCATAAGTTAGGCAAGGCAGAGCACAAGAACATGCGCCTTGATGTGTCCAGTTGAAAACATGTGCATCAATGGCCCTGTTTCCCATTTACGAATACAAAATTAGATTTACTAAATCAATGTTGTAATTTTTTCTAATTAAATTTTGAAAACGATTTGAACAATTATCTTTCAACGTCGTAATAAGTAAACACAGAACTACAACAAACAAACCTAACATCCTCCCCACGTGTATTAATCTACATTTTAACATTTGAATTTAGAAAGAATTATGACAATTAACGACGTGACGTCATGTAAAGTAATATTCAGGAAACATCGTAGCAATGTTGATTTCTTATTATTTCCTCACGTGATATAATGTTTGGCAACGAACATGTCGAATGGCACTTAGGAATAAGAATATAACTATTCTGTGGTAAGATAATTTACATAGTTACGGGCGGTACAAGACCTGAACAGCTGCCCGGTATTGCTCAATATCATATGGATCATTCATTTGGGTTTCCCCGAGGTCTACATTAGACTGTCGTTCATCCTCCTCCTGAGCTTTCAGGTGTTCCAATTTGCGCTGATTATCAGCGGCTACCTTCTCTTGATGAACGACGATCAGCCGATATAGCTGCAGCATCAAGACCAACGCGTTCTTGCTGGTGAAGAATAGACTAAGATGCGTGAAGATTTTATAATGGGAGATAAGAATGAGACGAAGGATCAGGAAGGGTCCATCCTGAAGGCAAAGCGCAACCATGACAGCCCAAATCTCCGATTCAAGACACGCACATCGGTTGTATGGATACACCTTGTCTTCGTCTTCCGGACGCACCGGAAGCACGCGGTTCTTCCCTGGCGGATTCGGCAAAGGCATCACCTGTCCAAAGCGCCCCCAAGGCCAGGGTATCCGCGTATGCATCACAACCCGACGCATCTTCGCCAGTCGGTGCCACTTGTTGACGTCCGTTTCTTCAAGAACCCTCGGCTGTGTAGGTCTTACCGAGAGGCTGTACTCTGGTGATCCCCTGGTGGATGTTAGAACCAGGGTGAACTGGACGAGGCTCCATGACCAGAGGGTCAGCACGGCTGTGATCAGCTCACGGTTATACGGAGATTCATCGGAATTAAAGCTGTCAAAGAACTCGATGATATCCGCAGCAGTGGCGATGTAAACTAGCAGGAGCTGAGAGAGCTGATCTCTTGTGATCTCTCCCTTTGGTAGAAGCCAACGTCCAACGATCAACACAAATAGTAGAAGCTGCTCCAGGGCTAACACCCATGTCCTTGCCTACGATTTTTAAAAAATGAAATAAAAAGGAAAAATTCCATTAAAAATACATGTACGTGATAACGTATCCCGTGAAACGAAATAAATCAATTTAGATGATTAACTAATTCTGTTTATATTGATGTATATTTCATATGCATTTTAATGTGTAGGTTTATTTGTAATTTTTTGTTTAATATATAATATATATATATAATTGTTTGTCAATGTATTTTGTCTTTTACAGTTCTTAGAGACTTCGGTGCATAACACTTGATATTAACCATTATATTATTATTATTATTATTATTATTATCATTGGCTACGGGCAAGATTTGTCATAGATCTGTGGCAGATCTTATCGATAACAAGTTTCATTAAAAAAACGGGCCCCTTATCTCTTTTATAATTACCATTACAAGGTCGTCAGTATATTGCACATCCTGACTAACGGCAGGCACCTCTCTTCGGTTCAGCAAGTCAAACTCCAAGATCCAGATTGAAGGCACGGACCCCGCCAAGAAAAACAAGACGCTCGGGCAAAACCTGTAGAAAGGATTATTATAAGAAAAAATGTAGGATATTTAATTCAGTTCATAATGTTCAACCTCTTCCCACGGATAAAACATGAAAACCTTTCGTTTAATCAATCAATCAACGAGTATCATAATATTCCCTATATTTCAAGAGACACCTACATTTAATTAAGATGGGGAGGAGGGGGGGGGGGGGGAGGGGGCTAACCCGCTACAAAATTCGACGCTTAATCAACGTAAAAGAATGACCAAGATAAACAAAGGGTGAAAAAGATATAACAATGTCAATACTATATAATTCTTCTTTTTTTTTAGAACGACGGTGACTTATATTTGCTCTAACTGAAAACGTTCACTAATTCAAAACAAGGATAGTTTTATTCAGGAAATATGATAATTGACTGCACTATACGATCCAAATGTTCCATTTTCATACCACTCAAGAATGAGTTTCAAACATGAATAATGGGAGACTCTTATTCAAGGGCATTGCAAACGAATGCACTCTATCCCGCAATTTATTCAAGCTGATACATTGTAATCGATCATGTGAGTAGCATATCTTCTATGAGTAGCCTATATTTTATTGAAATATAGCTACATTAGTTTAAGCATAGTATAGTGGCGTATCTGGGTCTTAGCCTCAAAAGGTGCGAGCTATACAAAACTACAGTGGTCTATACGCTTGTGGCTCCGCAAGGAAAAAGGGGACCACTTTCCAAGGGGTCTTGATGATCAATGTGAGAAGGGTGCCCCCCCCCCAAAAAAAAAAAAAAAAAAAAAAAAAATTACAATTTAGAGGTGCGATATGTCGTTACTCCCAATTAGTAGTGATTGAAAATATATTGCTAATATCATGCATGAGCGAGCAAACAAGCAAGAAAAAATGTTGCAAACAATGTTTTCTTAACTCCTTGTCCTAGGCTAATATGCAAAATTGATCTTCATGAAACGTATTTGCAATGTCGCAATGCAACTGGACATAAGTTTATGAAAATGTCTCCACTACTTTATTCTAACAAGCGATGTAACAAAAAAAAATAACCGGACTTAATTTCTTTCTAATGATTTTAAATCATTTGTAGGATATGCCCCATTGACATCATTCCAAATATGCCCATGTTAAGTATTATGGCGATGACTTTCGGACAAAAATGTTGAGAGGGCGGGTAGAGACAGGAAGACCCGCCCCCCCCCCCTTCCCCCTCAGACCCTTTCCCCACACTTTTGCATTCTATCCACCAACCGCCAGACTGGGCTCACTGTCTGGAATTAATTCAGAAAGAATATTGCATTAAGTACATGAAAAATGTATCTCTACGAAAATGCGGGATGAATGCGTCAATTATACTGCTCAGCACGGATTACCTGACCGATAAACCTGATTTTTAAATCGGTTTCAAAACGCGCAAATAAGTATTGATATTGTGAAGGAATTCCCGATCTATTTTGCAGTGATCCTTTCATGGTCCCTCATTATACTTGCGCATTTGAAGGAAAAGGGCAAGGGGGCAATTTGCCCACTCCTTACAGAGTTTCAAATATGGGGGTGGGGTAGGGAAGCAGCCATATTTTATGAAAATCATTTGTGTTTATTATACTGTAATTAAACGTTTTCAATCCAAAGTCCCCCCCCCCCCCCCAAGGGCTTTAGGATAATATATATCCCCTAAAGGGAGCACGCACACCCACAGACACGGTAACAAAGCTTCAAGTTCGCATCCTTTGAATATAGTATTTGATGAGTACATTAACGATGTAGGAACTTTGCAGAATTGAAGTGTATAAAAGAGAATGAGATCCAATCAACTTCCTAATAATATTACAAATAAATGAAAGAAGAGGTCCCTTGAAATGTTCTAATAAAAAACTATACATGAAATGAATTAGATGTTGCTTGTAAGTGTCGGCTTGCATGGTGATGTAGATATACAGTAGGCTTGCGGGTGCACCCGCAAGCCTACTGTATATAAAATGAATTGTTGGGCCACTGACAGGGGCGTAAATCCGTACCGAGGAGTGGGGGGGGGGGATGATCGGCGATAGCCATCACATACTAGCACGAGCACACGCCCACACTAATTTACGCAATCGCGCGCGATCGCGCACGCACAAACACACAACACACACAGACACACACACACACACGCTCGCTCATTAGGGGTGTGTGGGTGATAGGCCTACCGCGCGAAGCGCAGCAGCTGAGACATTTCCTTAAATTATTAGTAAAAGAAGACGATTTATTGTACCGTTCTCTACTGTTAACCCTTGTCTGAATGAATCCCCCCCCCCCTTCCGCGCGAAGCGCGAAAGCTTTGGCGTTTCATTAAATTATTATAAAAAGAAGACGATTCGTTGTACCGTTTTCGACTCTTTGAGGACTATCTTAAAAATAGAACACAGTATGTTTATTATCATTATAATAGTTCCTCAAAATTGTTCCTCAAAATAGTTCCTCAAAATTGAACCTCACATGTGGAGTTCCTCAAGGCTCATGCATCTTAGGCCCGCTCTTATTTTTGATTTATGTAAATGATATAATAAAATCATCAAATATTCTAACTTACATTATTTTTGCCGACGATACAAATATACTTTACTCACACAAAAATATTGATACACTTGTTGATACTGTAAATCATGATTTGTGTAATATTTCAATATGGTTTAAATGTAATAAATTATCCTTAAATATAAGTAAAACTAATTTTATCCGTTTTAGAACTATTAACTCCCAAGACCAACCACAATGTAATTTGTTTATAGATGGTTTATCCCTGGTAGAAAAACAATCAACGAAATTTTAGGAGTTATTATTGACTCAAATTTGTCTTGGAACGAACACATTCATAACATAAATATTTTGATATCCCGGAATATTGGTATTTTGTATAAAATGAAATGTTGGATAAATGATAGATCTTTGTTTATTCTTTATAATACTTTAATTTTACCATATATAACATATTGTAATATTATATGGGCAAACTGCAGTAAAACTAAAATAAACTCAATATTTATTTTGCAGAAGAGAGCAATTCGTATTTGTACACACTCTAACTATCTTGCAAATTCGAACCCGTTATTTAGTCAATTAAAAACATTAAAGGTTTCTGATATACATACGCTCCAAACTGCCATTTTTATGTATAAGTACACTTCCAAAACTCTTCCAGCATCTTTCTTAAACTTTTATTTATTAAATGTAAACGTACACTCATATTTAACTCGACATGCTCATGATTACCATCTTAATAATCCCAAACTTAGTTTAGCCCTACGATCAATTAGACACCATGGACCAGATATTTGGAATAACTTACCGAACCATATTAATACTAGGACCTCCCTTTATTCTTTTAAAGCTTATATGAAAGCATATTTGTTAACTCAGTATAGTTTACTAGATCTTACATAGAATTTTTTTTTTTTTTAAATCTAATTTGTTATGTCTTGAATTGTTCTGTCTTTGTCAACAGAAATGGACCCTGCATACATTTTAATATTATCACCCGTAACTGAAACCAACACACAATTAATATCACGGTATTAGTCTCTTTTTGTTCCACCAAGCTAAATTTTTTGCACCTTGCACAAATGCACTTCTCAACACGAAATATTTCACTAAATTTGTTTTGTTATTTTCACTCAAAATTAATTCAGCCATGCTCACTTTTAATCACTTCACTTATATCTTATTTAACATTGAATACAATGCAGTTGCATGGGTTGTTCTTTTATTTAGTTAACTCGGCAGAGGCCACGGTCATGTTCAAGCATTTACGCTTACGACATGTGGTCTCCTGCTTTTTCCTTTTGTAACAGTATGAAACTTTTATTTAAACTAGAAACAAACTTTGTCAAACTTACATGTTATTCATTATATTCATTTGTATGTTTCTTTGTATTGATATGAAAAAGTGGAAATAAAACAAACAAACAAACAAACAAACAATATTTATCTGAATTCAGTTTCCCCCTCTCGCGCGAAGCGCGGAAGCCTTGACGTTTCCTTAAATTATTAGAGAATGCAGACGATTGGATGTACTGTTCTCGACTCTTGATTCCCGTCTGAATTCAGTTTCCCTTTCCCGCGCGAGGCGCGAAAAGCTTAGACGTTTGATTTAATTATTATAGAAAGAAGACGATTCGCTGCACCGTTTTCGACTCTTAATAAGCCCTATTTATCTGAATTCAGTTTCCCCCTCTTGCGCGAAGCGCGGAAGCCTTGACGTTTCCTTATCGTGACATACTGTATACGTGTAGGCTATACAAAAACAAAATAACTCATTTCTCATGCATTATGCTGAAATTGAAACAATCACATTTTTTTCTTCTTCTTCTTCTTCCTTTTTTTTTCTCTCTTTTTTTTTGGTAATATCAGGGGGGATGATTGTACAGGCCATCCCCCCTACTTCAAGCCAGGGGGGATGCAGCCCCCCCCCCCCACCCCCCCCCCCCCCACCCCCCCCCCCCCCCACCCCCCCCCCCCACCCCCCCCCCCCGGGATTTACGCCCCTGGCCACTGCCAGTTCATGACACTGTCTGCGCACTTGGATTGATATACTGTACTTAATACTGCTTGCGTATATAGGCCAAAGGGATTGTAATTATCTGCACGCATCATTTCAGTAATTAATTTTAGTTTCACCCCCGTGGATCAGTAACAGCCTCGGTACATACTCGGTACGACTATTTAATTAGGAATTTGCTTCGAACATCGCTGGCAATTTCATCTTGGCCGTGGTTCAGATATATAGATCACATTACCCACAAGATACGGCTAATAAAAGTTACATTTATAACGCACGCATATCCCGTACCTACGCAGCTATAACCGTATCCGGACACCTTCCCCCTGGACAACCACCCCCAGATAACCACACTCTAGGACAATTAACCCTAGGATAACTACCCCTCGACAACTAACCACCAGACAACTTCCCCCTAGCACAACCACCCTTTAGGACAACTACCCCGGCGGACAACTATCCCCACACATATAGGACATATACCTCCTTGACATTTACCACCTGTAACTACCACCCAAATACCCCCTGACAATAACCACTTAGGGTAATTATCAATCGGGGGTAGTTATCCTAGAGGGTGGCTGTCCTATGGGGTAGTTGTCTGGGGTAGTTGCCCGGTGGTAGTTGTCCTGGGAGGTAGTTGTCTGAGAGTGTGGTTGTCCTAGGGGTAGTTGTCCGGGGGTAGTTGTCCGTGGGTAGTTGTCCTATAGAGGGTGGTTATCCGGGGATGGTTATCCGGAATGCGGTTGTCCAGGGGTATAGGTGTCTTAGAACCATAATTAACACAGCCAAACAAAACAACAACAAGAAAAAAAAACAATTCAAGACAAATAAACAAAGAACCTGAACAAAAATGGGAATCGTGATCTTGAAACACCGCCTAAAACACTACAAATTAAGAATACGATATGAAAAAGAAAACATACCAAGGAACCTAACAACCCCCCCTCCTCCTCTTATGATTCAGATTTAGAGATATAGAAATATGGCAAGAAAGAGGGACATAAAATATATATTCGGCAATAAGGGACGCGAAGAAGAGAGACAGAGAGAAAGGGAAAGAGAGAGAGGAGAGAGAGAGAGAGAGAGGGAGAGAGAGAGAGAGAGAGAGAGAGAAAGGGAAAGAGAGAGAAAGAAAGAAAGGAAAGAGTGTGAGAGAGAGAGAGAAAAAAAAGGAAAGAGAAAGACAGAGACAGACAGACAGACAGAGAGAGAGAGAGACAGAGAGAGAGAGAGGAGGGGGGGGGGGGGGGGTTGTGGATAAAACCATAAAATATGGAAATAGAAAAATTCGATCCTTGGTTCCTATAAAATTATATATCTAAGTATTTGAGTTCACTCTTGAGGATCCGCTGATGGCTAAAGAAGTCTTCTCTTAATGAAATAATGATCTTCCTAACGGTGACTTTAAACAAACTAATCGGTATCTACTTTCTATTATCATCGTCTACGATCGTTGGTAATTAGACCTTGGCTCTGTTTGTGTGATGGTGGACCAATTATTGGTTCTATAATTAGGAATTTAATTCAATTATTGGGGTCACAAGTCTGACGGGGCTACAGGAGAGAGGTGATGACTATGAAGGCAAAAAAGAATATCTAGTTTGCTTTCTAAATTATACTATATTGTCAATTATAGTGAATTGAATGTGGATACATTACGATACTCTTTCATTATTATCTCCGTCTGTCTTTCACTCTCTCTCGCTATCTTCTCTTTCCGTGAAGGTGTTATGTACAAATCATTCGATGCCGTAATAATTGGGCTGTATCATTCCATTTCCCCCCTATTTTACTCCTATACGATGCAATGATCATGATGATAATGGAAGAGCGGGGGTAATATTGGAGCGCCTTGAGCACTTTGCGTGATGGATATAATGTGCCATAAAAATAACAATTGTTAATATTATTATTATTATTATTCATTTGTATTATTATTATCATTATCATTTTTATCATCATTATTGGGTGTGTTGATGATTTTTTTTTTCCTCGAATTAAAAAAAGGAGAAGTTTGCTTTGTGCTTGGGTGAGACGTGAAATGCACTTTTAGTCTGACTTTTCCATGCTTTGCGCACGTATTTTTATGAAAACCGTATATATTTTATCACACCAAAGAGGAGCGCTTAGGGTTGACAACTGCATGCACCGCTTTTTAGATCCGTGCAAGAACTTAGCAACAGGACTTCAGTAGGTGCTTTCTACACAAGATGCATGCAAATGAAGTGGGGTAATTAAAGTATTGCGACGCCTTCATCGAAAACAATATTACCATCAATTGACAAGGGATTAGAGAAAGCTTTTATTGTATATCCACACAATGCCCGATCTCTCTCTTTCTCTCCCCTTCTTCCTTCCTGTTCTTTCATTTTGTTCTCCTTCTTCTTCCTTGTAAATCCTATTCTCTTCCTTTTCCCCTTAGCTCTCTCTTTCTCTCTCTCTCTCTCTCTCTTGATCCCCCCTCCTCCTTCCTGTTCTTTCACCGTTTCTCCCTCTCCTTCTCCATTGTCTAACCTTTTCTCTTCCCTTTTCCATCTCTGTCCTTGCACTAAACTCGTTATTTTTCTCTTTTTTCTCCATTCTTGAATACAAGTTTGATCTTTCCTAATAGAGGATATATAGCTTCAAAAGCTCTGCTTCTTTGATAGGTTCCTCAACTTTTTTCTTAAACTATGAATTAATTACCTGTAAACAAAGGTCGATTTGATGCGAACACACCACATTGTGATATGCAGTGCACACTCTGTCTGTCCACTGATATAGGAGATGAATTTTACTATATTTTTGTTTGTCCATATTTTCAAAGGGAGAGATGTTTATATTTATCAAAAAAGTATTGTAAGTCTAAGCTCCCAAGTGCTATGCACATGACAGAACTTTTTAATGCTAGAAGCACTTCTCAGTTTGAAGAATTTAGCAAGATTTACTCGCCTTATTATGTTGAAGTTTTATCCAAAAACAGAGAAAGAAGATGAGTTCAAGCAATTCAAGAAGTACAATTAGAGCTGAACCTACACGTACTCGTAGCGGTAGAATAGTGAAACCTCCTACTTTGTTTACTATAGCTTGTAAATAGACTGCATTATAATTATACATTCATTATTGTCACTTTCTACACTGTACATGTATATATATACTTTGTGTTTACTAGTTGGTTCATTTTTCATGTTTGTACTTTCAAACACTATATACCTATTATATACCTATTATCGTTTGTATCTTTGTGTCATTATGTATGAGAATTGTTTTCCTAAATCATGCATTGCTATTTATACTTTTATGTTTGTTTGTACTCTCATACCCCGAGAGGGGGTCGAAGTGTCAATACAATTCTAATTCTAATTCTAATTTAGAATGATTATTTTCTACAATTATTTTATAATGATGCAATGCATAGAAGTATGTACACCACTTAATATAAGTGCGACATCATTATTGTACCGATTTTGATTATGCATCGCATTTTTTTGTTTATGTTTTATTATATATGTACATGTATATGTAATATGAGAAAAAGGGGGAAAATTGAAACATTGAGCTATATATACATATTTTTTTCCAACATGATAACGGGTCATTAAAGCCGGACTAAATTCGAATTAACCTTAAAGGGAGCCCAACCTTTCTTGTCTATAAAATTTGGTAAAAACAAATATGCAGGAGGTAATGCATTTTGATTAGTTGAGATCATTCATCAGGCATTCAAATAAACTAGTATGCATAATGTCCCATCTGCAATGTTGTCATTATGTCAAACGACAAAAACAACTTTCTGCTTTTCTCTACACATAAACGCTGGAATGTTTGTTGATTTATAGTATTTAAGTGGAACAGACAAAAGCTTCATGATGGGAAAATGGTTATTTAAGTTATTTTGTGAACTGACAAATGGGCAGTTCTCTTTGTATCACGCAACAATTACATTTACCGCATTGTCAAATAGATGAATTTCGACATCGTGACCCCCAAAAAAACAATTTTTGATTCTGAAACGTTCTTAAGACTGATCATTATTCTTCCACTTTTTCTCATAGCTTCGTCATCAATAAGTTTCTCCGATTACATGGGGGGCAAATATTGTATAGTACAGTATCTTGTACAATAATATATTATCTCAAGAATCGAAACAATCTTTCCGGTCGGACAGAGACCTGCCCCCCCCCCCTATCACTCGCCAATTTTTTTAAGCCAATTCGATTACCCCTGTTTTGCCTTCATGCAATTTATATGTCATTGAAATATATATTAAGTCGAGTGTGTGAATATTTTTTTTATTATTATGGAGGGGCATATTTTGATCACATCATATGAACAAAATTAGCATGCACAATACAATATGTATAAATGCTTTTTGCTCATTTTTTACCAACTATTTTGGGTCGGACATGTTCATTACCCTCGTGTAAAATTGCTTAAAAAAAGAGAGTAATATATATTAAAATGAGTATCGAATTAAATACGGACACCCAAACTAAACCACGTTGACGTTCATAAGGCTATAATTGCCCTTTTTGTTAACTTCACATTCTCGTAAAAGGTTGCTTGCTCATTCCCTTTCATGTATGTCATGTTTGTATGTTTTAATGATTTTTATGGAGAATGAAATAACATGAGAGAAAAAAAATCGCAATCCTAAACACCTATCTAAAGATTTTAAAGGTAAAGACCAGTTATGGTCATGCGTTTGCATTGTGAAAGAAATGTTGTGGAATCGATCAGAAAAGGTTGATCATCTAGCATCTAGCATCTGCAAGGTTCTGGAATCATCAAAATGATAAGAAATTTGGCCCATTCTTCGTAAAGTTACAAGCACTATACACAGAAAGATGTATGTGGGACTACCCTATATCTCTCACATACCATGAGAGAAACAAATTTACCAAACATATGAATTAGTAGGCGGTTTCCCGGCAAATTTTTTATCATCATGTATTAGTCAAAACATATTCTTTCACATGATTGGTAATGAGAGCTTCCATTTCATTTTTTGAAATTGGGGCGTTTCCAATACTGGTCTTTACCTTTAAGACGAAAATGTTTCCTCAGCTAAATGTCGCCGGAGAAAATTTCGAATCGATTTAGCACTGTTATTTACTCACCATTTCCACTCTTCCCCCTTGTTCTTCACGATGGTAAAGACGGTCTCGAGAAGGAGACCGATGATGGTGAGGGCAAGGAACCACAGTCGACGGTCCTCGGTCACAGTGACGGCCCGGGCGACGGACGTCAGGTTGTGGACGATGAACATGACACGGGTGACGAGAGCGAGGCAAAGCTTTGTACCCGAGCACGAGAAATGCTCCTCGCAACATTTGAGAGCCATCTCGGTCGGGGGGGGGGGGGGGGGGTAGGGTGGATTGGAACGGTTGCCGGGATGAGCAAGGTAAGGATGAGAGCGACAGAGAAAGCGTGAGAGGGAGAAAGATATATTTTTATAGAGAGAGGGAGGGAGTGAGTGAGAGAGAGGGGGAGAGAGAGACAGAGAGACAGAGAGAAAGGGAAAGAGACAGAGAAGATAAATAGAGAGAGGGAGAGAGAGGGGGACTAACAAAGACAAAGACTGAGAGAGGGAGAGAGAGAGAGAGAGGGGGGGGGGGGTAAAGGGTATAGAGACGGTAGACGTATTTACAACTCGATAACCTCCGAATGATTATAGCTCTGGTCATATTAATCCTCAGATATCACCCAAGCCAATTGCTGCCTTATGAACTTGAAGATAATGGCAACTTTGTCATTTGAAAGAATAATCAACTACCTCTGCTTTGGCAACAAATACTTCCACCAAACGAAAGGAACTGTGATGGGGGCAGAATTTTCCCCTGCATACGATCATAAACGTACGTTACATCTTAATGGCAGTGCTCGAAGTAGAATTTTTCTTCAGACAAATTCTCAAACCTAGCCTATTCCTCCGCTACATCGATGATATCTTTCTCACTTAGCGTCAGGGTGAAGAAGAACTCACTAGGTTACATTCCCCGGTGGATTTGGCGCATCCTTATTTACAGTTTTACACTGATGGAGACATCGAGATCTCAGGTACATTTCCTAGGTGTAATATCCGCAGAAATGAAAACATACTGGTCAATCCATCATCAGATATCATCAGGTAAAATTTCTTGTTTTTGAAAATGAAGACAATCGCTTCCCCGTTATTATATACTCGCTAACTTGAAGGAAAGACAGCTGCTCACAATAGTATGGTCTTCTTCCTCCAATCCGTAACTTTACTATGCGCTATAGATCGTAGCAACCAAAAATCAAACCGATATAATACTAGTCGCATATTGAAAACCTGCATGAAAACTCGCGATGTGTGAGAAGTGACGGTAGATGAAAGCTTTGGGTAATCAAGTCATGTATCATAATTCATGAAAGTGAAAGTACAGACCGAAATCTGTCAATGAAGCAAATTTTAATTTAGATAAAAGCGTTTCTTGTTATTTCCTATCTTCTCACCTTATTTCCAATGTTCTCTCCTCACCTGTTATTTTCGGACTAAGTACTTAACTAATTAATCTCGTCTTCACAATGATTTCATTTTTAATATCAAGTAATACTCAGCCTATTGTTCTTTCATAACAAATGTAGCATTTAGAATTTAGATTAACATTTCTAACATGTCCATATACCCAGGCGCGGATCCAGGATTTCTTAGGGGGGGGGGCCCATTTTGAACTTATGCGAGCCAAATATTGGTACGTAATGGTGACCAACAGTGACGTAATGCGGGGGGGGGGGGGTCGGTGCAGGGGGGGGGGGGCGATTTCCCCCTCCCAAGCTTTGACGTTTCATTATTATTAGAGAAAGAAAACGATTCGTTGTACCGTTCTCGAAAATAATTCTCTTCTGAATTTAGTTTTCCTCACCCGCGCAAAGCGCGGAAAATTTTACGATTAATTAAATTATTAGAGAAAGAAGACGATTCGTTGTAAAGTGCTCTACTCTTAATCCTCGTCTGAATTCAGGTTCCCCCCTCCCGCGCAAAGCGCGGAAGCTTTTACGATTCATTAAATTATTAGATAAAGAAGACAATTAGTTGTACAGTTCTCGACTCTTAATCCTTGTCTAAATTCAGTTCCTCCCCTTCCCCCTCCTGCGCGAAGCGCGGAAGCTTTGACGTTTTATTAAACTATTAAAGAAAGAAGACGATTCGTTGTACCGTTCTCGACTCTTAATCCTCGTCTGAATTCAGTCCCCCCCCCCTCCTGCGCGAAAGCCTTAATCTAAGTTTAATCATTAGAGAAGAAGAAGATTCGCTGCACCGTTCTCGAAAATAATCCTTGTCTAAAATCAGTCCCCCCCCCCCCCTCTCCCCCTCGTAAAATTTTACGATTTATTAAATAATTAGATAAAGAAGACAATTCGTTGTACAGTTCTCGACTCTTAATCCTTGTCTAAATTCAGTCTCCCTCCTCCCCTCCTGCGCGAAGCGCGGAAGCTTTAACGTTTTATTAAACTATTAAAGAAAGAAGACGATTCGTTGTACCGTTCTCGACTCTTAATCCTCGTCTGAATTCAGCCCCCCCCCCTCCTGCGCGAAGCGCGGAAGCTTTAATATAAGTTTAATCATTAGAGAAGAAGAAGATTCGCTGCACCGTTCTCGAAAATAATCCTTGTCTAAAATCAGTCCCCCCCCCCCCCCCTCCCCCCTCCCCCTCCTGCGCGAAGCGCGGAAGCTTTGACGTTTTATTAAACTATTAAAGAAAGAAGACGATTCGTTGTACCGTTCTTGACTCTTAATCCTTGTCTTAATTCAGTCCCCCCCCCCCCCCTCCCCCCACGGCGCGAAGCGCGGAAGCTTTGACGTTTTATTAAACTATAAAAGAAAGAAGACGATTCGTTGTACCGTTCTCGACTCTTAATCCTCGTCTGAATTCAGTTCCCCCTCCCCCTCCCGCGCGAAGCGCGGAAGCTTTTACGTTTCATTATATCATTAGAGAAAGAAAACGATTCGTTGACAGTTCTCGACTCTTAATCCTTGTCTAAATTCAGTCTCCCCCCTCCCCTCCTGCGCGAAGCGCGGAAGCTTTGACGTTTTATTAAACTATTAAAGAAAGAAGACGATTCGTTGTACCGTTCTCGACTCTTAATCCTCGTCTGAATTCAGGTTCCCCCTCCCGCGCGAAGCGCGGATGCTTTTACGATTCATTAAATTATTAGATAAAGAAGACAATTTGTTGTACAGTTCCCGATTCTTAATCCTTGTCTAAATTCAGTCCCCCCCCCCCCCCCTCCCCCTCCTCCCCGTCCTGCGCGAATCTCGGAAAATTTTACGATTTATTAAATTATTAGAGAAAGAAGACGATTCGTTGTAGAGTTCTCGACTCTGAATCCTCGTCTGAATTCAGTCCCCCTCCCCTCATGCGCGAGGCTTTGACGTTTTATTATTAGAAAAAGAAAACGATGCGTTGTACAGTTCTCTATACTCTTAATCCCTGTCTAAATTTCAAAGATGTTCTTTGTCTGCTCCTTTTTCTGACACTGTACGTCCTCTTCCGATTGCCCCCCCCCCCCCCCCCCCCTGGCTACGCGCCTGCGGTCAGATAAACACATCTTGATACCTTGTCCGACCCCGCAAGCTCAGGGGTTTAAGGCAATACATTACTTTCAGATAAGAGAATAAGAAATTACCGTCAGATGATCATCTAAGGACCCGCCGTAGGGCCCTAGATGGAATCCAGGGGGCAAAGCCCCCGGAAGCTTAGGGGTTTTAGGCATTTAATCACGGTCAGATGAGCATATTTTGATGCCTCATTATTTTGTTAACACTGGCAGTTAACTATTCTTACTTTCTTGCTCTCATTCTATTTTATTTCTCTTTAATATACTTTTTCAAGAAAAGTGGGGGGTGGGGGTTCGAGGCTCTCGATCCCCGCCGTACCTCGGGCCCTGACATGTAGGAATCTCAAGAATCATATTTTTTGCTTGGGTGTAAATTTAGGAATTTGTCATTTTCCAGCAAACACATACAAACGTATAATTTACTAAAAAGTGAGGAAAAATTTCGGAAATTATGTCATTTCAGCATTATTTGTTATCAACCGTTGTGTAATTAGAAATAAACCACGTTTGAATTTAATTTCCCCCAAGCCCCCCCCCCCTCTATCAGTACGCCAGTATCTCCTCTTTTCCTTTTTTCTTTATCTTTCATTCCTTCTCTCTTATTTTTTTATTGGGGGGGGGGGGGGGAGGGTTAACAGCCTGGGAGGCAAGGCCCTTTCGGCCCCCGATCTCCTTCTTACCCCTTTTCTTTTTCTTCTTCCTCTTCTTTCTTTCCCTTTTTCTCCTTTTTCCCTTTCCCTTCTTTTCCTTTCTTCTCTTTTTTTTTTTTTTTTTTTTTGCGGGGGGGGGGGGGGGGCAAGGCCGCCCTGGATCCGCGCCTGCATATACCTGCATATACCATCATAGATGTCTTCTCAAAAGCCAAATAAACAGCCACACGTTCCAAGCTATAAGTAATACTGTATCTAAGTTTTGATGACTCTGAAAATACATTGAAGTAAACTAATTCCAATTCCAATTGACACTGTTGCTTCAATATCACATCCATTCAGGTATCGATTATGGTTGACTGAAATAGGAAAATCCGCAGATCTTCTTGAATACCAGAAATATCAAGTGAGGAGTTCCAATTTTGAAGAAATCACCTGTAAGATGAACGGACTGATTTTTACCTCTTAATCTCTTTCAGGCAAATCGCAAACATGTACGTACCGGAGTACGTACCACATTGTATCAAACCGCACGACAAAGGCTGAAACAAACCTTCCAATATAAATGATATTCGCGCCAAACGCCAACTCTCGCTCACGGGGGATGTTTATTATTTTGAAGTATATCTTGTCAAGTATAGGGCGATTGACTCAATAATGAGGTTTACAAAGTTATGTTCCTTGATAATTATCATCAATATGGGATTCCAATGAATTATTTAAGCACTGTTTAATGAATTTTAAGTTAATTTTGTACCTCCTGGCATTTTTACCTCCGACTCTTTTGCCTTAAACTTTCTTAATTAATAAGTAAATGAAATACTTTGTAACGAGGCACCAAAGATGTATATATTAAATTGTTATTACATTACGAAAGTGGCCTAATGGGAGAGACATAACACAATTGTCCAAACTATAAAGATCAACTATAAAGATCATCATGGTTTTGAGAAGAAAAAATGATTTGGAAGTAATAATTGGTAAGAAAATATCATTTTAAAAGGTCATATTTTCTTTTTACATAATGAAACAAATCATGATAAATGGATCGCGAATGCAGATTCATTGCACCCACCTGCTGAATCATGCTATACCACTTTATTATGATTACATTGATGTCGAGGATGAGAGTTTTAAATCATGTGTATTTTTGATAATTTATTGATTGTCAAATCGTTTCATTTCCTTAAAAAAAAACTCAATTAACAGACATTACATTTGTTTAATTATGGATAATATCGGGTTTCTGACACTGCCAGTTCGGATTCTTTGATATATCATTCACTTATTGATCATTGATCACTACGGACTTTCTGAAAAAACAGTCTGTGCCAGTCTGTGATTAGATTTGTTATGAATCACCCTATACACAATACGTTGACTGAACTTCGATTTCCTAATATCGCCCTCTATGCTCGTGATGTTTCCGTAGTGTAGTGGTTATCACGTGGGTTTTACACACCCAAGGTCCCCGGTTCGAGCCCGGGCGGAAACTCTTTTTCTTTTACTTTTTAGCTTTTGTCGGATACTGAGTAAACGGGTGCGATACGTGGTGGGAACCATTCCTTTTATTTCTTATTTGTTTAAGTTCATTTCGTTTTCAAAAAATGGTAAAATGTACTAAATCCCACAACTATACTTGGGAGTTTTCAGTTCATATTTGCATCCATAACAGAGAATTTGAAACATATACCTATACATGTATGTATATATCCGTGTATATCTGTCTCTCTGCCTCGATCTCTCCCTAATGAACTGGTTTGTACATGTTAAATGTTTGTTAGTTACAACTTCGTACTATCCGGCCTCCTCTCTCTCTCTCTCTCTCTGTTCTCTCTTTCTCTCTCTCTCTTTCTTTCTCTCTCTAATAATAATGATAAATAATAATAAATAATAATAAATAATAATAAATAATAATAAGATATTTCTAAACCGCAATTACATAAAGCCTCTAAGAGGTTTATAAGGAAAATAGTTGATAAGTAAAGGAAACAGAATTTGCACGCTCTCCCTCTCTCTTCAACTTCTGCTTCTCACACTCCCTGTCACTCTCTCCCTCTCTCTATCTCTCTCTCTCTCTCTCTCTCTCTCTATCTCTCTCTCTCTCTCTCACACACACAATCTCACCTTTTCTGTACATGCAATATTGAATCGATGAACATTTAAAAACTTTATATTTATTACAAAGTGTTTTCACAGAGTTGATAAAACAAGTAATAACAAACACTTTACATAGTACTTGTATACATTTCAGTTTAAAAATATTTCAGTTAAACTGTAAGAATGTATAATATATATTATATCATGAGAGACCTGGCCACGCAATTGCATTGTGAAAGAAAAGGTGTGGAATCAATCAGAAAATGTTGATCATGTAGCATAAGATATTGGTTTGTACTGCAAGGTTCTGGAATCATAAAATGCGGATAAGAAATTTGGCCCAGTCTTGGTAAAAGCAACAAGCAATGTATACAGATAGATGTATACAGGAACAAGACTACTCAAACACGTCGCATACAAATATGGTACTCATGTTTAAGCTGTTACATATGTCATAATGTGAAGGCATTTGATCAGAGCCATGTTTTTCAGGGACATTTTTTCTCTGATATGTTCTTCCACATTTGCATAATTATTACAATGAAAATGCTCACAAATTATTCTCACCTCTCCCCAGGCCCAGAACTCAATCTTTTCTTAAAACTTGATTCTACAATATTTAAACTTTACAAATAAAACAGCTGACAATACTAATTCAATGTATAATAATGTTATTATCGTAACAACATATTGTCACCCTTGTTTATAAGTGCATCCCTTTAAAAAATTAATTTTGATTTCAATATTGTTAAAAATACAGATGCATTTACAGCAGTCCACAACATGTAATATTAAAGATAAATTAGAGTACTACACAATCATGTGATTGCGTTGTGAAAGACACTGTGAGAAAGAAATGCACATGGAAATTGGTATATCCCTTACAAAAATGTACCATGGGCACCATGGTAATTTTGTCCAATTACCATCCACCATGGTAACCATGGTTATCATGGTACCAAAACAATGAAATACATTGGGTCATTAAACAATGTATTTCATTGTTTTGGTACCATGTTAACCATGGTTACCATGGTGGATGGTAATTTGGACAAAAGTACCATGGTTACTATAGTACATTTTTGTAAGGGATGGGACCACACACGAGTTTGATCAAAAAATGTTCACCTATTTCATGTCATATTTAGAGTATAAGGGCATTTGCTGAGCAATTATTTCAAGGGGATATTTCTAAAATCATATTATTCCACACTTACTTACTAAGATAGTGATAACATCATCATTTATAATGCGCCGGTATCCATCAAAATAGTGATGCTCATGCATGGCACGTAGAAAAAAAGAGTAGAAATAGTCACATAAGCATGAACACTTTGAGTAAAAAAATTAAACATGAAATCATATGATACACTAAACGTAAAGGCTCACTGCACTACTTATAATGGCTACCAGCGCCCTCTATATAACAGACAATGCATAATCGGTGATCATTGGTCCCCCATGATCCCCTTTTTCTTATGTTATTTGAGAGCTGATTTGATGAGATAGCCATCTGTCCAGTGACATTGCAGTGTGGTCTAATCCCTCATCTACACTAGTACTGATGGGCTTTAATACTCAGCAGTATGCAACATTGAACAAGTATGTCTTGAGTGCGGTTTTAAATTCATTGACAAATGACAGATTACGAATAGATTGTGGCAGTTGTTCCGCGCCTAGAAACAAAGTATTAGGCGCATTATAAATGTGAGCTATTATGATTATAGTATGGACCGGCCTATGCCTAGCTATGCCCAAAAAGCTCTATCCCCCCAATGTACAACCAAACCAATTAAGATGAATTTGATGATCTGAGATGTCTAGAAGGATTGTAAAGGTTAATCAAACTACGATTATACTGAGGGGCAGAATAAGCATGAATCCGATGACCGGGGTAATAATATGTGCTGCACCTAGAAACAAAGTATGAGGCGCATTATAAATGTGAGCTATTATTATTATTATTATGTAAAGGATGAAATACAAGCAGGGGTAATTACCTTAATACCACTCATCTGTAAATCTTAACATGCAATTTAATTGTGTTGCTTTCAGTTAATATCATTAACCCACCTCAATACTATACCCTTGTCATTTTTCACATGCAAACAATAAATATATCGGGGATATTTTCTCTCTATTTTTTTCTATTGTATTTCCTTGAAAAATAGACTATTTCTCATGTCTTTTCTTTTGGAGAAAAAACCCAGGATTTGGAACAAATGGGAGATGAGAAATATATTTCAGAGATGAGATAGTAAAAAAAAAATTATCTTCTGTGATGTTTTTTCACTATTTTTCGACTACCGTTTTTTACTTTTGACTAGGGTATGTGCAACACACAGGAATAATGGAAGCGTTTAAAATGAAGATAATAATCTATTCTAGGTGTGACAGCTGCCTAGAAAGTGATCATGAGAGTTTGTACTGAAATTAGGATGGCAATCAAGTGAGATTGGAAATGGGACATCTAAATCAACACGCCCCTCTCTAGAACCGCTATTGATCTTGATTGAACTGAACCTGCTCATAGCACTCATCTCTTCTTAGTGGAACAAATGAGAGATGAGAAATATATTTCAGAGATGAGATAGTAAAAAAAAAAAAATCTTCTGTGATGTTTTTTCACTATCTTTCGAATATGTTATGACTATTTACTTTTTACTAGGGTATGTGCAACACACAGGAATGATGGAAGCGTTTGAAATGAAGATAATAATCTATTCTAGGTGTGACAGCTGCCTAGAAAGTTAGGCTGGCCGGCAGTGATCATGAGAGTTTGTAAATCTAAATCAATACGCCCCTCTCTAGAACTGCTCCGGATCTTGATCGTAACGGAACCAGCTCATCACACTCATCTCACGTTTTTCTATTTATATTTAGATATAAGACCACCAGCACCGGACTCTTTCAGTGCTTGATCAAGTTGACTCAAAGTCCTATTTGACCCTGCATTCCATTGGTGTAACAGTTTGACGTACATTTCAGGGTAGCTCCTCATTTCCTTCTTTTCGATCCCTTCTGCGATGCTGTACTTGATGTCCAAGGAAGCACTAAGGCTGTAATAATGACTTGTGAGTAGGAGCTTGGATAGATTCCTGATGTGGACGTCCGTGACCCTTGAATGAGTGTTGAATTATATATATAACAAAGAAGAGAGAGCGAAAGAGAAAGCTAGGTACGTATTACAATTGACCCCCCCCAAAAAAAAAAAAAAATAAATAAATAAATAAATAAATAAAATAATAATAATAATAATAATTATCCCCAAAGGACAACCCCCTCCCCGGGACAATTACACCCTCAGAAGAAAACAAAATCTGTATTTATTAAAAACCAATTTATTATCAGGGTAGACTTCCCCCTTTAATGAACAGGAGGGGGGGGGTAATTGTCTTCAGGGGGTAAATGTCATAGCGGGTAATTGTCGGGGGGGGGGGGGGGGGTAGTTTTCCCGGGGGTACTTATTCGGGGGGGGGGGGGGGTAAATGTCCAGGGCATAATTGGTTTTACTTTTTTTGTAATAGAAGTAATATTAGAAGCTCATATTTAATAATATGCAGAGATTTTTTTTATGATAGGGGAGGGGGAGGAGACTGGTCCATTTATTTATAATTATAATAAATTAATATAAAAAATGTGCAATACTTACATATCATTCTTATTTGCTTCACGCGCTAGTTGGCTCTCAGATTTTGTATCTGCAAAAAGACAGAAATTTAAACCATATCGTTATTTAAATTGCATACGGGTATATGTACTGACAGAAATTATTATAATGCTATTTGAGTATATTATGTACTATACTTGATTTGCTCACAATTTCTACTACAAAAATGATAACTTTAATTTTGAAGAACATTCATAATAATAACTATTTAATAATAACTATTTCTCATATGGCATTTTTCAGGAGGGCCCTATCAAAGCGCTTTACAGATATATATATTATTACCCCGGTCATCGGATTCAGGCTTACCCGCACATAATGTATGCACATTCTCCACTCCCTGGGGAGCATTCCAGCCAGGTGTCATTTTTACAAGCGCACACTTGCTAATCTAAGCACATTCATTTTCGCATCCTACTGGGTACCCATTTAACACCTGGGTGGAGAGTGGCAAATGCAGATCAATGTGGTGCCGCAATGGGACTTGAACCGCGGACCTTGTGATCCACAGTCCAGTGACATATCCACTCGTCCACGACACTTCCACATTCATACATTTAAAATGACAGCATTTCTACATCTAACACTAAATTTCCAGAATGAAATAATGTATTGTTTACTACAACTACGTCTACTATTACTATGTCTACTACTAGTACTACTACTACTCATAATAATAAAATATTTATAGAGCTCGTAATAAACAAATATCTGCTGTACAAACAAAATGTGACACAATGTGTTAGTACATTTCTAAGATACAATTTGACCAATTGAAATCATATAATAAAAACAAAATGGAAATTGCTGGTAATAAGTGATTGCCAAACACACACATAAAACAAAGAAAATGCAAATTTCTTCATTTTGGCTGCCGGGCTCACGATCAATTGGGCAAAAAGAATTTCCATTTTCGGTTTAACTTAATACAATTTGGAGTGGACTTTAAAAGATTATTATTATTATTATTATTTGAATTAAAGATAATCGTTATTATTGAAGGCTTGTTTCCATATATATTCAATATACTTGGTGCAGTTCCTTATCTTAATTTCCTAAAAGCATTGAAAGAATAAATTCTTCAATTTTAACTAAAAAATGTTCAGAACTACTAGAAAAAAAACATTCAAACAGCGTTAGTACCAACCAGGGTTAGATGTAGGAAATAGTTCGTCAACAATGGGGTGAAGGTTGGCTGTCCGAAGTGCCTGAATCAACGCTTCTTGCTGTTCACCCTTACTCTGACCCTCGTGCCACTGGCGAAGCATACTCTCTGTCCCGCTGTAGTCAATGTCATAATTGCGTGTGTTGGTCTGTTTGTAGCGAGCGATTTCAGCTGGTATGAAACCCAAAGCTTTCCCAAGATTATCAATGTCTTCTACTTCGGATATCCTTCGAGCCACTTCTTTGAGGATACTATCAAAGACATGAGGTTCCGCGTTGGCACTCATACTGTATGGGGGGGGGGGGAGAATATGCTTTGTAATTAATTTCAATTTTTCATAACCACATGATTAAAAGCCTGGACTTGAATTTTTTTTTAATAAGTTCCAGCAAAAATCCTAATTTCAGCATTATTTCAAAGTTTTAAGAGGGGAAGGAAGGGGGGCGGGGGATATACTTCAATATACATTTGTATCTACCGGTATACAAATAATATATACATTTATTTCTATTTTTCAAAATATTTGTCCCCCTGGCCTGGCCATGGCCATGGGGCCCCATCAGACATCATATACAATTACAAATGCTATCAATTAAAATGTCAAATCCAACAAAAGTTCTAATGACCTCCACTGAAAACATAATGGAAAGAAAATTTCAAATTTGACATGTAAAAATGGAATTCACCCACTACGAACTTCGGTAGTATGCCAGAAATAGACATGCATGGCATGGCATATGGCCATATAACACTCAAAACATACTCAATACTAACACCGGCGCCGGTGTCGGAGCTTCCTGGAGTTAACTCAATACATGCAGAGTTAGTTGTACACGGCAGATCTAAATTTACCGTCAAAACAAATGGTCAGAAATGATGACCAAACTCACAAAACAAAGTGAAAATGTTTTGGCTATTCAGTCATACGATACGAAAGGATAAACAGAATTCATACCTAGTAGTCTGGATGAGCTTTTCAATGTATTCCTTGATGGGAATCCGGAGATCCGATCAGTTCCGTACAGAGAAAAGTGCGTGATTTAGGATTTCTACATGCCAGGCATTATCATCATGGAGGTTTTATTCTGGGTATTCCCCAAATCGTTAGTAGTCTGCAAAGTCAGACTGTGTTCAGATACTCATCAAATTCTTTGATGACATGTAGCCAATTCCCATGAAGATGGGATTTTATTTAGGTGTTTATGGTTATTACGATGATGGTGATGATGATGATGATGATAATGATGATGATGAAGATGATGATGATGATGATGATGCTGATGATGATTTCGGTGGTGGTAGTGATGATGATGATGATTTCGGTGGTGGTAGTGATGATGATGATGATGATTTCATTGGTGGTAGTGATGATGATGATGATGATTTCAGTGGTGGTAATGATGATGATGATGATTTCAGTGGTGGTAGTGATGATGATGATGATTTCGGTGGTGGTAGTGATGATGATGATGATTCCAGTGGTGGTAGAGATGATGATGATGATTTCAGTGGTGGTAGTGATGATGATGATGATGATTTCATTGGTGGTAGTGATGATGATGATGATTATGATGATGATGATTTCAGTGGTGGTAGTGATGATGATGATGATTTCGGTGGTGGTAGTGATGATGATGATGATTTCAGTGGTGGTAGTGATGATGATGATGATGATGATTTCGGTGGTGGTAGTGATGGTGATGATGATGATTTCGGTGGAAGTGATGATGATGATGATTTCATTGGTGGTAGTGATGATGATGATGATGATTTCAGTGGTGGTAGTGATGATGATGATGATTTCAAAGGTGGTAGTGATGATGATGATGATTTCGGTGGTAGTAGTGATGATGACGATGATTTCAGTGGTGGTAGTGATGATGATGATGATTCCAGTGGTGGTAGTGATGATGATGATGATTTCGGTGGTGGTAGTGATGATGATGATGATTTCGGTGGTAGTAGTGATGATGATGATGATTTCAGTGGTGGTAGTGATGATGATGATGATTCAGTGGTGGTAGTGATGATGATGATGATTTCAGTGCTGGTAGTGATGATGATGATGATTTCAGTGGTGGTAGTGATGATGATGATGATTTCAGTGGTGGTAGTGTTGATGATGATGATGATTTCATTGGTGGTAGTGATGATGATGATGATTTCAGTGGTGGTAGTGATGATGATGATGATTTCAGTGGTGGTAGTGATGATGATGATGATTTCGGTGATGGTAGTGATGATGATGATGATTTCGGTGGTGGTAGTGATGATGATGATGATTTCAGTGGTGGTAGTGATGATGATGATGATTTCAGTGGTGGTAGTGATGATGATGATGATTTCAGTGGTGGTAGTGATGATGATGATGATTTCGGTGGTGGTAGTGATGATGATGATGATGATTTCAGTGGTGGTAGTGATGATGATGATGATTTCAGTGGTGGTAGTGATGATGATTATGATTTCGGTGGTGGTAGTGATGATGATGATGATTTCAGTGGTGGTAGTGATGATGATGATGATGATGATGATTTCAGTGGTGGTAGTGATGATGATGATGATTTCGGTGGTGGTAATGATGATGATGATAATTTCGGTGGTGGTAGTGATGATGATGATGATGATTTCGGTGGTAGTAGTGATGATGATGATGATTTCGGTGGTAGTAGTGATGATGATGATGATTTCGGTGGTGGTAGTGATGATGATGATGATTTTGGTGGTAGTAGTGATGATGATGATGATGATGATTTCGGTGGTAGTAGTGATGATGATGATGATTTCGGTGGTAGTAGTGATGATGATGATGATTTCGGTGGTGGTAGTGATGATGATGATGATTTTGGTGGTAGTAGTGATGATGATGATGATTTCGGTGGTAGTAGTGATGATGGTGATGATTTCGGTGGTGGTAGTGATGATGATGATGATTTCGGTGGTGGTAGAGATGGTGATGATGATTTCGGTGGTAGTAGTGATGATGATGATGATGATTTCGGTGGTAGTAGTGATGATGATGATGATTTCGGTGGTAGTAGTGATGATGATGATGATTTCGGTGGTGGTAGTGATGATGATGATGATTTTGGTGGTGGTAGAGATGGTGATGATGATTTCGGTGGTAGTAGTGATGATGATGATGATTTCGGTGGTAGTAGTGATGATGATGATTTCAGTGGTGGTAGTGATGATGATGATGATTTCGGTGGTAGTAGTGATGATGATGATGAATTCGGTGGTGGTAGTGATGATGATGATGATTTCGGTGGTGGTAGAGATGGTGATGATGATTTCGGTGGTAGTAGTGATGATGATGATGATTTCGGTGGTAGTAGTGATGATGATGATTTTGGTGGTAGTAGTGATGATGGTGATGATTTCGGTGGTGG
Organism: Strongylocentrotus droebachiensis; assembly: GCA_035222895.1. NCBI lineage: Eukaryota > Metazoa > Echinodermata > Echinoidea > Camarodonta > Strongylocentrotidae > Strongylocentrotus > Strongylocentrotus droebachiensis. The sequence goes on from JAVYIG010001883.1 coordinate 50,455, forward strand.
TAGTGATGATGATGATGATTTCGGTGGTAGTAGTGATGATGATGATGATTTCAGTGGTGGAAGTGATGATGATGATGATGATTTCATTGGTGGTAGTGATGATGATGATGATTCCAGTGGTGGTAGTGATGATGATGATGATTTCAGTGATAGTAGTGATGATGATGATGATGATTTCGGTGGTAGTAGTGATGATGATGATGAATTCGGTGGTGGTAGTGATGATGATGATGATGATTTCGGTGGTAGTAGTGATGATGATGATGATGATTTCAGTGCATGATGATTTCGGTGGTAGTGATGATGATTTCGGTGGTGGTAGTGATGATGATCATGATGATTTTGGTGGTAGTAGTGATGATGGTGATGATTTCGGTGGTGGTAGTGATGATGATGATGATTTCGGTGGTAGTAGTGATGATGATGATGATTTCAGTGGTGGAAGTGATGATGATGATGATTTCAGTGGTGGTAGTGATGATGATTATGATTTCGGTGGTGGTAGTGATGATGATGATGATTTCAGTGGTGGTAGTGATGATGATGATGATGATGATGATTTCAGTGGTGGTAGTGATGATGATGATGATTTCGGTGGTGGTAATGATGATGATGATAATTTCGGTGGTGGTAGTGATGATGATGATGATGATTTCGGTGGTAGTAGTGATGATGATGATGATTTCGGTGGTAGTAGTGATGATGATGATGATTTCGGTGGTGGTAGTGATGATGATGATGATTTTGGTGGTAGTAGTGATGATGATGATGATGATGATTTCGGTGGTAGTAGTGATGATGATGATGATTTCGGTGGTAGTAGTGATGATGATGATGATTTCGGTGGTGGTAGTGATGATGATGATGATTTTGGTGGTAGTAGTGATGATGATGATGATTTCGGTGGTAGTAGTGATGATGGTGATGATTTCGGTGGTGGTAGTGATGATGATGATGATTTCGGTGGTGGTAGAGATGGTGATGATGATTTCGGTGGTAGTAGTGATGATGATGATGATGATTTCGGTGGTAGTAGTGATGATGATGATGATTTCGGTGGTAGTAGTGATGATGATGATGATTTCGGTGGTGGTAGTGATGATGATGATGATTTTGGTGGTGGTAGAGATGGTGATGATGATTTCGGTGGTAGTAGTGATGATGATGATGATTTCGGTGGTAGTAGTGATGATGATGATTTCAGTGGTGGTAGTGATGATGATGATGATTTCGGTGGTAGTAGTGATGATGATGATGAATTCGGTGGTGGTAGTGATGATGATGATGATTTCGGTGGTGGTAGAGATGGTGATGATGATTTCGGTGGTAGTAGTGATGATGATGATGATTTCGGTGGTAGTAGTGATGATGATGATTTTGGTGGTAGTAGTGATGATGGTGATGATTTCGGTGGTGGTAGTGATGATGATGATGATTTCGGTGGTAGTAGTGATGATGATGATGATTTCAGTGGTGGAAGTGATGATGATGATGATGATTTCATTGGTGGTAGTGATGATGATGATGATTCCAGTGGTGGTAGTGATGATGATGATGATTTCAGTGATAGTAGTGATGATGATGATGATGATTTCGGTGGTAGTAGTGATGATGATGATGAATTCGGTGGTGGTAGTGATGATGATGATGATGATTTCGGTGGTAGTAGTGATGATGATGATGATGATTTCAGTGCATGATGATTTCGGTGGTAGTGATGATGATTTCGGTGGTGGTAGTGATGATGATCATGATGATTTTGGTGGTAGTAGTGATGATGGTGATGATTTCGGTGGTGGTAGTGATGATGATGATGATTTCGGTGGTAGTAGTGATGATGATGATGATTTCAGTGGTGGAAGTGATGATGATGATGATGATTTCATTGGTGGTAGTGATGATGATGATGATTCCAGTGGTGGTAGTGATGATGATGATGATTTCGGTGATAGTAGTGATGATGATGATGATGATTTCGGTGGTAGTAGTGATGATGATGATGATTTCGGTGGTGGTAGTGATGATGATGATGATTTCGGTGGTGGTAGTGATGATGATGATGATTTCAGTGGTAGTAGTGATGATGATGATGATTTCGGTGGTAGTAGTGATGATGATGATGATTTCGGTGGTGGTAGCGATGATGATGATGAATATAAATAATGACGATCCGATGGAGGAGGAGGGTGGCAACGAAAAACATAAAGGATAATATTAATAATAATACTAATAATAATAATAACAACAACGAGAATATTTATTAAGCGCATAATTGATAATTTCTCTATGCGCTGGACATGAGGTGGATCCAGGATTCTTTGGTGATGGGTGGGGGTTTGGCACCCTACAATAATAAGTAGGTGGGAAGTGAAGAGGAAGAAGGAGAGAAGAGGAGAATATAGAGACAGTGGATCGGGGACAGGCCGGGGAAGGGAGAGAAAGAGAGGGGGGGGGAGAAAAGCGACATTAATGAGAAAAGGGAGGGTGAGAAAGAGAGAGAGAGAGAGAGAGAGAGAGAGAGAGAGGGGGGTGGGAGGGGGAGGAGTACTTTGCAAATTCTTGTATCAATATCAATTTGTAATTATTATATTTCGAGTAAATGCATGTCTTTTTGGGAAAATATACTCATGATTTATGCTATCAAATTTTAAAAAGCAAATGGGATAAAAGTGAGGGAGGAACATGCCATTTTGTTATAATAAACAATTTTCTTTGATAACTGCATGGGTGTCCGATTTTCCTCAAACCTTTCTTAAAATCTGATGATGTTCTTGTTTTTTTTTTTGTATTTTTTTTTTCTTCATTGCTTCGCTTCTCTTGTTAAATGTGTGTTATTTGTTTGTTTGTTTGATTGTGTTTAATTTTGAATGTTTTGGTCGGTTTTGGCCCAAATAATCCTGGCAACATTTTAGAAGGACAAAAATGAGGACGCGGAGGAGTAGGAGAGGGAAGTGGAGGAGTATCAAAATGAAGAAGTCAATAATCATTGAAAAGTGAACGGCATATCGTAAAAATCTAATTGTTGAGTAAAAGTATTTGATTGATTTGATTCCGCCCGGGCTCGTACCGGGGGCCCGGGCGGGGGACCTTGAGTGTGTTAGACTCACGTGATAACCGCTACTACGGGATCTCAGATGATATCATGGCTAATGTATTATTCTTCTTCTCTGACTCACTTATAATACTCATCCATTAATGTACTTACTCACTCTCGATTATATCATGTAATTATATAGTTCGAGTAAATGTCAAAAACTGTCAAACTGTTAACCAATTCAAAATTGTCTTAAAACACATCAATTGCTTTTGATGATTAACTAAGTTTGTTCACATTGATGTGTATTTCATTTGTATTGTAATATTTAGGTTTATTTGCAATTTTTTGTTTTGTTTAATATGTAATTGTTTATCAGTCTATTTTGTTTGTTATAGCACCTAGAGACTTTGGTGGTAAACGCTGTATAAGCAACATTTGTATTATTATTAATAGTCTTTTGGGGGAAATAGAAATGTCATGATTTATGGTATCAAATTTGTTTAAAGGAGGAGGGGGGAGATGTAGGATGAGTGTTGAGAAAGAATTAGGTCTCTGAAAGTTTGGAGGAAAATGCCATTAAGATTTCTAAAAAAATGAATTCGATCAAAGACAAATTAATTAATTGGCAACTCTACGGGGTTTTATAGCAACCCTCCCATTTCCTTGAATAAGATTCCATAAATGTCCATGCTCATTGTAAATTTTGATGATTTTTTTTTTTTCTTAAGAGGCTTTGAAAAATACATGACTTGTCTAATGATATAATGAGTGCTTTTTTTTCTTCAGAAAATGGAAATTTTAGCGAGTGCGGAAGTTGACCAAAAGGTTACATTTATGTTTGTTTGAAATTATAATGCCAAGAAAGACGATGGACAAGTTTTGATATTTTATTATGAACTCAGTGCACAGAATTATAGGCATCCGTCAACAAGAAATATAGTAATATCCATAATTATATATTCACACTATTTGCATCTAAGTATCCAAATCGGAATCCTTATATACTGTTTAAGACCGGTAGTGGTAAATTTGTGGTTCAAGGGTTTTGGGTGCAAATATCCATTCAATATTGTTTAGATATTGCCTTCAGAGGTTTAGATGGCAATACTTAAACCCATATTCGTGAAAATGCAGAAATATATAACAATGTTGAAGTGCATTCGCGATATCTGTCCAGGCTGGATCAATATGAAAAATTTACCAAATATATAAATTAGTATAAGCGGTTTCCCAGTAAAAATTTGTATCATAATGCACGTATTAGTCAAAACATATTCTTTCACATGAGTGGTAATAGAGTACCGAAGCTGTGACATCATAAAAATCTATTTTTAGAATTTCTCAATTTTTTCTTCATTTTCGAACAGAGCATAACAAAATGTCCAAATGTCGAAAACCAATTAAATATGTTAATTATTGGCTGAGATATGACCAGAATAAATAGATTTCCTTTAGGAACTCAGCTTTATTTTGCTCTGGTTTGTAATGTTATGAACCAGGGCAAAATAACACTGAGTAATTCTCAAGGAAATCTATTTATTCAGATGGTCATATCTCAGCCAATACTTAATATATTCAATTGGTTTTCGACATTTGGACATTATCTTTCATGCTCTTTCGGAAAATGAAGAATAAATTCCAAAAATTGATTTTTTTTTTGACGACGTCACACTTCAACCACTTTTCATTTTTTAAGAGGGAGGCGTTTCCGAACTGGTCTATACCTTTATAAGATCAATGAAAGAAGTTTAGACACATTTTCAGGTTACAACTTGATGAATATCATCCCCAAATATAAACAATACCAATAGGTAAATTTATATTTAATTTTAATACAGTATGAAATCATGGATGTATGAATAACCGATTAACACACTCATTGAGCTAAATGGACACATTAATTTTCCGAATCAATGATTGTTTGCAAATTATGCAAATGAGTTCGATCCATGAACGCAATATAAAAATTACAGCATGTCCATCAAAGAATCCGATTAAAACAATTCTCAAAATAATTTATGTGAGCCTAATTGATAATTATGATAGAAAAGTGCCACTTGCCGAATGCTACTTATTAATTAATATGAACACATTTTGCGATCGATACAATCAGTAAATCTTGCATATTATGGAAATAATTTTCGGGTACTATATAAATGCAAAGTTGATTGGAAAGTATATTTTATAGCAAATATTTGCACTGCAACTAAACAAAAAAAAGTCCATTATGCTCACCAACCATCTTGTTAATTATGTTCATCATTTTATAATGACAATGATTTTTGTTTTTTTCGGTGATTAAAATTTAATTGCATAAAATGCAAATCCAAATAAAACTAATTGATTATAAAATGTTTCCCTTTTTTCACTAAAATTGAATACATTGGGTAAATACTAAATTTCCTTGAATGAGTTATTGTTTAATTTTGTTTAAGATAAAGCTTGTTCAGGTAGTGTGGGATTATATTCATGTTAATTTGGAAATTATGTACAGCTTAATTTTACACTGATTCAGACTTAAACATTTGTATTGAACACCTCTTTTTTCACTTGGATACTTTTATATACGTATTTTAATTTTTGTTTTCTCTCTTAGATTTTGACTCAAATGACCCTATGTATATTATGCCATGCACTGAGCTCTACGATGTTTGGCATTTCGTTTTTATGTGGGACATTGTACCTTCATCCTACACTGTCGTTTTGCAGCCGCAGAGGGAGCTCGAATAAAATTAATTGTGTACACACAAATTACGTCTACGTGTGCCGATTCCTGGGAGAGATTGTAGTTTCAAGATCAATTTCAGATGATTATCTATTTTTGCAGCTGCAAATGTCTGATCTAGAGAGCCTTAATACCTGAGTGAGATGTGAACCACGGCAATTATCGTGGACAACCTGAATTTCGTTTGTAATCTGCATGTCTAAAACCAGGTACTCCAATCCGCGTTCCGTCGACTTGGATTTCAGCAAGCAGCCAGCACTGTCAGTGACCGTAAACAACATGATTTCCTCCCGTCGCAGCGGCCGCCCATTTGGGCAAACCCTCTTCTTCGCATTGACTTTTCTTGCCTGTCTGTACGGCATCTACACATATTTTCAAATTAAAAAATCGCTGGATGAAGCAACGAATAGAACCATGAAATATCAACAACAACAAGATTCACTAACATCTCAGTTGCAAGGTACATACAATATTGATATTTATATGGTGATTGGGGTGATTATTAATATTTGTAAATGTTGTTAGCAACAAGTTAGAAATTAGATTTTACTTTTTTTAGAAATAGAGTCTAGATCTAGGGGTCTAGATAGACTCTAGAAGTAGAATTAGAAGTTAAAAAACATTGGAAAGAGGTTGATCTAGAGAGAATGTGATGTTGCTTTGCTAATATTTGTTTTAATGAAGCTGATGAGTAGCCTAACTTAACATGCTTAATATTGTATTCTTTTTAGGAAGTTGAAATGTGTTAAAGTGTACCTAAACTATTAAAGTTAAACTAGATTAGTGAATTCGCGTAAATCAGTTGACAGTCCTGCAGCACGGCCTCTTTCTTTTAAACCTTTAAGATATTCTTCTTCCTTCTTCCGTTTTGAGTACAGACCTCTTTACAGAGTATTATCGTACTTAGACCGAAAGCTTCAGTCTCTCTAATCGTCGGTTGTTCCACTGAGACTACGTCTGGCTCCACTAGACCTCCGATTATAGAGACTGAAGTCTGGGGACCTCTTTCTGTGAGGCACTGTACGGAACAAATGGTTCGGTTCGACCGGACCGCGATGAATGAGATATGCAACAAGATTTTCACTCTTTACATCCTCATAACTGCTGCAATTATAACACAAATTAAAAATAACATATATATAGCTTATTTGACTTACGATAGCTTGCTCATTTAGATCCTAAATTAATGATTAATCCGAGAAAGTCTCATCGTCAACATTATCCGTCTTGGTGTTAGTTGATGAATATTCATTTTTTCTTTTCGAATGTCCAATAGCTACCGTAGCTACGTACGAGTAAGCCCAGCTTGACCAAACGAACTCCCACGAAACAAGTGCTCTGATTGGCCATTTGGCTATGTTTTGTTAGGTTGACCCGGAAATATTTTAGCCGCCGGGTCATATAGCCCTATGTTCCGAGTGCATGGACGTACAGTTCGGAGATACAAATTGGATAATTCATATAAGTAAGTCCGTAAATTATCCATTTAATATTGAGTTATCAAATTTTGATAACTGTAATTAGGACAAATGACATACCGACCTAATTTACATCTGATTTAGAAATCAGGAAATTAGATCTAGAAGTCTAAATAAAGAAAATCGGGGAGAAAATGTCGTGGACGAAAATATGTACATAGCCACCCCCATGGTACGAGATCTCTGGGTTGCCATCTGTATTGGGGAATGACAACAAATGTCAGTTTTATTAAAGAAATGACCCAAATCAGATGGTTATTGCTGTCTATATCGTACTATACTGGGGGTGTGTGCAGGTGGACCACTAAACTCTTATAGTACGAATAGTGCAGCTGGGTTCTTAACGTGCAAAGGACTAGTATACAAATAACGCACGGCCCAGAGTGCAATAGCGGTGAATGCAGTACGTGCGAGGTTTCTTTAGATTGGTGCCGCTCTGTGCAACGAGCCGCTTGCGGCGAGTTGACAGTGCGAACCATCTGAAGAAACCGAGCGTACACTGCATTTACGTTTCGCACAACAGGGCCAAGTGCGTTATTTGTTTTATAAAATAGCGACACAAATAGCAACAAACAAAAGTTTAGATCTTAACTTAGAGTCTACGAGAGTTCGATCTAGATCTAGAGTTATGTTGGTTTTACTAGACTAAAATAAGAGTAAGACCTTGCAGGCTTTTACCAAAAAGTCCACGGGATTCATTGTTTGATTAAAAATAAAATCCATAGGGGGTCTAGAGACGAGTCTACATCAGACAGCTGAAATTCCTGGCTTCATTATAAAATCCAAAAGTCAAAACGGGTCTAAATCCAAGGCAAAAGTTAAAAAAAAAATTTGCTTTCTTATGATACCCCGCTCTAGCTAGCTAGAGCTAAGCTACGCATGGGGATCATGGTGGAGCGTACAATATTAGCTACGCGTAGCCTATAGCCTACAATGCACTCGAGGGAGCGTACTAGTACTACGCGTACGCGCGCGCGCGCTGGATATCCGTGGTAACGAGTATTATAACTTTTTTTGCGCTTTTTTCTGCAAAATCGTGCTTGCATAAAAAATTTGTCAATGTCATGTGACGCGTATTGACCAATCACGATGCTTAAAATACTAGAGCCATTTTATAATGACTCTTCTCTACACGGGGCCTCCATTTAACGTCCTATCCGAGGGACGGAGTGTTTTCCATTTGACATAACCTGCGTCTATGAACAAGGGAATGGGCACGTTAACACACAAGTGACACAACGCAGGCTTCAGTCATCTGCCTGGGTGAGAGTCGAACCCAGGATCTTCGGTTCGACAGACGGACGCTTTACCGACTGAGCCAACTCGTAGATAGGTCTACAGTGGTAGTTTACTTTTAATAGTAAACTGAACTTGCAAAACTTTTTGGTTCTTTCTAGGGTCTACATGTACATGTACATCTAGTTGTAGATCTAGTCTAGAAGTCTACTCTAAATTCTAATTAAATGTGACGTGATATTCAACCAATCTTAGGCTAGCCCGTCTCTGTGAAAAGGGAATTCATGACTTGTGGTTAAATTTGTTTGCCCGTATTCTACTAAAAATTAAAACCCTAACATTAAAGTTGCGGTTTTAAAAGCTTTTGTGACGTTTTGTCCAAATCAGGTGTAACACAGGGGAAGTTAGTCCTCCTTCTTCCAGTTGAGTACCGGCCTCTTAAATTAAGTATTTTTGTACTTATTTATTTATGTATTCATTTATTTATTTGAACATATTTCATCAGGAACAAGATCAGAGAGGACTGGTTTACATCCTGGTCCTGAATATTTAAAGCTTACACTAAAACATAAAAATAAATAAATTTTATTAAGATCTATCATCTATGTAGATCTAATGAAATATTTTTAGAGGTATAATCTTGCTCAAAATACCAGCCTACTGTAAATCATTTAATTACAACTTCAGGTGGACTGCTAAGTACATGTACAATGAGATTCAGATTCAGCTGTGCAAATATTAATCTGTGTAGTGTCAGGATAATTGCTCCCCAATAATCCAACAAAATGTTTTAATTAATTTAACTCTCAGAATATGACTGTAGATTGTAAGAGTGGAAATCAGTGGATCTACATGTAATACATTTATTGTGAGCACTGAGCAGACAGATTTTATTGATTATATTGATTGATGGATGTGACAGTATACGGTACACCACTGTACAATGTTAGGTGTCACAATGCCTTAATCTGATAACAATAGACCATTTTTGTAATGTAATCGAATTTAATGCATAAATCTTTGTTAAGTGCCTAGCTGTTACACTTCATTTCATTCATCCATTACAAATAATTGCATTTCAATAGTCAGAATGCAAATTGCAATACAATAATTGTTGCTACAGATAGGACAAATATTTTGGCTTGTCCTCCCTAACAACTCTGAATGTATGCAATTTGCATTCTGACTATTGAAAAACAATTATCATAACAGGTGTATGAAACAATTTGTAAATGGCACTTAACAAATATTTGTGCATTAAATTTGATTACATGTACATAACAAAAATGGTCCACTCTCTGTTCTATCCATTTACAAGAAGTCATTTGGAACACTTCTTTGTTCAAAATTAAATCACAATTTATAATGTGAGAATGTGAGATGACCTTCATCTTGAGTAAATGACCTTGACAATAATGATTTTCTTTTTCTTTTAGTTTGTTTTGTTTTGTTTTGTTTTATTTCCACTTTTTCATATCAATACAAAGAAACATACAAATGAATATAATGAATAACATGTAAGTTTGACAAAGTTTGTTTCTAGTTTAAATAAAAGTTTCATACTGTTACAAAAGGAAAAAGCAGGAGACCACATGTCGTAAGCGTAAATGCTTGAACATGACCGTGGCCTCTGCCGAGTTAACTAAATAAAAGAACAACCCATGCAACTGCATTGTATTCAATGTTAAATAAGATATAAGTGAAGTGATTAAAAGTGAGCATGGCTGAATTAATTTTGAGTGAAAATAACAAAACAAATTTAGTGAAATATTTCGTGTTGAGAAGTGCATTTGTGCAAGGTGCAAAAAAATTTAGCTTGGTGGAACAAAAAGAGACTAATACCGTGATATTAATTGTGTGTTGGTTTCAGTTATAATTCAGGTGATAATATTAAAATGTATGCAGGGTCCATTTCTGTTGACAAAGACAACAATTCAAGACATAACAAATTAGATTAAAAAAAAAAAAAATTCTATGTAAGATCTAGTAAACTATACTGAGTTAACAAATATGCTTTCATATAAGCTTTAAAAGAATAAAGGGAGGTCCTAGTTTTAATATGGTTCGGTAAGTTATTCCAAATATCTGGTCCATGGTGTCTAATTGATCGTAGGGCTAAACTAAGTTTGGGATTATTAAGATGGTAATCATGAGCATGTCGAGTTAAATATGAGTGTACGTTTACATTTAATAAATAAAAGTTTAAGAAAGATGCTGGAAGAGTTTTGGAAGTGTACTTATACATAAAAATGGCAGTTTGGAGCGTATGTATATCAGAAACCTGTAATGTTTTTAATTGACTAAATAACGGGTTCGAATTTGCAAGATAGTTAGAGTGTGTACAAATACGAATTGCTCTCTTCTGCAAAAGAAATATTGAGTTTATTTTAGTTTTACTACAGTTTGCCCATATAATATTACAATATGTTATATATGGTAAAATTAAAGTATTATAAAGAATAAACAAAGATCTATCATTTATCAAACATTTCATTTTATACAAAATACCAATATTCCGGGATATCAAAATATTTATGTTATGAATGTGTTCGTTCCAAGACAAATTTGAGTCAATAATAACTCCTAAAAATTTCGTTGATTGTTTTTCTACCAGGGATAAACCATCTATAAACAAATTACATTGTGGTTGGTCTTGGGAGTTAATAGTTCTAAAACGGATAAAATTAGTTTTACTTATATTTAAGGATAATTTATTACATTTAAACCATATTGAAATATTACACAAATCATGATTTACAGTATCAACAAGTGTATCAATATTTTTGTGTGAGTAAAGTATATTTGTATCGTCGGCAAAAAGAATGTAAGTTAGAATATTTGATGATTTTATTATATCATTTACATAAATCAAAAATAAGAGCGGGCCTAAGATGGAGCCTTGAGGAACTCCACATGTGAGGTTCAATTTTGAGGAACTATTATAATGATAATAAACATACTGTGTTCTATTTTTAAGATAGTCCTCAAACCAGGATAGAGCAAGGCCTCTGATACCATAGTGTTCTAGTTTATGAAGTAAGATTGTATGATCAATGGTATCAAAGGCCTTACTCAGATCCATAAAAACACCTATAACATGCTTCTTATTTGCGAGAGATTCAATTATTTTATCACAAAGTTTAATTAAAGCAAAATCAATTGAATGATTTTTCCTAAATCCAAACTGGTTAGGAATCAAAATATCGTGCTCATTCAAAAAAGAAATCAATCTTTTATATACCAATTTTTCAAAAACCTTTGAAATACTTGATAATAATGATATGGGACGATAATTTTGAAGTTTAGATGGGTCATCTTTTTTATGAATCGGTATAACCTTAGCAATTTTTAATAAGTTAGGACAGGAACCAGTGGAGAGAGAAATGTTACATACATGTATATGAACCAATGGAGAAACAATAAAGTGTATTATTTGCTTAATGAGATTCATACTTAACCCATCTGGTCCTGATGACTTGCTTGATTTCAGTGATTGAACTATACTAACTACCTCATGAATTGTTGTGGGAGTAAAGAATAATGAATTTTCAGAGGGTTCTAAAAGATATTGAGAAAAATGATTGTTGCCAGCATCTATCTTAGAGGCTAATGTGGGACCTACATTAACAAAGTACTCATTAAAATAATTAGCACATTCATTCAAATTATTAATGTCTTGTCCATCAACATTAATGGTTGTATTAATATGTTTTTTCTTACCCGTAATATCTTTGATAATATTCCAAAGAGAATTATTATTTTGAGTACTCGCAATTTTATTTGAGTAATATAATTTGCGGGATAGCCGAATAATAGATGTTAACTTATTTCTATATTTTTTATATTTATCTAAATCAATATTATCTTTACTTCTTAACGCTTTCTTATATAATCGATTGCGAGTCGCAATCGATCGTAAAATGCCCCTCGTTGTCCATGGTTTCTTAGCCTTTTTTTTATTTAACTTAATTCGAACCAAAGGTATATTTGTGTTGTAATAATACATTAATTTATTCAAAAATATATCGTAAGCATCATTTGCAACTACTAAATTAAATACATCAACCCAAGATTCTGATGCTAAGTCCGCCCGAAAGCTCTGAATATTAGCATCCGTTTCTTTCCGAATGTATATATACTTCATGGACTCATGTTTAAGTAACTGAATTGTAGGGGAAATAACAAATATGGGGAGGTGATCAGAAATATCAGAATACAATATTCCATTCTGACTGTTTTCATTAAAAATATTCGAAAATATATTGTCTATTAAAGTTTCAGTTATACTAGTTATTCGGGTAGCTTTGTTAATATGTGGATGGAGGGAATATTAAGAAGAGAGTGTAGTTAGTAACCTAAGTCCAATATTATTCAATGCAGGTGGTAGAAGATTAATATTATAATCCCCCATAGGATATATGATTTTATTTTCACGCGATATTAAAGTTATTATTATTTGTGATGCATATCATATGATAAAAGTTCTCTCTATATACATGTATGTATGTACATGTATGCAATGCCAAAGTGCTTTAGAAATTATTAATAGACCTACCAAATCTTTAGGAAGATCGATATTTCTAATCGAAAATGCATTTTTTCATGTATTTAGTTTTCTTCCTTGCTTTGGTTACCATTAATTTTAATTTACAGAGAGAAACTGGCCTATGAATTAACAAGTTTTCTAATAATTTTCTGTTTGTAAATTGTTTTTATTTCATTACATTGTCATATTCTCTTCTTCTTCTTTCATTTCAGTTGTCTATGAGCATAGATCAAGATTAGAGAAAGCCTTACAGGTTGCTAAAGGAGAACAGAAGAAAACCAAAGAAGGTAAGAAAATTAGTAAATTACTAAGGTTGTCAGCATACTCATCATTTATCATGACCAACGTTTTTTCCTTTGACCATTGATGTAAACAAAATGTTGAGCCCAATAATCATGCATTTTCGGAATCAGCATTTCTTTCAGCGAATTACAGATATCAATTTTTCTGGTAGAAAAAAGTACTTTTATGTACAAAATTTAAAGCATGTCATGTACATGTACATGTAAATATATATGTGTAAGTACACTGTACTTACATTTAAATGCAATTTAAAGTAATATAACCTTTGGTAAATTGATTTTAAAGTGTACCAAATCATGTTTTGCTCTTGGTTTAAAGGGTTCCATGTGACTATACTGTATTCAAAATATAAGCTTTAATTACTTCTTCAAAGAGATACTGTAAAAGTAGAAATATTTGTGGTACATTAATTTTTGTGAATGTCGCCTTAAGATCGGTAAGCGCAAATTTTAGAACTCGCAAAAATATAAGCATGACTTCTTATGCGTGTTTTGAACAGACTGAAGTGTGTGCAACGCGAATTTAAGAACCAGCAAATATGTTATGGGGCCGCTCAGAGCAAAAAATTAATCACGCGAAAATAACAGTGTTTACAGTATTGCAATTCAAATATTTTAAAAAGTGAATGTCATGTTCAGTAGACTCAATAAAGCATGTGTACGCGCTCATAAAGAATGGGACTCGCACGGAGACCAAGGCCCGTCTTGGGTTCCATGTGAGCCTCATACACGTGGGGTTTGATGTTATCCTTTGTACTCCTTACGTACATTAAAACTTAATTAAAGAATTGGTCACAACTAAAACTTTTTACAAATGAACTAGCCCATATTAATAGCCACAGACTCATACCAAAAGATAGCCATATAAATAATTTCATCTGTTGTTATTTCTTGTTTAAAGTCTCTGAATGTCCCGTACGTCACAATCCAAATAGCTTGGACCTGCCCAGATACACAAATTATTTTTCAGGTGATTGCTACACTTTAGACCTGCTCACAAATTTGCATTGGCTTTGTGCATTTGTCAGACTTGTTCCCTTGTTTTATTGCATTTTTAAAGAACCATCATGTAGATCTTGAGATTTGTGAAATTCAACTGGAATCATTATATTTGTATGCGTCCGCCCACTGAAGGGGGTGCTGGAGGCATTATGTTAATACATGTAGGCCTATGTTGTCAGTCCGTCAATCCCGCTTTCTCGAGATTTGTGAAATTGTTAATATGTACAACTGGAATCATAAAATATTTTATGCCTCCGCTCATTGAAGGTGGTGCGGGAGGGAATTTTTGAAATTTGTATGGACACTTAATACTTTATATCACTTCTTTTTTAAAATCTCTTACAGGTTTTGAACAAAAACTTGATGATGCAAGGGTAAGTTGAAATTTCATTTCATTTTTTGTTATTTATTATTTCTATGTCCTTGAAAAAAAATATTATGGTACCGGGTATACATTTACATTATCCTGTTTTTAACACTGTTCACTTTGAGATTCCTGTGCACTTTGTTGTACCTACAGTTAGCAATTAAATTATTTATACCCTTATCAAGTTTTGTAATTTGTTTAAGTATGAGAAAAATTGATTTGCCCCGATCAATGTTTCTTGAGAATGTGACAGCTTACATACAGTATAAAAGCATACAACAACAGCCCTTTAGAAATCAACCAATCCATGGATCATTCTTCAGATATGAAAAGCACACAACAACAAAAAACAATCAAAATTACAAGGGGTATGATTAATTATATGTTGTTTACTTTATGTGTAACAGATGTCAGCCAAATAATTGTGCTCTTAGAGAGGGAGGGAGAGAGAGAGAGAGGGGGGGGGGGAGACATAACACAAACTGTGAAAATAGTTGTTCTAGCGAATGTATTACCTCTCATCATCTCACATGATCTGATACATCTTTTGCTATTCAGTGGTTAATGTTTTGATAAAGGCAGTGATAAGTGAACATCCGTTGAAACTAACTGGAGGTAAATTTACTTTTTAATTATCTGTTTTAACTTGACATAAAATAAAGACGTTTGTTTCCAATAACACTTTGCACTGTCTCCTGTTTCTTATAATTTCAGCAAGAGCATGAAAACAGGTACAATGCTATCAACATTCAACATAAAATGCTGCGAGTAAGTATTGCTTAAAAATGTAGTTTTATGATTTATGTGTATATCGTCAGGTATTTATGTACTAGGTTTTGACTAATAAACAAAAGATGTAGTATCTTAAACAGCTTGGGGGGGGGGGGGGGTACTGCATAAAGGTTCAGCCAAACAAAACCAGTCCAAATTTCTTGAAACCATCATACATACTACATGTAGCTCTCAGTTAAGATATCCCTTAAAAACATGTATCAAATTCATGGATGTCCATAGACCTAAACTTTATACATTATTACAGTTTTGAGAAACTGGCCCCAGATGGTGTTAATGATCAAATTATCTTTCCCTTCTCAGGCACAAGTGAACTAAATACATTATATTGATAAGAATAACGACAAGGAGGACTATTACGGTATTCCGCCTTGCTTTGATAAAGATAAACAATTGTCAACATTTTTATTTTTTATTTTTTCTTAAAACTGTGCACCCTGTATTAAAAATACGATCGTCATTATGTAAAAATTCATCATACATGTGCGATTGTAAAATGGCCACCAGGCTGGGAACACTTCCAAGTGGAGTAAAGAGTCTCCACTGTAAAGGCTCGTTCAGATATGATACAGTAAAATGCCACGTTTTGTATACGTTTTAAAAACATTTAATGAATGGCAACTGCAGTTCCTGCACATATTCATACTTTCACCTAGCTTTGTGTTATAAGATACAGAAGTGTGAAGCGTATTTACCCTTTATGTTAACATAAAGAACCCACTGTAGTTTTTCGTCTCATACTGTACATGTATCTGAACCTGGCTAAGTTAAGTGGAAACTCGTACATGTAACTGAATCCAATAACCAGGGCAGTTGGGTTCAAACAAGTGCTCTGAAGTGCTTTAGTCTGTTACTGGTATACTGATTATTATTATCCCCTCGCCGACGAAGTCGGAGGGGATATAGAAACGCTGCCGTCCATCCTTCCCTCCGTCCGTAACAACTTTGGTTTCCGATCGATAACTTTAGTAACGTTTGACGGATTTTAATGAAATTTGATATGAAGGTACATGATATCAAAATACAGGCTAAGTTCGATTTTGGAGTACGTAGGTCAAAGGTCATAAGCTCATTAAATATGCGAAAAAATACACATCTGGTTTCCATTCGATAACTTGAGTAATGTTTGACAAATTTTAATGAAATTTGATATGATGGTACATGGTATCAAAACACAGCCTAAGTTCAATTTCCGAGTATGTAGGTCAAAGGTCATAGCTCATTAAATATGCGAATCTGGTTTCCGATCCATAACTTAAGTATTGTTTGACGGATTTTAATGAAATTAGATATGAAGGTTCATGGTATCAAAACACAGCCTGAGTTCGATTTCGGAGTACATGTATGTAGGTCAAAGGTCATAGCTCATTAAATATGTAAATCTGGTTTCCATTCGATGACTTGAGTAATTTTTGACGAATATTAATGAAATTTGATATGAAGGTACATGTACATAGTATCAAAATACATGTACACATATACATGTACATGTGGTTAACTTCCTTGCCTACCGTATTTAGTACATGTATAGTCCAATGGAGGTAACTTGTTCTGACGTATATACATGTAGGTCATTTGTACCCTGGGAGGGGATGCTACGCTTTGCATTGACTTGTTATTATTATTATTATCTTCATTATCTTCATTTTCTTAATTATCATTAGTATTATTATTCCCCCCCCCCCCCTTCCACAGGGTTCCTTTATTAAATAATATTGTTCACATATGTGTACAAGAAGAAATATATACATGCAGAATTTCAAAATGATTTTCTTGGCCATTAAAAATATGATAAGAACATACATTTATAGATATCAATTGCAAATTGCGGTTCATTTTTAAAATATCACACATTTACCTGGCAAAATAATGTAGAATCTAATAAACAATCAGAAACACTTTGTAAAAGGTAACCACTTTTTCATGAATTCCTTTACTTTCAGATTTGTTTAATTATGCTTTTCCATGTCATAATAATACTTTATCGCTGATAGTATGTGTTAGAAAACTGGCAAACACTGTTTGAATTTTTGTTTAATTATTATTATTATTATTATTATAATTATGATTATCATGACTGAGTGTGGTCTTTGTTTAATACCAGGCTCAACATGATGATATTCATGAGGATCTGGAGCACCAGAAGGGCTTTAATAAGTAGAAAGTATTTTTTTGTTTTTGTTATTCAATTATTATAATTATGATTATTATCATTATCAATATCTTGAATATTATTCAGATTCATTCATTCAGATTCTTCATTAAATCGTCATTATCATTATTGTCATTGGTATTAGTGTTATTATTATTATTTTATTTTGTTTCATTAATATTATTATAATGATTGTTATGATTATCATGGTTATCGTGACTGAGTGTGGTCTTTGTTTAATACCAGGCTCAACATGATGATATTCATGAGGATCTAGAGCACCAGAAGGGCTTAAGTAGAGACCTCCAGAATCAACTCGAGGAGCAGAAGGACGAACATGAGGAGAACGTCGCCAAGGTGCAGGAGGATGCAAGCAGAAGGTTACAAGTTTTGCAAGGTAACATTTTCAGCTAGATCCTGGGGCCTGTTTCTCAAAACCGTCATAAGTCTAACTTCTTGACTATCCCATTGAAACCTGTGTTATACAATTAACACGCATTTCAATGAGATACATATAGTCAAGAAGTTAGACTTATGACGGTTTCAAGAAACGTGCCCCTAGCTTTCAGGGTGACTGATCACTGCAAAGGTTTGCAGACACCTCCACAAATTCTAAAGAGCAAGAAAGCAAAACTATCATGTCATTTCTCCTCTCTCTTAATATAGCATACTGTACCGTAAGTTATTTTAAAGGTATTATGTCCCATTTGTATGCCGAAAAAATGAAAAGGTTGAATCCCCATGGTATTTGAAAGATAATACTAAGTTAGAACTTCCCTCAAACCAAAAGAGCTTGATTATGGCTTTTAGTGGGAAAATAATGACCATTAGTTCTCATAACAACTTAAGTCATTGCAATCACCTAAGTAATAGTCTGATTTTCAGACCCTTTTACTGAATGGTCGTACATTTTGTGCTGCGCAAAGATTCAATCAGCTTAATTTTTTGAGATTACAAGAAGAGGATTATTGATGTGGACAAATGCTCCTGTACCCTTTACAGTTCATTTTATGTATGTTATTACCAAAGAAAAAAAAATGTCAGTCAGTCAATCAATACTGTCAGACAGTGAAGTTTTCTTGCACAATTTGAATACTAGGACACTGCTAATGTTTAAATTTCACAGACAGGACATACATGACTTATTCATAATTCCTGCAAAGTTCTATAGAATTTGATGTTAGCTGCAAAAGGAATACACTTCCTTTAAGACCTTATCTCTCATACTGAAATGCAATCTGTTTTTTATATTTTTGTACAGCTTGTTATTTTTACTTGTGCACCTAGTGCATTCAATTGTCATACCTTCTTTGGTTTTATGGATGCATCATTTTCCATTTTTACTATGGTTTATACTTGCATATTTTCTTGATGTTTTCAATGTAATTTTGTATGAAATTTTGAAATTTTGATATTAATATCTATTATGATATATCTTTGTATACATTGTGATGATGATGGAAATATGGATTTGAATTCAATTATTGATTTCCCTTTCAAGCTTTGCAATGCAATTAAAAAAATTGTGAAGTGCAAGAGACAAAAAATAGCATAAAATATGGCTGTTGTATTCATGTGTGTAAAGATCTCCAGACATACCGGTACACTTACACTGTACTTGTAATTATTCACCACTACATGTATGTACATGTATGGTCTAGAAGTTCATGTATTAAAGGTAAAGACCAGTATTGGCAATGCCCCAATTTCAAAAAATGAAATGGAAGCTCTCATTACCAATCATGTGAAAGAATATGTTTTGACTAATACATAATGATAAAAAATTTGCCGGGAAACCGCCTACTAATTCATATATTTGGTAAATTTATTTCTCTCATGGTCTGGTGAGAGAGATAGGGTAGTCCCATATACATCTTTCTGTGTATAGTGCTTGTAACTTTACGAAGAATGAGCCAAATTTCTTATCATTTTGATGATTCCAGAACCTTGCAGATGCTAGATGCTAGATGATCGACCTTTTCTGATCGATTCCACAACGTTTCTTTCACAATGCAATCGCATGACCATTACTGGTCTTTACCTTTAACTTTGTTTAATTCCTTTACAGCGCAACTGAGTGAAACACAAGAATCGTTGGACCAAATAACCAACCAGCATCAACAGACTGTGTACAGCTTGAGACAATTACAGGTTTGTAGAGGTTTGATGGTGATGATGATAGGGATGATGATGATGATGATGATGGTGATTATGATGGTGATGATGATTGTGGTGATGATGATGATGATGATGATGAAATGACGATGGTGATGAACTAAAGAGGATGATGAAGATAATGATGACCAAATAACCAACCAGCATGGTTGGTGATGATCATGTTAGGGATGATGAAGACGGTTATGATGGTGATGATGATGATGATGATGATGATAGTGATGATCATAATAATGCTGCTGATGAAGATGATTGTAATGATAATGATGATGATAGTGATTATCATAATAATGCTTTTGATGTTGATGATGAAGATAATAATTATGATAGTGATGATGATGATGATGGTGGTGATCAAAATAATGCTGTTGATGATTATAATGACGAATCAGCGTACTCAAGAATATATACATAATACATCTACTTGTAGGTACACATCTTTGTTATCTCTGATTTACACTATAACTTAATGTCTGATATTGCTCAACGTTTACCGTCCCCCCCCCCCCTCCTTTTTTTCTCCTTCTTTCAGAATGATTTTGGGCAGACAAAAGCAGACAGAGACCAGTTAGCACAACAAATAGAATCCTACGCCATGCAGATCAATACCCACCAGGTACAGCCATGATGATAACACCACTATTCCACCTATTAGTTTGAAGTTTATTTATTCCACATTTTACATTTTTAAAGATTTCAAATCAAGTATAATGTACAGAAAATAAGTATGAAGTTTCAAAATATATAGATATGACAGGCAATGTAAAACAATGTAAAATGTGGGGAGCCTAAATAAAAAGCATAGCTTGTATGTAAATAGGCTACCGTACTGAGTAACACAATATAGTAGGTCTGAATTTAAAAGGTATTATAGAAAAATATAGAATAAAGAGTATAGAAAATAATATAATAATGATAAGTAGGAGAAGGAGAAGAAGGGAAGGAAGAAGAGGAAGACGAAACATCATTGTCACATTGCCAGAAATTTGACGGTTTAATATCAATAAGATTGAAGTTTATATCATGCTACAAGCACTTCATATTAATTTTTTTTGCAGTAAATTGTGTGAATAGAACAATTTTTATGCCTCCGTTACGAAGTAGCCGGAGGCATTATGTTTTCGGGTTGTCCGTCCGTACGTCCCGTACGTACGTACGTCCTGTTCTCGTGATCGCGTTATCTCAAGAACCGACTGATGGATTCCTACCAAACTTTGGTCATGTATGTAACTTGCAAAGCCAATGAATTGATTAGATTTTGGGGTCATGAGGTCTAAAGTCACAGGGCTCATTATCATAATGAGCCCTGTGACTTTAGACCTCATGACCCCAAAATCTAATCAATGTATGCAAAAATAGCTTGTGATCGCGTTATCTCAAGAACCGATTGATGAATTCCTGCCAAACTTAGGTCATGTATGTATCTTGCAGAGCCAATAAATTGATTAGATTTTGGGGTCATAGGTCAAAGGGCTCATTATGTATGCAAAAATAGCTTGTGATCACATTATCATTAGAACATATGTACAAATTACCATGAAACTCAGGACATGTTGTATCTTGCATTTGGGGTCATGAGGTCAAAGATCAAAGGGTCATACATGTATAGGAGAAATAGCTTGCACTATGAACATGGCTGACAAAGAAAGCGGACAAAATATACAGTTCCTCAGGTAGACAAAGGAACATCCCTTCACTGCTATTATGTAAAAATGTGTAGAACAGGTGTCACATGCATATTCACTTTTTACATAATAGCAGTGAAGGGATGTTCCTTTGTCTACCTGAGGAACTGTATGTTTTGTCCGCTTTCTTTTTACGTCATGTTCATAGTGTTGTAATCACGATATTCTGAGAACCTGTTGATGGATTTCAACCAAACTTGAATTTGAAAAATTTCTTCCATTTTGGTTTCTAAAATTGCTCTATGACAGAGGCATCACTTTCGAATGTGCGCAGTCGAAGTAAGGGTAAACAACAAAAAATCCTTGCCCATTTAGTGTTGTGTATGTTACAGTTACAAATAGTTTAATTTCTCTTCAGTTATTTTGATAAATACCGGTACAGAGAAATTTGTCATGTGTGTCCCTGGTATTTACTTACTGAAATATGTTTGATGACTTGATTTTGCTGAAAACTGATAAATTTGTTTTAAAAAGTCTGAAGGTCATGTTAGTTGAACTGGAAACGCCCACATTTAAACAATCCTATACCTTTAAAAAACAGAATGGAAGAAAAACATAATATTTGTTTGCCTTCTTAGAATTAATGCTATTTTGTATGTATTCTTTCTTTCTTTCTTTCTTTTAGACCAACAATGCCCAGTTGCAGGCTCAACTGGAGGACCTATCCCAGAAAAACCTTCAATATAAGGTAACAAAGCTGTAGCCATCTGTCATTGATCTACAGAGACGTAAATCGATTGATGAGACAAAAGACAGCTTATGCGTTTAACATCTTGCAGGCATTGCATACATGTACCTAAAAATTATTGAAGACATTGCATATTACGTGTACCTGTAAAATATTGAAGATATTGTATACGTGTACCTGAAAAATATTGAAGACATTGCATATGTGTACTAATACCTTAAAAATCATAGAATTTTAAGGCGTTGAAATGTCTAAGGCCTAGAGAGCAATGCAGGAAAGTGATTTCATATCAAGGCCTGCAAGAATAGGGCTCTCACCTTTCTTTTCATTTGAGCTGCCACCTGGGCAACCTAGGCAATAGTTTTGGTTGCCAGTTTAGTTCATTCAAGTCCAAGTTCATTTATTCAAAACCACACAAGACATGATATAATGTTTTACATAAAAAAAGAGACTGATAATAGTACATTAATCAACATAAATCAACTTGATTACATCATTAAATAAACTGTTGATGGTCATTTACAGTGAATTTCTCAAAATGAATGAAATTAATAATGGTGACACTTTTTTAAGGTGCTACCTGTGCATCAAAGGCAGTATGTTATGCTGCAACTGAATTATGTATGCAACTGACATTTTCACAAGCCATGCAGAATTGACCTGCTGTGCATGTAAAGGCATATATGAGTGTGTTATCTACCGGTAGTCTAATCGCAACTTGCATCTTCCCGTAGAGTGTAATTAAATTTGTGATATACATGTATATGCATGTACATGTATCTCTATAACAGGTATATCAGTTGAAGCTACTAATTTGTGCCTGTAAAGTTTTACTGTTCAAACATTATGTAAAGATGTAATTTAGTTAAGATAAGCTAACCTTTTCTTCCGTTGCAGCAACACATTGATAGTCTAAGAGGATACCCGCAAGGAAACCAGCAAGACCAACAGAATCCACAGGATCAGCAGCAACAACAACAAATATTACTTCAGCAACAGCAGCGGCAACAGCAGCAGCAGCTACAACAACAACAACAACAACAACCACAGCAAAAACAAGGAGAAGTAGCCATTCAGCTGAATAGACAAGTACCAGGTAACAATGATATTTATGAAGAAAAAGTTCATCATAACATAGTGTAAAACCAAAAACAAGGGCAGCATTTCACGGAACTGTCGTGATTACAATTTCGCAGACTACCTATTGAAACGCTTGTTTTAAACTCCACATGCGTTTCAGTGAGATGTAGGTGAACTTGTCCTGATATATGGGAAACTCATTTTTTTAGTGACACAGAGCAGCAATTTTGTAAACCGCATAGTAACTGTCGGCTCAAATGTTTTCAATTTGGTATCAAAAGATGAGTAGGGCTGTAGGTTTGAAGGTTTGTGTTGATGCCACAATCTATCCTCAAAGTCTCAAACATATCACAACATGTAGGAGGGGGGTAGATTTCATAGGATAAGTTGACATAACCACTTATCTTGTCTTGCCTGTGTTGAAGGTTTCCCCCAACGTGGCCAGAGAAACCAGTTCATGCAACAACAGCAGCAGCAACAACAGCAGCAGCAACAGCAGCAACAACCGACATATAGACAACAAGAGAACAACCAGCAGCTTCTACAGCAGAGGCAGGCATTGCAGAACTTGAGGCAACAGCAGCAGCAACTTGACTTGCAACATCAACAGCAACCAGGTGGCTACAACAATCAAGGCCAGGCACAGTTTGATTCTCGGCAACAACAACAGCAACAACAGCAACAGCAGCAACCAGGGGGTGGTGGTGACCAAGGGCAGAGGATTTTTGACAAACTCAGGCAACAGGAACTTATGAAACAACGCTACCATCAGAACGGCAATCCGGTTGAAACTGTGAGTGCTTTTTATCCCACCATTGCCATTCTTTCTCTCTAGCCCTGTGAGTATATTAATGTTTTATTCCCCTCTTTAAGAATATGAATGATTATATAATTTCTAACTTCATGAATTCTATAATTAATATTTTCTTTTTTCAACAACGTAATTATACTCTTGAGAGAAATAGAAAGAGAAGGTACTTAAAAGTAGTCGCCTGGTTTAAATTAAACCTTGCAACAACAAAATTTTAAAAATTCTTTTATGCACTACTTTACTTATAGGCTCATCTTTTGTGTCTTTTTTATTTCTTCTACCGACTAGAACCAAGAGGACAAACAGCAGCAGAACACCTTTAAAAGAAACGAGTTCCAGCAAAATGAGCCTGATCAACAACAACAACAACAGCAGCCTCAAGACCAGGTAATATTTCACTTCCTTATTCAGGTATATTTTCAGCATTTAGTCGGGTGAAGATAGCTCCTAGTATTACTACGTTAATAAATGAAAATAATTTATTGAAGTGCCCCAATATGATTAGTGTTGTCTCAAATTCTGCGGCATGACCTGGGGGTGTTTCACAAAGCCTTTTTTCAATGACAAATGACAAAAATCAGTGACAAATCTGCTGGTAACCAATCAGAAGCAAGGATTTCACTAGCTAACAAAAACTGCCATTTGTCACTGATAACAAGTTTTGTGAAACACCCCTGTGATGAGGGCTCATGCTATGGTGTAGACGCCATGTGCAGAATGCAATGGGGGCTTTCTTTAGTGATTTAACTTGCGATATAACTTGCTGGAAATATTTTTTGCTTGTTAAATTCCTGATCAATGAGTGATTTGTGAAATTTAGGAAATAATACCCCCTCCCCTGAAAATAACTGCTTATACAGTATACTGACATGAAGATAATATACAAACTACCTAAAATATTAGCATGTTTCCTTCAATTTCTTGATGTCTCCAGCTTGCCTGGGGCCCGTTGCATAAAACTTACCACTGATAGTAACTTTGTCATCAATACTAACTTTCATGGCAACATCTCTTAACGGCCAATCAAATCAAGGTTCCATGAAACCGAAATTGGCAAAGTTACCATCAATGCTAAGTTTATGCAAAGGGATCCAGAGCCCGTCTTTAACTGTGATGTTTGGTTTCAATTCATGGCAATCCTGTTATAAAGACATAGAAGTTTGTAATGATTGATTTGGGGACTTGTAATCAGTCCAAATCAGTCGCAACTCTGTCAGGACCCTGGCGAGTATTTTATCCGCAGAATGCTGTGTATTGTATTATTTATTTTTTTATTTTTTTATTTTTTAGGGATTGGTTAATCCAATACCAGATAAAGGGAGAGGAGATATAGGATTAGAAAAGCCAGAAGGTGAAGGAGAAAATCCTAATCAAGAAAGTAGCAGTGAAAACGATCAGGTAATGCTTATTTACATTCATTTAAAAGGTAGTCAAGAATAGAAATAGACTGCCAACTGATAAAAAAAGTCCACCTGCACACCCCAATCAGTTATACAGGGGGAGAGACCCGAGGGTTACAGTGATTTATTTCACTTTTCGCATCCTAGGCATAGGTGACACCAGATACTTAATAATAATAATGCTAACAATAAATGACCATTATTTAATAGGCAAATACTTTGGTCATGTTAAAAAGCACCAAAGTCTCTGATGTGTTGGAGGGAAGGGTGGAAGGAACTAGACCAAGAGGGAGACCACAGAATCAACTGGGAAGAGAATGTCAAGAACTGGAGTGGACTAAAACTGCAAGAGTGCACCTGAATGGCAGAAGATAGAGTGAAATGGAGAGATGTTGCAATCAACCTCCGAACTTAGATAGAGATAGAGATTTAATAGGCCCTTTTTTCATTAGAATGTTTATTTTCCTTTCATGTTTCTAGGGTCAGCAAGCGGTACCAGACCCAGGTGATGAAACTGAACAAAGAGCTGTGGATTATCAAGCTCATGAGGTATAGTATACAAATAATAAGCTGCAGTGAGGGCATTAGTAAGAATTACCCACTCAAGGTACCTTTGGAACAGTCTAACACGCCCGAGGCGATAGCCGAGGGTGTTTGGACTGTTTTGAAGGTACCGAGTGTGAGTAATTTTACTATTGCCCGAAAAAAATGATGTGTATGATTAGTTTTATTAGATTATGTATTATTTGTTTTATAAAATGATGTTTTATAACATGATTTTACTAATAACCGGTCATTATCAAAATTACGTGTTAGGCAAAATAAATGCCTGGTCACGTGTACGCTCTCAACCAATCATTTGATTAGGATCCCCGTCATCATCTTTTAATAATAGATAATAATAATGATAATAGTGCGTTGATACATTGGTGGAAAGCGCTTTATAAGCACCGTGTTTTTATGCCTCCGTTACGCAGTAGCAGGAGGCATTATGTTTTCGGGTTGTCCGTCCGTCCGTACGTCCCGTTCTCGTGATCGCGTTATCTGAAGAATCAATCAATGGATTCCTGCCAAACTTTGGTCATGTATGTATCTTGCAGAGCCGATGAACTGATTAGATTTTGAGGTCACGAGGTCAAAGGTCAAAGGTCACATGGCTCATTATGTATGCAAAAACAACTCGTGATCGCGTTATCTCAAGAACCGATTGATGGATTGCTGCCAAACTTTAGTCATGTATGTATCTTGCAGAGCTGATGAACTGATTAGATTTTGGGGTCACAAGGTCAAAGGTCAAAGGTCATGCGGCTCATTATGTATGCAAAAACAGCTCATGAACGCGTTATCTCAAGAACCGATTGATGGATTCCTGCCAAACTTAGGTCATGTATGTTACTTGCAGAGCCGATGAACTGATTAGATTTTGGGGTCATGAGGTCAAGGTCAAAGGTCATGCGGCTCATTATGTATGCAAAAATAGCTTGTGAAGGCATTATCATTAGAACAGATTGATGGATTCCTGCCAAACTTAGATCATGTATGTATCTTGCAGAGCCAATGAACTGAGTAAATTTTTGGGTCATGAGGTCAAAGGTCAAATGTCATGGGCTCATTATGTATGCAAAAATAGCTTGTGAACGCTTTCTCATTAGAACTGACAGATGGATTACTATTTAACTCAGGACATCTTGCAGAGCCAATGAACTGAGTAGATTTTAGGGTCATGAGGTCAAAGATCAAAGGGTCATATGAGAAATTGCTTGTTACCACGATATTCTGAGAACCTGTTAATGGATAACAATGAAACTTGAATTTGAAAAATGATTTCTGTTTTGGTTTGTAAACTTGCTCTATGACGGAGGCATCATTTTCGACTGCGCGCAGTCGAAGTTCCATCTAGTTATTATTATAGTAATAGATGAGTTGTTTGACACATTGTCTGGCGACACATGCCATGGGGATAATTGATCCGCATGCAATATACTAGTACACCAACTCCAAACTTCATCCCTGGACCATACACGATGCCTAACCCCCATCGTTATCCAAATTACAACAATACAACCGTGGTAATAATATCATTGCAGGGCCCTCAGGAAGAACAGATTCATACGGATAAGGCTACCTAGGGTAAACCAAAAAAAAGCAAAAAAAACAAATTATCGGGGTTAGTACAGATGGCCTGCATAGACTTTATTAGCACAGGTAATGTCCTAATCAAATGACACATCTTTATCGTTCCCCCATTCTGTAACCATAGCAACAAGAGAAGGAGCTGAATAATGAAGGCAATGAATCAAATGATGAGAATGCATAGATCTTATTAGCACAGGTAATATTGTAATCGAATGACACATCTTTTTTACCCATTTTGTAACCATAGCAACAAGAGAAGGAGCTGAATAATGAAGGTGATGAGTCGGATGATGAGAATGCAGCAAATGTGCAATACCAGAAAGCGCTCCAAGAGAGGAGGCAACAAAATCAACAGCAACAAAACCAGCTACAACAGCAACGTCTCAAGGTAACAACAATACATGCTCAGGCAACATTCATTCAGTGTCCTCATCGAATGTAAAATGTACTTTAAAGGTACTAGGTCCCATTTGCAGGCCCAACAAATGAAAAGGTTAAATTCCAACTTCAATTGAAAGATAAATACTAATTTAGAACTTCCCTCAAAACGAAAGGGGTTGAAAATGTCTTTAAGTAGGAAAATAATGACCATTAGTTGTTGAATGACTTCAACAGTCACCTAAGTAATAGTCTGATTTTCAGACCCTTTTACTGAATGGTTGCACGTTTTGTGCTGCACAAAGATACAATCAGTTTGTTTTTTTGCCATTACAAGAAGTGAGTTATTGATGAAGACAAATGCTCAAGTACCTGTTACAGCCCATTTTATTTAAATTAATACCAAAGAAAAAAATATGTCAGTCAGTCACTTTATAGAGTCTGACAATAATGTCTACTTGTCTAGAAAGTAAATTTCACAGGTAGGACATAATATCCATAATTCCTGCAAAGTTCTACAGAATTTGATGTTGGCTGCAAAGGGGACATAGTATCTTTAACAGAAGGAAAAGGTTGACATAGTTTCTTTGTGATTTTTGTGAACCATCAATTTTCACTGTAGGTCTTGTAAAAGTAACTTTTTGGAAAGTAAAATGTATGACACAGCAAACCATATTCTAGGAACAAGTTGTTCAGTTTTAGCAAACCAACTACATTTTATCGTGAGGATGGAGCAGTTTTTTTTTAAGTTTCATGTCAAGCAAAGCCGCAAGTTTTGGGGCCTGGCTTTTTATCATGCATTTTAAAGAAATAGTGCATTCGATAGGCTAATATACTTATAAGTGTTGTTCAATTCAATTCAATTCAAATGAGGTTTTATTCAAGACTCGTCAAAAAGTCCAAAGACTGAAAATGCAAGTTTACATCAAATATACAATCATATAAAAAAGCAGTTATTGAACACTGAGTTGAGATCAGGAGAGTTAAACTAGTTTAAACTCGACATGTTAACTGAAGACAAATCAGAGTGTTTTTTTTTCTTTCATAAGTGCAGAAATAACTTATTTAGTTGCTTTCTGTAAAAGCTTATCAAAGCTACTACATGTACACGCACCTTGGAAACTTGATCTAGCCTTAACACGAAAATGATGATTATAATTCTATAATTGCCTTTTCCTCTTGAACACCAGGGTCGAGTTCAACCAGTGGGCGACAGAGAGCAGCTTCGAGGACCAGATGGATTTCTACGAGGACAGAGACAAGGGTTCGTATATTGCTGAAAATCTTTGAGCTAGTACAATTGTTGTGTGGTGGTGTAAATTTAATAGTGTACAGACACTCTGACAAAAAGTGGCAAGACATTAATTTAGCTTTTTCACTCTCCATCCGGTTCTTAACTGGAACTTGGTGGGAAGGAATTCCTTGAATGCTGTTACCACTGAAATTGGTCGTCTAGCTAAAACGGTAAAATTGGAGTGCTTTGACCACCTTTAATGATTTATATGAGCACTATAAAACTATCCTTTAGTGTTATTATTAACATTATTATGTTGGGCCACCATCATGACATGCAAGCAAAGTTAGTAGTAGTGGTGGTTATTTTACCTGACTGCTAAGAAAGCATAAATGCTTGTTTGTAAGCAGCCAGAGGACCAACGACTTTAGGTCCTTTGCAAGAGACCTGGTAATGAGGATTAATGCCTTACCAAAGGGCACTAGCCCATCGCCTTGATTTCGAACCCAGGTAGCCGGATTACGAGATCACTGCTCTACCAACTGAGCTATCACGCCTCTTTGATATGGCAATTCTAGCCTCAGCAGCGCATCCTACCACTGCCACCAGTCCGCTGCAGAGACCAGGGGGGTGTTTCACAAAACTTGTCATCAGTGACAAATGACAGTTGTTGTTATAAGCTACTGAAATCCTTGCTTCTGATTGGTTATCTGCAGATTTGTCACTGGTTTTGTCATTTGTCATTGATAAAAGGCTTTGTGAAACACCCTCCAGGATAACCCAATCAAATTGGAGTGTTTTGAGCACCTTAAATGATTGATATGAGCACTATAAAACTATCCTATTGTATTATTATTATTATTATTATTATGTTTTGTTGTATTCCATGTAGAAATAATGACGACGAGAGAGGAGCTGGAGGTGATCAGTTCCAGCCTCTTCAGCCTCAGCAGCGCTTGCCACCCTTCCCTCGCAGAGATCAGGATAACCCAGCGGAGCAGATGCAGAGAGCTCAGGAACAGCAGGAAATGAGAAGAATCAACCAGAAATTAGAAGAAGAGGAGAAAGGAGAAGGATTGGAAATGGAAAGAAGGTAGGATTTGAAAAGTACCTTGACCTCCTCAAGTTATTGACTTAAATAATGACTGTGACCTTTGACATCTGCTTTACCTTCACTTGAGCTCAGGAACAACAGGAAATGAGAAGAATCAACCAAACATTAGAAGAAGAGGAGAAAGGAGAAGGATTGGAGATGTAAAGAAGGTAGGATTTGAAAAGTACCTCCCTGACCTCCTCAAGTGAAGGTTGAGCAGATGTCAAAGGTCACACTCATAACAATTAGAAGAAGAAGAGGAGAAGGATTAAAGATGGAAAGAAGGTAGGATTTGAAAATTACCTCAACCTTCTCAAGTGAAGGTAAAGCAGATGTCAAAGGTCACACTCATAACAATTAGAAGAAGAAGAGGAGAAGGATTAAAGATGGAAAGAAGGTAGGATTTGAAAATTACCTCAACCTTCTCAAGTGAAGGTAAAGCAGATGTCAAAGGTCACACTCATAACAATTAGAAGAAGAAGAGGAGAAGGATTAAAGATGGAAAGAAGGTAGGATTTGAAAAGTACCTCAACCTTCTCAAGTGAAGGTAAAGCAGATGTCAAAGGTCACAGTCATTATTGAAATGAATATGGTTGGAAACATTTTGGAGACAGTCGCAATCATCTAGTTTTATCAATATAACAATGTGGACGTATGGATAGCTTTTAATAAATTGCACTATATTTTAATATATTGTACTTTATACCGGGTATGGTGGCTCAGTGGTTAGAGCGTCCGCCTCATTTACGGGAGGTTGTGGGTTCGAACCCCGGCCGAGTCATACCAAAGACTTATAACAATGGGACCTTCTACCTTCTAGCTAGGCGCTCAGCATATTAGATTGGAGAAGGGTAGTAATAACATATCGTGTTATGCAGGGCCCGCTGGAAGAGCAGTTTCATAACTGAAGTGGCTACCCTGGGTAAATAAAACGTTATTATTATTATTATTATATGGTATATTTTCCTTAAGTCAATGTATGTATACATTATTACCCTTTTGTTCATATTACAAATATAGGTGAATACAGTCAAACATGTCTATAGCGACCGCCCAAGGGAAACACAACAAGTGGTCTTTGTAGACAGGTTCCTTTAGTACATGTTCAATGAGAAACCATTTTCAAAGGAAACAAAGAGTGTGGCCTTTGTAGACAGGTGGTCGCTAAAGCAGGTTTGACTGTATAAAGTTTATTTTCCCTGTGTTAATGTATGTATACATTATTTTCCCTTTGGTTCATATTACAAATATAGGTGAATAAATAGTTTTGAATATACTGTACTCTATCTTGTTGAACATATTGTATTATTATCTATATAAGGCTTATATATGACAATTTTGTACTCGTCTTCGACTCGTTCAATATTGTCATAGCTCGAGCAATATTTTCTTGTATCACACTCAAGCCATCCAATATTATATAATTATCCTTGTGGTACAGATTGGATAGAAACGCACAAGCAGAAGAGATTGAGGGAAGGAGGTTACGGCAGGAGCAAGTAGCAGAGGAGGCGGAACTTAGAAGGATCAATCAAGCAGCCGATGGAGACCTTAACAGGGAGAGGATAGAAGAACCAGAAGAGGAGGAGGAGAAAGGCCAGTTGGAGAGAGACGAGGAGATGGGAGGAGCAAATCAGTTTGCTCAAGCACACGGTACACGATGAGAGATAGATAGATATAGAGAGAGAGAGAGAGAGTTACATAGATGCAGGGAGAGAGAGAGAGAGTGACAGAGAGAGTTACAGAGAGAGAAAGAGTCCATTTAACATCCAAGTTATTTATATTCCTTGTAAATTTGATTTCTGTTTCAAGAATGAAAAGTGAACCGGTTGGATTAGGGCCATCTTTGAATACTTTTAGATGTAAGCTTTAATATCTAACATTCTCAAGAAACATAAATTGGGACAAATCAATTTTTCACAAACTTAAACAAATTCTAAACTTGGTAAGGGTATGAATAATTTAGTTGTTAACTGTATACATAAGAAACTAAAATAAAACAGTAAGATTTTCAAATGAAGACTGTTTGGAACATGCATCTATAACATTGTTTGTTCTCTTTTTCTCCTCACAGACGGAGGAATGTTTATAGGCAACGATCCCGAAAGACAAATCCAAGAACAAGAGAGAAAACATAAAGAAGAACAGGTGAGTATTCTTCATTTCTAACACTTGATAATACATGAAACCTATTCTTCGTCAATTGAACTGGCTACCCATCAGGTCCCGGATTCAATACAAACTACTTTTTCTCACCTTCAAATGCATCCACTGTCTGGCTCCTCCCTTATAACTATCAGGCAAGCATCCCACTACTCCCTTCGCTCCTCTCGGGGCATCATGCTGAACCATCCATCTCCCAAGATGCTACCCACACTTGGTGACAGAGCATTCCCAACTGCTGCTCCCGAATCGTGGAATAACCTACCAATGACATGTCTCTTTGTTACCAACGATCTGTCAATACCTTCTAAAAACTCACCTCTTCTGTTAACAATAAAACTGTAAGGCGCATTTCAAAATGCGCTATATAAATACATTATTATTATTATTATTAAACAATATTTCAAAAAAAATATTTTACTAAAGTGAGATGATGCAAATGTACATGTATATATTCAGATCTACTTGTTGGCTGCATGTATAAAATTCATATAGGAGCAGTTGTGGCCTATGTACAGTGTACCTTCAAAAAGACACCATAATTATAAAGTTATCTGTGTTTATGCACATTTGTTTAAATTCCATGTACACTACAGAAAGAGGCTTATGAATTTGCAGTGTTTTTGCACCAAGATGGAATTAAAGTTTTCTCGTAAAGATTGACATCATCTTTAAAAAAACAAAACATCTTTCTTTGTTGTATTAGCATTCTACTTGAACTGTTCGTATTCAAGCAATGTTCTTTGAATAAGTACTACATGACTTCATATGCAATGTTTATTAACATTCTACTATTTTCTTCCATTTTGTTTTCTTTGCAGGGTGATAAATTCAGAATGGAACAGGAGGGGCACAGAGAAGAAAAAAATAGAGAAAATGGGTAAAAAGAAGAAAATACAAGAAATAGTTTTGTAGATAAATGTGCGTGTCTAGCAATATTCAGACAATAAACTGTCCTATAAACTCTGTCCTATAGATCACAAGGTTTTGCAAAGGCAAACACTTCACAAAAAACTTTAAGGTATAGACTAGTTTTGGAAACGCTCCCCTCTCAAAAAATTAAATGGAAGCTCAAATTTCCAATCATGTGAAAGAATATGTTTTGACTAATACTTGATGATACAAACTTGCAGGGAATCGCCTACTAATTGATATATTTCATTATCATATCTATCCGGCCTGGATAGATATTGCGTAGTCCCATATACCAGTATATCTTTCTGTGTACAATGCTTGTAACTTTACCAAGACTTGGCCAAATTGCTTATCATTTTGATGATTCCAGAACCTTGTAGTACACATCAATACTTATATGCTAGATGATCAACCTTTTCTGATCGATTCCACATCGTTTCTTTCACAATGCAATCGCATGACCAGAACTGATGAATGATTTTATTTAAATTAGTTCGAAAAGTGAATTATTTAATAAAAATGAGTTTTCAATCGCCCAAAAGTCTTCACAGAAAATTAATTTGTGAGTGATCATTTTTAGTGATCTTTCAATGCTATGTGAAATAAATGAAGACTAATCATACACATGACATCTTGGACGCACAGTTGTTTTGTATGGCATACATAGAATCACCATTTACCTTCACTCTAAAGCTATGGTCACAAATCAGAGCAGCGACCAACCGATCAGTAGCCTGCTCGGTCGCTGCTGGTAGTTAGGCATCGCCCAGCGGTTTGGTCGGTGGTGGGCGGCAACCGCCCAGGCACCGAGCGTATTTTGGGCGGCGAGTGAAAAGTGAGCAGGCGCCGCCCAAATTTTAACTCCGCGCTAAAACTTCAGCGGCGACCGAGCGATGCCCTAAAAACGAGCGGTGCCTGGGCGGCCGCCGCTCGGTGGCCGGGCAGGTGGTTATCTCATCAAATAAGCTCTCAATTAAAGCCCCACTGTCCTACTTGTAGCTACTTGCTCCCTCTATAAAAAAAACTTCCCCAATCGGTGCCTGTTGGTCCCCCATGATCCTCTATTTCTAATGTTATTTGAGAGTTGAGTTGATGAGATAGCCACCTGTCAGTGACCTCGCTGTGTGGTCTAATCCCTCCTAGTCACACTAGTGTTGATAAGCTTTAACATAAGAAAAAGGGGATCATGGGGAACCAACGGGTACCACTTAGGCATTGTTTGCTATATAGAGGGCGCAAGTAGCTATAAGTAGTGCAGTGGGGCTTTAGAATATTTTGCTATGCACTCTACATGTAATTCCTTATCTTGTCTTCCTTTATAAGGAGTATACATTTTCGGCAAGATATGGTTCTTGGCTGCACAGCATTCACCGTAGATTTTTTGATTGTTTCCTTGTTATTTTACAGTAATTTTGGCCTTCAAGAAGCAGATAATAATATAGGAAACGGAGAGAATGGAGGTGATGCCCAAGTTCAAATGCCAAATGCTATCGGTAAGAAATTGTCTTTTAATTTGGAAACCTATTTATTTTCCTCTGAATAACTTTTTTTTTAAATGTAGATAGACATGTGGATAGACCCTACTCATGATGTTACATGTAACGGGACTTTAACCATTGTATTTAATATTATGTACATGATAAATTTGTAATCCTTGAGGCTGTTCACACCGGCAGAGATAGCGCGATCTGGCGCGTGTTAGACCGCGCTATCTCTGCGGTGTGGAAGGTACAAGGTCGTTTCGGTCCGCCCAACAGCGAGCCACGTCGAGCCAAAACGTGTGCCACTGGAGCCACTGGGGGTGGTCCACGATAGATAGCGCGGTCTAGCGCGCGCTAGACCGCGAGTGAACCCGAGCTACGATAGCACGCCGGAAGTCATCGTTCTACACGCGAGGAATTTTATTACTCATTCTATTTTGGTGCGATCTGAATCTGAATCGGTACAACTCAACTACGGGTTCGTAATAGCGTGCAAAATCTTTGACCGTTCTGACCTCATGACGTCACGCGTCATGGCAACAGGATCTCACTGCGGTGTGGATCCGGTGAATACCAATGGGCCGACCGTGGGTCGTGGGTCGCGCCCACGGTTCCCCCTTGCGGTGTGAACAGGCCCCTTGTGTATTTAATGTTTCCGTTCAGGGCTTTCGATAAAAACATGAATACAAAAACAAACAAAAAACAAAAAAAATCTTTTTATTCCAGGAGTGGTAATGATGATATAGATTCATAATACAAATGCAATGCGAATGAAAGAAGATTATGATCAAAAGTTTGATTGGAGAGATTATGTTACAAGTTGTGTTTTCTTAAGAAACTGTTATTTCCTTAGTTTTGATGAAGCTGCGATTGCTACTCGTACTGAGCATTTTTTTTCTTGTTCCCATTTTTGACAGATATT
The DNA here is from genome assembly GCA_035222895.1 of Strongylocentrotus droebachiensis. Taxonomy (NCBI): domain Eukaryota; kingdom Metazoa; phylum Echinodermata; class Echinoidea; order Camarodonta; family Strongylocentrotidae; genus Strongylocentrotus; species Strongylocentrotus droebachiensis. The sequence continues at coordinate 86,253 of JAVYIG010001883.1, forward strand.
GGTGAAGGTGCTCCTGAAGAAGATGATGAGGAGGCAAACGATGAGGAAGACGAAGGAGATGAAAGGAATGAAGAAGACAATAATAATCAACAAAATATCAATATAGTAAGTTATTCTCATTTCAAGTTAGCTCTTGCTCTCACACAAGCATATTAGAGAAAATTTATTGAAAGGCACCTGTGAGTTTTGTGTGTGAAAATGCCTACATTTGTTTTTAGTATAGTGTTATCATATTTTTTTTTTTTTTTTTTTTTTTTTTTTTTTAAACACAAGTTCTCCCTTGATGTAAAGTCATGAACTGTTTTGTGGTTTATCAATTCACTGGGAATATCCAGCCAATTCCAGCTTTTAATAACAGACCCATAATTCAGATTAACATTTACTCCTTATATTGGCAGCACTTGAGCCAGTGGTGATGCAAATCTTGACCTCTTTCCAGATGTTATGAAGAAGATATATGGAATCATTTGTTGTTGTTGTAAACATTGTAACATTAATACATGGTGTATGATCTGTAGTGCAAAGACAACTCTTTTCTTTGATAATGTCAGTCATTATGGACAAGGTACATTATTTGCATAAAATATTCACACAAGCACACATAGGTAATAATAATAATAATAATGTCAACTTATAAAGCGCACATATCCATTCTAAAAGACTGCTCAAGGTGCTCTGTACAACATCAAAATAATTATACTATATTAAAACTACGACATAAACAAATGGTGCTTAACTTTCTTCTTGGATATTTCAATTTATGATGATTGTCTTATTTCTAATGGTAAAGTGTTCCATAATTTGAGTGCAACGTTAGCAAAAGCCCTGTCCCCCCATTTGTTATTGGTTTTGGGTGTACATAACTGGAGCTGTAAATGAGAACGTAAATTCCGTTGTGGGGTGTACGGTTTCAAAATCTGATACAAGTAATGGGGTGAATAATGAAGAAGTGTTTTGTAAGTAATGAGTAAATGCTTATACACGATTCTTTTTGAGACTGATAACTAAGCACTAAATAATCACTTACATATTTTAGTACATTGCAGATGTTGTTAAAGTCATAGGGGTCTCATTATATCAGTTGGCTAATGATTTTGAGCTTCATGATAGTCTGGCAGAAGTCTTTACAATTTCCATGCTAGAATGCTTCAGCATTGAATCTGAATGAACAAGGACGTGGAATTTGTTTTCATTTTTTTCATGGATATTGCTTTCTTTCTCTTCACAGGTAAATCCTGTTTTACAAAATCCTGGAGATGATGAGGATGAGGTAAGATTTTCCTTCATACGATTCTTTATTCTCCCAGTTGGTTGTAATAAAGCACTTTTCATGCAAGGCCTTGCCTCTTTTGTACTAGTATTGGAGTATGATGCTTACCTCCATCTATACCTTGGCCAAAAAGAACTCAATAATTCAGTATTTTAGAGCATTTGATATCTAGTGATTCGATTTGGCACCTCACAAATCTCATATATTATTATTATTAGAGTAGTTCAGTTTTTTAATACTTCTCGGCAAAGGCAGTAAAGAAGTCTACTACATGTACTGTATGTTATTATGTCGTTATCAAACTTGTATTTAAGAAATATATCAATAATACATATACTAAAAACAAATGTAGACATTTTCGCACACAAAATGATTTCACTTATTTTTGTTAATGTAAAAAAAAAGTTATATTGGGATCATATACTGTGAGAAGTAAAGGGTGTTATTCACGATGTGATTGAAATATCAGATTTTTATTAAAAGCTCACTCTATTTTTGTTTGTGTGTGTCTATCCCCCACCCCCTTTCTCTCTCTCCTCTTTCTCTCCCCTTTCTCTTTCACCCCTGTTGTCTCCCCCTTTGTATCTATTGTTTCTCCCCCTCCCTCTCTCTCCCCTCTGCTGTGTGTGTCTCTCTCTCCCTCTCTATTGTCTCTCCCCCTCCCCCCCCCTCTCTCTCTCTCTTTCTCTCTCCATGTACAGGGTAAAGACTATGACAACAACGTCAACCCTGTAGAAAGAGCTGCTGATAAAAGGGAAGGAGATATGTGACCTTGAATGACCTTCAGTGCTTTCAAGCAACTTGACTTTATGAACAATACTTCAAGCTAAAAAGAGTTTTATCTATTTGATCTTCCTACCTTTCTTCTGCTGCCATAAGTTATGAAATTTTATATACAAGACCTTTTCTAAACAAGACCCTGCAAGACGAGGCCAAGGCCTTGGACTTAGACCCGATGTTGGAGTCTTGGTCCACTTTGAAGGTCTCTTTCGACTGAACGTGTGACTGAAAGAGAAGAATCTCTGATGCTATGCTTGAACTCGAGTGGACTCCCGTTCAATAGACGCCTGAAGAAGAAATATTCCGTTCAATGGATTTCTGTTGAAGCATTTCTTATTCAGCGAAAATTCTAGTGAATGGATGACCTGTTCAATGGACCTGCATTGTATTGATCAGCTTTCCCTTGAAGCGATAAGCCGTGCATTGAATAGACATAGAGTAGATGTCACTGAACTGTATTTAATGAAAAGTTACATGTACTTTACATGCAGCTCATGAAGGGATGGAGGTTCTATTGAAACCTCTTCAATGGAGCTGCTTCGTTGCTCTGTAGATCAGGGGGGTGTTTCACAAAGATCCTAAGTTGAACTTAACTCTAAGTTGGACTTAAAAATAATGGAGAGCCATTTGTAGCCTTAAAATAAAAATATTCAAAAGCAAAAATTCAAGTCTTTTAGACTTTTCATAAATTCCACCTCAAGAACATGAAATCTTCAATGATAATAGAAAATATGAATGATTTGAATCCACATTTTATACCTTTTAAAATAACTTTTACAAAATATTTTCATTGATGCTAATGGCTTTCCATAATTGTTAAGTCCAACTTAGAGATAAGTTCAACTTAGGATCTTAGTGAAACACCCCCCAGGTACCCAAAATATGAAATGGTCATGTTGCCTATGCATGACGTGATGGAGGTTCTATGAATCAACTGTACAGTTAAGGCTAGTTCAGATAAGAAGGGTTAAACCGTGGTTGTTTTCATGTTCTAAAATGTGTAATAGAATGGATACTGTGCTTAATATAGGTCCTACCAGTATTCACTTAGCTCTGCGTTATAAGATGCAGATATGAGAAGGGCATTATGCCAATGCGTCATTTAGAAGAAAAAAATCTGCCGCAGTTTAGTGAGCTTATCTGAATGACCCTTTGAGCTGATAATGGGCCCTTTTAGATCAGGTATTTAACATGAATTATGTGATGAGCATGTTGCATTTGAATAAAAGGGATAGTTAAAGGGGAAGTCCACTCAGATATTAGTTGGTTCTACTAATAGAAGCAGAAAAATTAGAGAAACTGGTAGGTGAAAGTTTGAGCAAAAATTGATGAAAATAAGTAAGTGTATAAGGTGTAATCAATAAAACACAAATTAACAACTCTGTGACGTATCTTACAAGGTCCCCTCTCATTTGCCTTGTACTCAAAAACTTCAAAATGTTATATTTTCCCATAAGAAAATTCTAAATCATACATTCATCCTGAATATAATTGTTGCAAATATCTTTTTTTACAACCCCTGTATGAAAGAAACCTATTCCGTCATCAGTAATTTGGAAACGAAAAGTTTATAAAATATTCTGTACAAGGCAAATTGGTAAGGAGCTCGCAAGATGCGTTACAGTGTTGCCAATTTTTGTTTCACTGATGACGACTTCAAAAATTCATAACTTTCCTAATTTGAATCGGATATTGCTAAAAAAAAAATCAGATGTCAGATTTATTTATGTTTCTAATTCTGATAGATCTTCTTTTTACACCCCTGAAAGTGAATAAATTGACTTTATTGCAGTCTATGGGTTCTTTTAGAAAACTGAAAATAAAATCTGCAGAGCCAAAGTGTGTGAGACTGTGAAGGGAAAGAAACATACTGAAAAGAGATGTTGATAATCTATAATAACCTGAAAGTTTTGTGCCGAAATTACAGTGATTCATCTACTCCTTTGCTATGACTACTGGACGTAAAGGCCCGGTCACACAGAGGGGACGCATGGGGAACGCACGGCCAGCGCATGGAAAATTTGCAATTTTGGCCAGTGCGTTGTCGTGCGCCCAACTTTTGTCGTAGCTGACACCAAATTCATAGCGAGTTGCTAGCGCGCTGAGCGCATACAGGGCGCATACAGTGCGCATACAGACCGTACCCAGAGCGCACATGATAACAACTTCCACGAATGCACAGCGTGTTGCTAGCGCGCTGGACGAATGGTCCACGCATGCACCGCGTTCTACGACGCACGGCCAGCGCATTGGAAAACTTTAGTCATGATTTTGGAAAAGCTAGCGAGCTGACACAAAATGCACAGCGTGTAGCTAGCGCGCTGTGCGTATACAGGACGTGTGCTCCACGTATGTCTGGCGCTGGTCTAGCGCGCTCAACGCACGTCTGGCGTGTACATTCATGCGTCGAGCTCCGCGCACACTTTTGAGCATGCTCAAAAAATCCCGACGCACACAGCGAATGACGACGAATGCATAGCGCTGGTCCAGCGTTGGTCCAGCGCGCTCGACGAACGAGTAACGAGTGATGACGCACGCCTAGCGAACGACAACGCACTGGCCAAACTTGCAAATTTTCCATGCGCCGGCCGTGCGTCCCCCCCCCATGCGTCCCCTCTGTGTGACCGGGCCTTTAAGAGAACCAATTTGCATGTATGAATATTGTTTTTCTTTTTCTGTTTTTAGTTTTTATGGCCTGACATATTTCCTTTTGAAATAAGTATGGCAATCATATCTTCTCTATACATCATTAGGTAGAAATGTTTTTTTCATAAAATGTTTTGTATATGTAGCATTATTCGTTTTATACGTTCACATGTACTTCATTCTTTAATTAGAGGTAGATGTGGGAATGATAATTCAGCGTGGTGGGCTAGTCAATTTGGAGTACATTCTATATATCGCAGGAGGAAGACCAACATGCTTAAGAGAAATATCATGGATTGAATGTTTCATAAAACGGTTCTAGAATGTAGGCGGTCTGATTCGTCAAATGACAACATGTAACCATGCATCATTTTTACCAACCCCAACTACAGTGCAAAAAAAGTTCCTATCGAAAAGTGATAACTAATGGCTAGCAAAGATAACGCACGGCTGAGATGCCCATATGTGTTTCTCAAGTACGTACAAGAGTAAGACGCACTGAAAGCACGCATTTTAATACGGCAAGGCCATTGATGTGCGCACTGAGACGCTTATGTAATGTCATGCTATGAAAAAAATGGCGGCTTCCATGATACTTGTCATCTTGATCGGGTATGCTGCTTATTTCTCGACTTTTATGAAACAAATAATTCATGTAGTAAGCCGGATATAGAACGCGACAAGTTTCGTTTATTATCCGATTGTGACTTAACCTACGTGCAGTGCATACTCTCTAAAGCATTCACAAACATGTATTATTTGTATACAAGAAACCACATTTTTTGTGTTGTGTGGGAAATAGGCAACATAAAGTGAATGGGATTGATAATTTGATACATAAATGGAAGTTTGGTGAGGATATTTATGGGATTGAAGTTCAAAATGTTATTCCCAAGCCGTATATTCGTAGATCCCCCAGCTAATCCTTTCAATGTTCCATTTAGCCAAAGGATTTAAATCATGCAAACTGCTACCTGCTTTTTAGTAGAGTAAATTGTGCCTTACTGCTGTCCATTTTTTAAATTTTTTTTTACTGCAAGTAGTGTTTTATATCGAGCCAATGCTTTCAGGGGGGTGTTTCACAAAGATCCTAAGTTGGACTTAAAATTCATGGAAAGCCGTTAGCATCTATGAAAAACATTTAGAAAAAATGATTTTAAGAAGCATATTTTCTATCATCAAGGTGATTTCATGTTCTTGATGTGGAATTTATAAAAAGTCTAAAATACTTGAATTTTTCACTTTTTAATATATTTTGTTATAAATTTACAATTGGCTCTTTATAACGTTTAAGTCCAACTTGGAGTTAATTTCGACTTAAAATCTTTGTGAAACACCCCCCAGATCAATTTTTTATTTCAGATTTAGGCTACCAGCGCTTTGCTAAATGTTTTATCATCATATTATATTCACGTTCTTGTAGATGGTGTCTATTTTTACATTATGTACATGTATTTATAAGTACTTATACTTGTCACTTTCCACCTCTCAATTTCTTTTAGAAAACTTTGATTTTGTGCTTAATAGTGTGGAAATGTGTTGATTTTATGTTATTGTAGTGTGCACAGGTTGAAGAAAATTGCTCTATGTACATGTAGGTCTCTATCGTTCCACAGCTTTTACAATTCATTTTGTTTAATGATATAATTATTCTTATACAATTCAAATAAAAAACAAAGACTTGTCTTTTCATCCAAGGGGCTATCTTTCCCAGCATGTATATCAAAATCTAAGCTCCATGCATGTATGACATGTATGTATGTCTGTAAAGGCCGCCCAAAGAAAACAGGAAAACTGGCCACTGTAGAATATACAGTTTGTAGGTGACCTTTCGAGACAGGTTCTATGACACACATTTCTCCCTAGAGAGAAATAATATAGCTGGTCACTATAGACAGGTGGCCTTTATAGAGAGGTTTGACTGTATATAAAATCATAGAGGGTCTGTGATTTGTGATTGGCTTATTTGCAATCTTTCTATCCACCTGTTTTATGACTCAAAACATTTACTACCTCTCATCCAAGTACAATTCTATGTGAACAGGTTCATGCACCTCAAATCAGTGGAAGAAACAAAGTTATCGGAAACAGGATAGTAAAAAAGAAGGTTAGGATTTCTACTGAAAATCATGTTAAGATGGTGAGAATCTTTCAAAATGGTTGTAACTTGGTATGAAATTGTAGAATAGCTCACAAAAAGTTATGGTGCTGTATGCCATACATGCATGTTATGTGTACTTCTTATGATTGCACCCACATCACAGGCTTCTCTCTCTCTCTCTCTCTATCTATTTCATTGTTTATTTACATGTATTTACAGATATATATCTGTATCTCTTTCTCTCTCTCTCTCTGGTATGAGTTGTCATGCTGGTTTTTTTTTTTCTATTCAAATTTGGGGACTGCCTATGCCTTGTTGCAGCCGAGTTGGCTACTTTTGTCAAATGGGTTTCCAGCTTAAAGTCGTTTTAGGCACAATTTGGCTGAAGTTTGATTTATTTCAATGTCATACAGGTTTGGGAGATGTAGGGGAAATACTAATTGCTCATAATTTTTGTTAGGGTTTATAGACTTGGGATATGTGTTATATACTAACTGTGGGAGTCAAAGGAAAATTGGAATACTAATATGCAATCGAACTTAGTATGAAATCTATTGAAGTTTATATCATGTAAGTAATTGAATTAGAATATGTTCGTTTGTATGATTATCTCATGAATGTTTCCTTTCTTAAATGTATTTTAATTATGTGTCAACTTAAATGCCTTTAGAGCAGATTATTTTGAATAATCATTTGCAGATCAAATATGATTTATGAACAAATTAAATGTGGAAGAAGTCGTATATATTACAATTTTCAGATTTATAGCATACTGCACTTGTACATGTATATAAATATTTCAACTATTTTGTCTTGTATCAAGTTCATTCCCTTGAACATGTAGATAGATCAATGTGTTATGCAGAAAACCCATCTTGGCACAATACAATGTATACAAACAAACACATACTTTGGCAATAGTCAAGCACCAAACGTTGAATTTATCTTCTTCAGTTGTAGTGCAACAAAGGAATATATACTTTGAATCAAAGTTGTAAAGAACAATTCTACTGGCAGTCGGATCAAATTTAGAAATACACCTTCACAGTTATTATAGTTCAGTTCAGCTTTTTTTTATATATGTGTTTTAAAGTTTTATAAACCATTTGTACTGTTAGGTCATGCTTTGTTGTTTTTAAGATTTTTTTTTAGAAAGTTGAATTCATATATTTTTGTCATTTTCCATGTTGGAAGCACACGTTATAGAAAATTGGCTACAAAATACTTAATTCAGATTGGTATTAAAGTGCAGTTCATAAGATAGCGAAGGAAAGTTTGATACAAAAACAAAACTTTTTAAAGCTGTGCTGATGCTTTTGAGTACATCATGTGAATATTTTAATGGCAAATAACAGTAAAAAGTGTGATACATGTATATACATGTAGGCACTTCTGTGTACCGGTATAGCTAGTATTATGATGTATAAATTCAACTTCAACTATAACTGAACAGGCTCAAGTCGCGTCTCTTGTCCGATATCAACTTTCCCCGAGTTTAAGTTACCGGTATGCGCGAGCAAATTTGTTGACATTTTCATCGGGGGGGGGGGGGGGGGGGGGGGTTAAAAATCAATGCCTGGCTTCGTTTTGCCTTTGCCCTCTCTTATAATACTCTCTTAGAAAGGGGCATGCATGGATTTGAAGATCGATTTAGGGTCTGTGTGTGGGATTCTTATGCTATCCTTATTTTCTGAATTAATTTATTCCTTTAAATGTAAATCCACAGAAAAGTTTGTTTTAGTTGATTTTATACGTACTCGCTTTGCTCTAATGATTTTTTTCATTTTAAATAGATGATTAGTAGCCTCTAAAAATTGTAGTCAGATTATCAGAATCATTACCTTTCAATTTTCAATATTTTTGATGATCATATTCTGTCCACCTATCTGTCGGATTAATGTTATATCTGTAGTATGAAATAATATTGTAACTGTACATTCTCTTTTCAATAAAAAACGATGTTGGATGAAAGGATATATATCGACATGTAACTCATTTCATTCCTTACGTATATTCCAGGTACCATGCAGATTACTACATTATTAGCTAGATTTTTGATGACGTCACACTTCACCACAGTGGTGAAGTGTGACGTCATCAATATGTTACATGCAAGTATTAGCTGAAATATGACCATCTGAATACTGGTAAATATTTTTCCTGTAGGAACTCAGTGTTATTTTGCTCTGGTTCATAACATTACGAACCAAAGCAAAATAACACCGAGTTCCTATAGGAAATCTATTTATTCAGATAGTCATATCTTAATCTAGCCAATACTTAACATATTCAATTAGTTTTCGATGCTCTTTCAGAAAATGAAGAAATAATTGAGAAATTCTAAAAAATTGATTTTCATGATGTCACAGCTTCAGTTCTTGTCAAGCTTTTGCATCTAATACAACTTCAACATTTTTGAGGAAGGGATGGGGGATATTTCACACATAAATGTACATGTACAAACAAAACTCATCAATTCCAGATGGTCATATTGATTAAATTTCTCTTTTATTTTTCATGATATTAAAGCTTGCAGTGTTACACAAAATACATGAAACCAGAACCGATTATAAAATTTGGTGTTGAGAAACTCTTGTACATGTGAGTATTGGTACAATAGAGTTGGCTGTGAGCAGAGTTCATAATTCATTTTACACATTCAAATCCACTATGATTTGCATAGGACAATACAATGTTTAGTACTGATCTAGTTGCACAACCTAAATGAATTTTCTAAAAGAAAATATTTTATTGTCTCATTACATTCCTATTAAAGCAATATTCAAGGTTCATTTCGCTTACAGCAAAGACACTAACATTTTGATGTTCTGATGACAAAAGTGACAAAATTACATATTTTGCCACGATCTGAGTTGGCTTTTCAAGATGAGTTTTGCAAAACTTAACAAGAAATTGAAAGAAAAAAAATACTTTTTTTCTTTGCCTCAATACAAGGAAGAGCATTTTCAGCAAGAAAAGAAAACATTACTGTACTGCTGGCTTTAAGTACATGTATATGAGGAACAGTGTTAATATAGCATGAATTGTTTCCCAGACTAAAATCTGCCATAAAAACCAAATATTTAGACTTGAAAAGGAAGCATGAACTGAAACTGAGATATTCCCTACAGTGTATATCAGTTCTCTTCAATGCTCTGAATGTATTTTCTGCCTTCCTTGCTTCCCATAAGGGACATGTCCTAATGGACTCCCAGAGTTGTTTTGTCTAAAAATCTTAGTGTACTTCCTTATGATGTTTACCTGAAGTTTTTCATAACAAATCGTAAATCATTGAGGACAAGTCTTTTTTATAATCCCCAGTCCGTTTATTCTTGAATTTTCAGTCAGACTCTCGATAGTGACCAAACCATCATGATCACTCAAACACAAAATTCATTCCTGTCGTATACAGAAACATTCGATTCATACATAACATTACTTAACTGTGCATTCCCGACATGCCCTTCAAATTCACAAATTATTACAGCAATAACTCAAAGAATTGATCATACATGTACCTGATCAGTTGCAATATTGCTACTGGTCTATTCATATAGTGGAATGTTAATCTACATGTACACTGCCAATGCTGACATGCACACGTTATTCACCAAGGAAAAGCACTGTTAATATACCAAAAGTTCACAAAACACAATGCAGACACCGAGGGGCAAATAAGTTTTGTATAACTTTATGCCTACTTCCAAGGTATGACGATGGTATTTTGAAATAAAGCTGGAAAAAAAGTCCTCCTGCCCCACCCCAAACATAATTTGATTATGAGAAAATTTCCATATAGTTAAACAGACATTATTTCAAACATGCAAATCATTCTGGTTGTATGATGCGAAGAGGAATAAATGAACTTCAAATCCTAATGTATCACATTCATTTGAGTACTAAATTAGATTGTACAAGTACTCTGCTAGTGTTTTCAACTATCTTTAAAGTCAGCATAACATTTAATGCATACAAAGCCTGACTACATTTGCATTGAGACGGAGCAAATTTATACAAAAATACCTCGTTTTCTAAAGAGTGCGCTCTCTATCTACTTCAAAGAAATATCATAAAATACGAAAAATATAATGTGCCATACAAATCGAAATATTTCGACATTTACTTGTAAGTGAACCTTGTTCCCGTAAGTTTGTGAGCTAAACGATAAAAGACAAATAAGAGACATCAAATAAGTTATGGTTGAACCAAGCTATGAATATACCAACTTAAAGCTAACATTGATGCACCGTTCCTATGTTATCTCTGACAAAAGTTTTGCTTTGCAAACTGATACAAAATCTGGTGAAAATATTACATATCAACTAATCTTATAATATCTCTGTAGTATAAAATTATATATCACCCATTTACATGATATCCACATTATTTAGGTTCTACATCAGCTAGAGTACATCCAACAAGCACTACTCCTTTCCCCTTTCCAGATGAAGTCATTTTTGTACGCTGACTTACATGTCACAAACATCATGAGCTTATTATATGTCCCCCCAAAAAAATAAAAAACTAAATGGAACTTTGACTGCGCGCAGTCAAAAATGATGCCTCCGCCATAGAGCAATTTTACAAACCAAAACAGAAACAATTTTTAAATTCAAGTTTGATTGTAATCCATCTGTGGGTTTTAATGATAATGCATGCACAAGCTATTTTTGGCATACATAATGAGCCATGTGACCTTTGACCTTCGACCTGGTGACCCCAAAATCTAATCAGTTCATTGGCTCTGCAAGATACATACATGACTTGAGTTTGATAGTAATCTGTCTATTTGATCTCATGATAATGCGATCACAAGCTATTTTTGGATACATAAAGACCCCTGTGACCTTTGACCTGGTGACCCCAAAATCGAATCATTTCATTGGCTCTGCGAGATACATACATGACCTGAGTTTGGCAGGAATCCATCAATCGGTTCTTGAGATAATGCGATCAAAGCTATTTTGCATACATAATGAGCCCTGTGACCTTTGACCTTCGACCTTGTGACCCCAAAATCTAATCAGTTCATTGGCTCTGCAAGATACACCCATGACTTAAGTTTGGCAGGAATCCATCAATCAGTTCTTGAGATAACGCGATCACGAGCCATTTTCGCATACATAATGAGCCCTGTGACCTTTGACCTTGGATCTCGTGACTCCAAAATCTAATCAGTTTATTGGCTCTGTGAGATACATACATGACTCAAGTTTGGCAGGAATCCATAAATCGGTTCTTGAGATAACGCGATCACGAGCCATTTTCGCATACATAATGAGCCCTGTGACCTTTGACCTTGGATCTCGTGACCCCAAAATCTAATCAGTTCATTGGCTCTGTGAGATACATACATGACCCAAGTTTGGCGGGAATCAATCAATCGGTTCTTGAGATAACGCGATCACGAGAACGGGACGTACGGACGGACGTACGGACGGACGGACGGACGGACGGACAACCCGAAAACATAATGCCTCCGGCTACTTTGTAGCGGAGGCATAACAAAACAAACAAACACACACACATGGGTGTATGAACACTTAGGGCTACAGGAATTAGATTTTGTATTGTCACCATGTGTGTAAGAGGAATACCATATCTCACTTTACTGCTTTAAACTTAAAATCTTCTATTTGGAAATGCTCCCTTATGGTCTCGCGGACAGTGTGCTTGTTGGAGATGTACCGATAAGAGTGGAAGAAGGACTCTAGGCATCGTAAGTAGAAGAGGAGACGTTTCCTCCATGGCCTGTCCAGTTGGTGTGGACAAATTTGCCGGGTGCGGAGAGAAGCTCGTAGGTGTGAGCGCCAAAGTAGTCACGCTGAGCCTGAAAAAATATTAAATACACAAAATGTTTAGTAATTCAAAACAAATAGTAATTTCTCAACCAACAATACTCCAATTTTAAAGATAAAACTGGAGTTCTAGTAAAAAAAAGAAAAAGAATTCTCACAGAATCAGACAAAATTTACACTGAATGTTCAAGATTACAAATAAACTTATTGGAGACTAGACCAAATGGAAATTAGACCAAATGACTATTAGCCTAAATTGTCATTAGACCAAATGATTAGAAGAAAACATGATTATTATACCATGTGGATAGTAGACGGGCAGGGTTTAGAACATATGGGAATAGACTAATTGTATTAATAATAATAATATTTAATATTTAGGAGCGCTAAAAAACAATAAGTACCATAGCGCTTACAAATACAAATATATGAAAAAAGGACAAAAATGTACTGTACAGGAAGTATATCACATAGATCATTTGGGAAAAGGGTGAGTTTTGAGGGATCTTTTGAAGGTGGCAAGACAGGTAATTTCCCTTATGGAAATAATAATAATAATAATAAGATATTTGTATACCGCAAATTGCAAAATTGCCTCTAAGCGGTTTAGAAGAAAATAGCTGATAAGTAAAGGAAACAGAATTTGCATTACAAATTATATCAATTTAAATTACCATTAAACTTTGCAAATGAAAATAATACATGTACATAATTACAAATCACTTACAACCAAAATACAAATAGTTCTTAAATTAATAGTATCCTACGGTAATCTACACAAAATATATTAAAAGGCAAAAGGTCAAAAGAGCTATTCAGGAACAAGACTTAAAGAGATGTGTTTTTAGCATTGTTTTAAAAGAATTTACAGAGCTAGCATTGCGAATTTGAAGGGGGAGATTGTTCCAAAGAAAAGCAGCTGCATAAACGAAAGAACGTTGACCGTACTGTTTGTATGAAATAGTGTGAGACCGAGAGAGGAGAGATTGAGAAGCAGATCGCAAAGTCCGGACAGGAGTGTATCGAGGAAGGAGTTCAGAAAGATATGAAGGAGCAAAACCATGATAAGTCTTGAAAGTAAGGAGGAGGATTTTGTAGGTAATGCGAGAAGTGATAGGAAGCCAGTGAAGTTTTTGAAGAACAGGGGTAAAACGTTTTCATAGGTACTACAAACACTAACCTGGATGAGATTGGCTGGAAGGCGAGCTGAACGGTAGCCATCGTAGAAGGCCAATGCAGTGCTGAAAGCTGGAGTGGGGACTCCGTGCATGACGGCCGAAGCTAGGACCTTTCGCCATGATGCCTGGTGAATGAATTCAGAGTACAAGGATAATAAATGTTAGGATTGATAATATAAATGTTTTTGACCTTAATTAATCCCAATTCTGTTGAAATTGGTATCAAAATGTAGATAATTTAATTTTGTTCATATGACACCAAATTTATGGTGATTTAAGGTTTCTTTAAAGGTAAATAGACCAGTATTGGAAACGCCCCCCTCTCAAAAAATGAAATGGAAGCTCTTATTACCAATCATGTGAATGACTATGTATTTACTAATACGTGATGATACAAATTTTGCCGGGAAACCGCCTACTAATTGATATATTTGGTAAATTATTATATCTATCCGGACTGGATAGATATAGGGTAGTCCCATATACATCTTTCTGTGTACAGTGCTTGTAACTTAACCAAGACTGGGCCAAATTTCTTATCATTTTGATGATTCCAGATCGCATGACCAGAACTGGTCTATACCTTTAGAGCATTATTCACAAAATACTATTTTTCGTCAAAAGGGCCTCTTTTTTGGACGTTCCCTCCGATTTAGGGGTGTTCCCTACAAATTAAAAAAAGAAAACACCTCTGAAATATTGTGCATCATGATAAAATCTTTCGAATGAACAAGGTGTGCTTACTGCTTAGTGGCCGGCAAACCACTCTTGTTTTACTTTGGCCCTCCACTTATTATCACATTTCATAAATAAGATGTTTACTTTGAAACAATTTTTTGTAAAAGTAAGCAATACAACTCACAAGGATTGTAAATATATTTTGTCACTGACCTGGCATTTATGGATAGCATTCTTGAAGAAGTCATCGAGTAAGAGGTTGGTGAGGTTGGGGTCCTTCTCAAAGGCTGCCTTGATGTTACCCAAGAATGCACTAGAAAGAATTGATTAAATTCAATTAAATTCAAGTTCAATTCATGTTTACTTCCACATTTGATTAAAAACAAAGTACAGTCAAACCTGCTTTAGTGATCACCTGTCTACAAAGGCCACATTTGTTGTTTCCCTTGAAAACTTTTTTTTCTCATTGAATCATGTACTAAAGGAACCTGTCTACAAAGGCCACTTTTTGTGTTTCCCTTGGGTGGTCGCTATAGACAGGTTTGACTGTAGTACAATCAACATGTGTAATCTACATATAACAAAGATATAAAATTAAACATGTACTACTCATAATGTGGTGGGAACAACAAAGGCCAATCATAATACACAGGTGGAAGTATTCTATGAAAAGGGGAAACAAAAGCTATTTATGTAGCACCTCTATTGCTCTTGGAGTGATTATTTCAAAATGTACAAAGTGGGACCTCTTCATGTTTTGAAGATCTGCAGATAATTTGGGGTCATTCTATCATCAAGGAGAATTCATGTTCATGATGTGGAATTTATAAAAAGTCTAAAATACTTGAATTTAAGCTTTTGAACATATTTAATTTTAAGGCTACAAATGGCTCTCCATAACTTTTAAGTCCAACTTAGAGTTAAGTTTGACCTAGATTCTATGTGAAACACCCCCCCCCCCCCCCCGGTCTATTGTTATGCAAGAGGCGTATCTGTTTGTGAGATGGATGACCTACCTTCGGATGATACATCCACCCCTCCACATCAGGGCGATTCCTCCGTAGTTGAGATTCCAGTTGAATTGCTTGGCTGCTTCTCTCAACAACATGAATCCCTGAGCGTAGGACACGATCTTTGAAGCATACAGGGCCTGCGTGTAAGGAAAAACAATACATCAAATCTGTGATGGCCTCAGTCTGATGAAGAATGCTGTTACGTGTGAAATTACTCACTAAAGGTACACACAATTTCATATTGATTGCCTGTGTGAAAAGAAGAAGTCAACTCTATCATGAATTGAACAAAGCGACTGCAAAAGCTGGTTGAAGAAAAAAAAAATTGAAAATACAATGAATTCAGAACAATTACATTAAATATCATAACTGTGAGGAAAGTTCCATGTTAGAATCTCGATGTTAAGATTGGTTTATTTCATTGTTTATCCATCCATGAATGAACCTGCATTCAATCAGCAGATGTATTAAGATTTGTTGCATTAACAGAAAACCAACGCTCCTTCTCTCCCCTTTCCTTTTCTTTTCTTCTCTGCAAGTCACTCTTTTTTATTTTTATTGTTGTATCTAAGTTGAGGGCTGCAGGCACGTCAAGCTACTTTGCTTATTTCTGTAGCCCTCCTGCATCCAATGTTTGTTAATTATGCATCCAATGTATTTGTTTAATTTTGTTTATTATCTTTATAAAATTATATACACTTAAAATATTGTATCATACCATATTATGTTCATGAAAATGTATGATGGAAAGAAGAAAAAAAGATGCAGAAAACAATATATCAAATCAAATCAAATGTAAATAAATAAATAAATATTAAACAAATAAATATATGAATAAATGAATAAAAAAATATATAAAATAATAAAAAAATAATAATAAATGACTATCATACCTGTCTGATATCTTCAATAAATTGCTTCTTATCTCCTGAGAATGCTGGTGCATCAGGTCCCTTCAAATGCTTGCTGGCTTCAACTCGCTCCTCCTTGATGGATGACAGACAGCGGGCAAACACAGCCTCACCTGAAACAATTCAAATCATTCAGTATGAAAATAGTGGTGATGAGGAGGATGAGGATGATACGGATGATTAAAATCATGATGATTACAAGGATGAGGTTTGTAATGAAGGAGGAGGAGCAAGAGCAGGAGCAGGGGGAGAAGAAAGGAAATGACAATTAAAATGATAATAAAACTAATAAGGAGGAGGATGATAGTTTGGGACACTGTCTCAAACCAATCATCTATTAAACTTGTTCTCTATTAATGGTTGATTCCCACATACATGTATAACTCAAGACTTCAGATAATATTTAACCCTAATTGTTTCTTTAAATAACTACTGTGAGCATCAGAGTAAGGCCAATTAAAGGGAGTTGAGTTCTGTTGCAGAGGGCGCTACACTAAAAAAAAAAAAATTGTGAGATAATGAAAAACTGAGTGTCAAATTTGAAAGAACATAATATTTAAATGACAAAATCATCTTTGTTTGATCAAAATCGGTTCAGAGACGGCTGAAATATCCATAAATATAACGATTTCGTACCACCACAAATATTAGATATTTTGAAAAATTTGAAAAAACCGTTGAAAAAAATGAAATAACGACTTTTACGTCGTATTTCAGCCAATGCCGATGTATGCCTTTTTGTTAGTATTTTCGTGTTGCTTATATTACTCACAACCAGCCGGCCCATGTATTGTTATTTTTAATTAAATATTTAATTAACAGTCACCATGTTTTTGTTAAAGTGGAGCTGAATTGGTATGATCGTATTGGCTAAATTCACACATTTTGGGGTCTAAAATTACCTGTTCATAGCAATTTTAGGTTCTAAAAGGGCACTAGAAATGTCATAGATAAGAATAAGAGCAATAACGATGCACTTTAAAGGCATTTGCGGTCTGAAAACAGAACTCAACTATCCCTTTAACATAATACAGTCGAACCTGCATTAGTGACCACCTGTATAGAAGGACCACCTGTCTACAAAGGCCACATTTTTTTCCCTTGAAAATGGGTTCTCATTGAAACATCTACTAAAGGAACCTGTACATAAAGACCACCTGCCTATGAAGACCATTTTTCTTGTCTCCCTTGAGTGGCCTTTATAGACAGGTTTCACTGAATATCCAAAACATTCGATTATCCAGACTTACCGATGAGTGTGACTGGCATGCCATAATCCAGAGCAGAGATGGCCGTCCACTTTCCTGTGCCTTTCTACAAGGTCAAGTAGAAGGGGAAAGAGAAGAAGAGAAGAATCAATACCGAGCTCAGGTTGTCCCTTACATGGCCACTTTAACAATGAATCTTAAAATCGAATGGACAACAAGAAGGGGAACTAAAACTTAATTGCTCGTAACAAAACTTACTTACTTACTTATCATTTAGATAACAATTTCCATAAATAAAAATGCAATATCTGGGCCCTGTCTTATAAACAGTTGCGATTAATTGCAATTATGGACATAAGAGATAGGGGCCTGCAAACTTGCGATTGATTCTGATCAATCGCACATAACTCTTTTTAAAACAATCACAGTGATGGCAGTTTAGACAAAGTAAGGGTAAAGCTATGAAGGTGCCTTGAACATCCTCTGGGATGGCTGTGTGCATATTACAGATACTTTTAAATCACTAGTATGAAGGTCAGAGATTGAAGGTCAGAGGTTGAAGGTGAGAGGTTGAAGGTCAGTTACCTGTCCTGCTCTATCCCTGATCTTCTCAACCAGAGGCGACCCATCTGTGTCCTTGAAGGCCAGGATATCCTTGGTGATCTCGATCAGGAAAGAATCAAGCTCTCCTTTGTTCCACTCAACAAACACCTGGTAAGGACAAAGAATAAAAGTATGTTCAGATATGTCACTGTTGTATAAATTTATCATGTATTTCATCTTTTGCACCAGCTGCGCCTTGAGCATTTGATTATCAAGTGGATTTGGCCCCTTACCAATCATATGTATTATTATAATTATTATGTTGCGGGAAACAGTAACTGCCCCCAAAACAAACCGCTGCAGTTGTATTATGTGTAAATTATTGGCAACTGCGCACAATCAAATTGCTATACAGTACAGTAGGCTTGCGGTTGTACCATGTGAGAGAGGGGGAGGATTGGGGAGTCCTGAAAAGGACTCTTTGTAATCTTTCTTTCTGGAGTATGTGTGACAAAAGTCCTGTGCATATTCACTTAGCTCTGTGTCATATTAAAGATGCAGATATGTGAAACGTATTGAATTTTATGTCAACATAGCAAAAACCTCGGCGTTTTACCACGGCATGTCTCAACAAGGCTTATGATAAAAATTAGAAATACTTCAATAAATGCAGAGAAGTACAATAAAAAATAAAAGCAGATTAAAAACAAAAGAGGAAGTAGAATTAGAATGAAAAGAGAGATAGAGAGAAATAAAAGAAGGCAAAGAGAGGGGGCATAGAGAAAAAAGAAAAAAAAAGAAAAAAGGAAAGAGAGAGAGAGAGGGGGAGAGATAAAGATTGGCCGAAAGAGGTCCAAACAAGCTAAAAGAAACAGTTACAGAGATTAAATTTGAAGACAAAAAATGCATTGAAAATAAAATTGAAACACAAATGAAATTATAAAATAGAAGAGAAAAGGTAGGAGAGATGGAGAAAGAGAGAGATGGAGAGATGGAGAGAGAGAGAGAGAGAGAGAGAGAGAGAGAGAGAGAGAGAGGGAGCATGAGAGAAAGGAAATTAAAGAGAAAGGAGAGTAAGAGCAAGAGAGATCTAAAGAACAATTCTCACCTGACTCATTTCATCACATGTCATGCCGAGCACGTCCTTCATGAGGTTATAGGCCTCACAGATCAGCTGCATGTCACCGTACTCGATACCGTTGTGCACCATCTTCACAAAGTGACCTGCTCCATCCTCACCGACCTAAAGGATAGAAACAAACGTTATTCAAAATAATCAGAAACATGAACTGTCTATAAGTGTAGTAGAGAATAAGAAAGATTCCCGACCTGACCCCCCTCCCTGAGTCATCAATATAAGTACTTTGACAGGGCTGCATTACCGGTATACAAGATCACAATTCTCATCTCTCCCTATCCTATGTATCAAGGACCCCCCCCCCCCCCCCCTGATATCATCCAAAATATTCTTGACTCTGTTTATGCAAATTAAAGCCCCACTGTCAGTGACCACACTGGGTGGTCTAATCCATCCTGGCCAAACTAGGACAGACAGGCTTTAAAGAAACTTATCGTCTCCCACTTCCCAGAAAGCATACTTCTGGCCTTTTCCCATAAAGCACTAAAGTCACTACTGACAAAGAGTACCCTGTACCTACCCAATCACAGCAAGGCTCAGACCCAACTTTGGCTGAGATTCCCTGGAAGATATCCTTGATGAAAGGCCACGCCTTAGGGGAACCCCCGGGCATGAGGGAGGGGCCATAGCGGGCACCATCCTCACCTCCGCTCACACCACTACCGACAAAGAGCAGGCCCTTCTCTTCCAAAGCCTTCACCCTCCTCTGAAAGAAAAAATATGAAAGGAATATCACCATCAAAATTAGGGTCTACAAAGAGTTACCAGGGTCCCCATTTCACAAAACTTGTCATCAGTGACAAATGACAGTTTTTGTTATAAGCTAGTGAAATCCTTGCTTCTGATTGGTTATCAGCAGATTTATCACTGGTTTTGGCATTTATTATTGAAAAAGGCTTGTGAAACGGGTCCCTGGTTAGGAGTATAAATTTGACAATGGGTTTTAGATAAGTCGAAGTTGAGTTTAACACAGGAAGCTGGAGTGAGGGTTTAAAGTTTTCACTTCATCTAACATGACTTTAGTCCTCACATCACTCTAGTCAGGTTTAATGGAATCAGCAAACATGAATTGGATAGAGATAATCTTTTCTCAAGTATTTGTTTAGAACTACAAAATATTTAGCACATTTCATACATTTAATCTGAGCTTATCACCAATAAGTTACAACTCACAAGCACAAGCATGATAGAAGTATTAAGCTTAGATTAGAATGAGGAATAAAATCTAATGCAGGCATAGAAAGGAAGGGGAAAGAAAAATAATTTTGGAAGCAAAGTCCTTGGTATGTGTGTGAAAAGGAGAAAAAGGGTAATGATTCCAAGCACTTTGATACTACCATCATAAGAACCTCTCTTACATCCATTGCCCACATGCAGAGCTGCCAACCTTGGGCGACCAAAAAAGGGAATTCATAAAAACGAAACTTACAACCACGCGTGACACATTTCCAATGCAAAAATGTTCATTCATCATGCCGTTTTTTTCCATACAAGCAGGTAATTTTTTTGGTGGTTATTTTGGTATTATCGGCATTTCATTCATTTTGAGAATATTTTTCTCTTCAAAGTATGTTTTAAAATTAGTTTTCTATTGAATTTGTGATCAAATCACCATTTTAGGGCAGTTGTTTGACGTGCGGTATGTTAAAAACAATATATATAACAATTATTATTATTATTTTTTTTTTTTAAACGTATTTTATGAAGAAAAAAACGTAATACCGTAATTTGGAGGAAAAAACAGAATGGTTGGCAGCTCTGCACATGGAATCAAGTGGCACCCCTGTATAAAGCCTATGAGGATGAGACCATTGAGTAGTCAAAGGGTTGAACTCCTAAACTTACCTGACTGTCTTGAAATTCAGAGTTTCCACCATCAATGATGATATCACCTTTCTCCATGAGAGGAACCTAAAAAGAAATAAACACACAATTTTTTAAAAATCAAAACACATTGAAACAATTATAACTAACATTGCACCGTCTGTATTAAAATGGATTTCATAATTCTATTTGGTGAAATATATCAAGAAATCAATAGAATGTATACACAAAATCTTTTTATCATCACCAGATATAGGGTATACAAAATAAATTTCATGACTTGAGATTATATTCTGGGTGAATAAAAAGCTGCCAACTTTAAGCATGAAGATCCTCATCCATTTTACACATGTACATGTGTGAGATGACTCATGAGTCATGTTGTAATTCTTTTAGAGATTGTTACAAGAGACATGAAAAGGATTTGTCATGAGGCTTATTATTCTAATCAAAAATCCACCTGTTTTTTCATTCATGGTTCGCTATTTCCTTAGGCTACACAGTTTTCAAATTTATATTGTAATTCTATCAAACTTCACAATAGTAAAACTTTATTTTGAATTAACCATTGAAAGAAGAGGTGGGGGGGGGGGGGGAGAGAAAAGAAAAAGATTTTTTTCTTCTTTCAAGTCCACAAGATTTAGGATACAATTATGCGAGCATTTTGGCACTTAGAAATAGTACCCATGATATTGAAAGGGTTATGTCCAGGAAGAAATATATTGGGAATGACACAGCAATAATAAAATCACTGATTTTTTTTTGTATGACGCATGTGTAGTAATGACAATGCAACTCTTAAGGACATTGACCTCTCTCTAGATGCAAATAAAAGATCTACACAGGGTATATGATATAACTTTAAAAGACTAGATTGCATTTTAATAAGGGTTGGGGGTTTTTTTTAAGCGTTGTCATAATAGACATGAAAAGAAATCATCATGAGGATTATTCTTAGGTTAATCAACATCCACCTGTTTTTTATGTACGGTTTGCTGTTTACAACAGGCAACAGAGTTTGTCAAAGTACATTTTTTCTGTATCAAACTTCAAAATATTAAACCTCATTTTTAATCAAACATTGTGAGAAGAAACTCAAGAAAAACATCTTTTCAAGTCCACAAAATATAGGATCCGATTATGCTCAAATTTTGGCAGCTAGAAATTAATATGACATTCAAAGAGATGTAACTGTATGTCCAGGAAGTAAAATATCGTGAATTACATGACTCAGCAATAATATAATCACTGATAAACGTTTGAACCAGGTGAGAAAATGACAATGCAACTCTTACGGACATTGAACTCTGCATGTATTTACATGCAAATGAAAGATCTACATACAGCACATGAAGCAATTTCAAGTAGACTAGACTGCATGTAAATAAGATGAAGTTTAAGTATTTGCACAAAGCTAATGAGCAAATATTCTGTGAATAGACTAATCATGTCCAACACTTCGCAACATAAAGAATTCATCCAGATTGAGTTTCACCATTTTTGAATGACTAAAGTTGAAATGGTGTAGAATTTACAAAGTTAGCATATTGAATTTAAGCTGCTGGTACAGGCACATTTCACAAAAATCTTTTTACATGTACAGGTATTTAGCCTGCTGATAAAAATGAAACCAAATTAACATAAACTGTAACCGAACTTCAACAAATTCCCAGGCCAAAGGGATTTACATGACTGCATACACTGTACACATGTCCAGAGCTGCCAACCTTGTGTGACCAAAAAAAGGAATCATGATGGCAAAAAAAAGGAATTTCAAGCAAAAAAAAGGAATTCATTAAAACGAAACTTACAACCATGCGGGACACACTTCCAATGCAGAAATGTCCATTCCTTATACTGTTTTTTTTCCATACAAGCAGGTTTTTTTTTAATTTTTTAAATTTTGGTATTATCAGTACCGGTATTTCATTCTTTTTGATAATATTTTTCTCTTCAAGTATGTATTCAAGTATGTTTTAAAATTAGTTTTCTATTGAACTTGTGATCAAATCAACATTTTAGGGCAGTTTTTTTAAGTGCGGTATGTAAAAACAAAAAAAAACAAAAAAAAAAGAATTTATGAAGAAAAAACATAATACTGTAATTTGGAGGAAAAAACGGAATGGTTGGCAGCTCTGCATGTCTACTAGTACATATTTGATCTCATCCAATATAATTTTGCACATGTACCTGTAGATGTAGATATATATTCACTAGCACTTGTGCCACAGTACATGTACAGTACATGTAGTTACCCCGTGTCGTGCATCCTTGAGCACTGTTTATTTTAAGATTTGACTTGTTCCCAGTTATCATCATATTTTATATAGTCTACGGTATGTTGCCACAAGCACAAGCTAGTGATTTTTAACAAAGAAATAATTCTATGAAGCTAGGTCGTGATATGATGACCTTGCCCATTACAGCATGGACAACACTCTCGGAGTAAAAACAACAACAAAAGTTATTCTGAAGAGACATCTGACATTGATCGACAAAGTCAACAAAACCATAATGAATTGGAAATTGTGGCATGATAATATTTACTTATTTTTTCTTTAGGTATCATTCACACATAATGATGTACATGTACACCTGTATTGTACATGTATACCATCTCAATTAAATTGCAGAGGTTTAACAAAAATTACTTTATATGTACAAGAATGGCAAGTGGGGTGAAAAGAAAGAAAGAAAGTTCTGGATGCAACGAAGCTCCCTATAAACGTGCACATGTACTGAACTGAACAGGGAGGATTTCTAGGCGGTTCACCATGTTACATTACACTGTATGTGTGAACAATGTTTTACAGAAGACCGGGTGGATGGGTATGGTAGGATGGGAACAGTAGTGATTACAGTGATACAATATCTCCATGCCCCTCCCCCCACGTTCTTTGTAAATGTAGTGACCTATTAATTGCAAATGGGTTATGCTATAGACAGCATACAGTAATACATGTAGCGATCGGCATGCAATGCTTTTTAAGGGTTTACTCAGGCATGTTGCTCAAAACTATCATTTTAGACTATGATTGTGATTATTTGCTCAACTGTCAACCCTCACTTTTCTATTGTGTCTACAAGGTTGTAAAACAGACGCTTCAGCGACAATTGCTCTCTGGTGAATTTCCTACAGTCTACAGTAGCTAACTTTGTAATTTCAACCTTAGGCCAAAACTTTACAAAGTAAAACCCAATGGCAACCCTAACCTTAACCCTCACCTGAGACCTATAATTTTTTTCTTCAAAATAAAGCCAAGAGTAATATCACCAGGGCAAATGTTGGATCACCATCTACAAACTTTGTATAGGATGTTTCAAGCTACAGCCCCCCCCCCCCTTATAAATTATACAAAAGCTGTACAAAGTACTTACCTCTTCTCAGTTAAGTGAACTAATAACAACTGCACTGTATTAATGCATAACAACCTAGTCATAAAACTACTTAAACTAGAATGACAACGGGTAGTCAACCTGTTCGAAACATTGAGCCCCTCCTACTACCCACCCTCTCCAACCGGCGCTTTAGTTCTCTTTAGAACTACATTAGCTCAAAGAAAGATTACCAACAGTCCTTTTCAGGACTACACACACACTCAAGAAAGATTACTGACAGTCCTTTCCAGGACTCTGCAATCCCCCCCCCCCCCCCTCTCTCTCACATGGTGCAACCGTAGGCCTACTGTAGATCTACATCACCATGCAAGCTGATACTTATAGGCAGCATCTAGAAAGATTAGCCTTACCAGTTTGTCGATAAAGGCATCCACAGCGCTACCAGCCTTGACCAGCATCATGACACGGCGAGGTTTCTTGAGTTTGCTGACCATCTCCTCCAGAGACTTGGCTCCGACCACCTTGGTGCCCTTGGCCTCATTCTCCAGGAAACGGTCAACCTTCTCTACAGTACGGTTGTAAGCACATACCTACATACAACAGATCAAAGAGAATTTGTTGTCAACCTGTAACAGATACTGTTCTTTGCATGGTCTTCGACACACTCAATTAAAGTGTACAACATAAATATGTACAGTGAAACCTGTCTATAAAGACCACCCAAGGGACTCAAGGGAGACAAGAAACATGGTCTCTATAGGCAGGTAGTTGTTGTAGACAGGTGCCTATAGTACATGTTTCAATGAGAAATCTTTTTCACAGGAAACAAAAAATGTGGTCTTTG
This sequence comes from Strongylocentrotus droebachiensis, assembly GCA_035222895.1. Taxonomy (NCBI): domain Eukaryota; kingdom Metazoa; phylum Echinodermata; class Echinoidea; order Camarodonta; family Strongylocentrotidae; genus Strongylocentrotus; species Strongylocentrotus droebachiensis. The sequence goes on from JAVYIG010001883.1 coordinate 111,524, forward strand.
TAGACAGGTGGTCACTAAAGCAGATTTGACAAAAATACTAAATTTAAAATATTTTAGCATGTAAAATAATTTTGGGGCACTAATTATGTTCATAATCACATAGCAGTGATCAAATTCAGTTATCAAACATCACATTACCAGTATTCAATCTAGCAATTTCACCATGGCAAAAAATATATAAACTGTTTACACACACAAGGCAAAGTCACCTTCAAATTCTAATCACCAGTTTTTTATTGTAACTTACCACAAAGCCATGATCGTTCATGTTCAGGATGAGGTTTTGGCCCTAGAAATATGAGAAAAATACAGAAAATAGATTAAATTCATGATCACACGTAAGTACATGTACTGGTATAATGTATGTCTTTAACCAGAAGTTTGAAGGATTAAATGCACTACCGGTATTAAAAGAACCTGAAGCCTGATTTTCTATTACCGGTAGTTTTTAATGAAAAAATAATTCAAAATTTATTGATGTCATTTTAGGAATCAGAGATCACACAGGGATGTGTGTTATATGACATTATAAGTAGAACTACCGGTAATTATAAGAATGGTACATTACACTGTATGATTTTAGTAGCGTATTCTTGGCAGGAATTAAACAAAATTCTTTCTGTTATACCGAGATGCTCTATTAATAAAATTGGGTACAGCATGTACAGTATATTTGCTCTTTCTTTGATCATGCATCTAGGATATTTTCTAGAGCTCAGAATAAAAATTCTTTAGACGAACCATTAAACTTGCGCTTCTGTGATAGAAGCAGAAGTTCTGTCCTGAATATAATTAAAATAAATGTTTACAAGGGTAATTTATTAATTAATTTAATAAAAAAACTATCTTGTTTTCACATATCAATTTTTTATCTAAACCACTCACCATAACAGCCAACCCAATAAGGGCAATATCAGCACTGGAAGAGAGAAGGAGAAGAGAAGGAGAAAAAGGAGAAAATGACAATGATTGATAAGAAAGGGACAAAAAAACAAAAAACATGATCAGCTATTATATATCTCTCAATTAAATACAAATTAACTACAAAACAAATATTTGACTCCACATTGTAATTGATTTCAAAATTTGATTTCAAAAGATTTGTTTTTTCTCATGCTGAGGGTTCAAAGTTCGCCAAGCATCATTTGCCTAGAGACAATATATCTGAAGCAATTCTCAACTTACATGTAAATGAGTTAAGGATTAACTGGTAATATTCTTTAGCTGAATTCATGAAGGTTGTACTGTATGATAATAATTACAAATTTTTCTATGAAAATATATTTGCTTATCTCAGTAAATCAATGATTCCATTTGATTAAGATAACTTTGGTTGAAAGAAATCACATGCTGGTATCTTGTAAATTTATTAATTTTCAAGACAAATGGTGTAATATTTATGCAATAATAAAATTTCATTTTTTGTCCACTTACAGTACCCAGACTAATTTTTTGCTATGGATTTTTTGTGTTTTGTGTTTTTTTGTTGGTGTTTTTTTGTGGTGCATATCTTTTAATCAATCAGCCCTTTAACATGTCATCTCCACAAAAAACATACCACAAAACCCTAAATCATTAATAAACACTTCTTATCAAAGCCACCTTGCATTAGGATGCCACCACTGTTAAAAAGAAATACATGTAGTATTTCAATCACTTGCAGAATGCACAGCTGCAAGTAGTACCCTTGTTTACCGAAGCACCATGCAAGGTGCATATTATTATTAATGAATGAGGCTTCAGAAAGGAAGGCGCTACCTTAATCAGAGCAATCCATCAAACAGAAATCACTACGGTACCCGATTTCAATTTCAGCCGCAATATCTAACTTGGCCACTGGACTATGCAGTATGCATGACTGTGATTTGCTTGCAGGTTGTAGAATACATGTACACTAGGAGGACCCGTGGAAAATCCACGGGATTCTAGGGGAGGGCCGGTGGGTGGGGGTTAAATAGATAGAGGCCTATGTGCTATCGAAAATAAAATTAGATTATTTTTATGTAGACAATTTGTATAATATATGCTGTTTGACCATGAATGGCGCACCGTAACAAAAACTATGTCAGGTAGGATCTCGATAAGTACGATTTATTTGCATTATTATTGTCGTGATTTCAATGTAGTTTTCATGAAAAGAGTAAAAAAGCAGCTTGGATTATGATTTTGTTGGCATTCACAAAATTTGTATAATAATTTTTAAAGTATAGATTTTACGCGAAAAATCGGGACGGTTTGTGCCAATATGTAGCAGCCAGCTGCATGCAGTGCACAAATTGACTCAACTGTGCGTGTGACTGTGAGCGTAGAATCCAGTGAACAATTTTTTTTTTTTTCGGGGGCTCGATCTATATCAAATTTTTGGGAAATTTTCGGGGGTTACTTTTTCAACTTTAGGGGGCTCTTTTTTCTTGGGCTTATTTTTCATTAATTCATTGAAGGATAGTTTGTTTAGTTTGGTAGCGTAGTGTTACATAAAAAAAGGCGTACTTTCTACCCCGAAAGTACGCGAATTGTTTAAAACATATTAAATTGCTTAAAACCCGTGAGCCTTCGGGGGTTCGGTTCAGCCCTTTGAACCCGTGGACACCACGCCTGCACTTAACTCGCTTTGAGCTTCCTAACCCCCCCCCCCCATACTTTGAAAAACGTTTTAATGCATTGATTTTATGCAAGAACTGTATCATAGTAAAAGTATTATGTTTTTAAACGACCATGACGACTGTCCGATTTTCTTGTGTTTAGTTTGGTAGCGTAGTGTTACGTAAAAAAGGCGTAGAAACTTGACGCAGAAAGTACGCGAATTGTTTAAAACATATTAAATTGCTTAAAACCTGTGAGCCTTCGGGGGTTCGGTTCAGCCCTTTGAACCCGTGGACACCACGCCTGCACTTAACTCGCTTTGAGCTACCTGACCCCCCCCCCCCCCCCCCCCCCCGCCCATATACTTTGGAAAACGTTTTAATGCATTGATTTTATGCAAGAACTGTATCATAGTAAAAGTATTATCATGTTTTTTTTAAACGACCATGACGACCGTCCGATTTTCTTGTGAAAACGTTCCTTTGAAAAATGATTATCGAAATTCAGTATACAACTATGCATGGCTATAATAATCACAATTCTAAGCTCAGGTTTCATACCTGTATTCACGAAACTACATTGAAATCGGGGCAATAATAGCAATTTCAAAGTGTTGTTTACTCTCCTCACACCATGTACCATGTGCACAGGCCTAGCTACTCCGGTCACCGCTACTCCAGGCTCACACACTCAGCTCCGAAATCACCGGCGATCGACAGCAGCGCTCAGCTGCAGTGCAGTGGCAATACACCACACGTGTGTACGTGTGGACTCAAGGCGTACTATCACATCTATTTGCGCTATTACTGTTGTGATTTCGATGTAGTTTTCATGAAAAGACCAATAAAACAGAAGCTTGGACTATGATTATGTTGTCATAGATCACAGAATTTTTATAATTACTTTCAGAGTAAAGATTTTACGCGAAAATAGGTCCATGGTTTGTGCCAGTTGTAGCAATCGTCTCGACTCGAATCGACTGTACTGTGTATACATGCAGCGCATGTGTGTGACCTGAGCTTGTAATACACGTACACTATACTACGGGCGCCTGGTCTACAAAGAATATCCTAATGTAAGATGCCTTACTCGAGGAACGCCGCAACCGTTGCAATGAGATGTGCTACACCCGTTGACGCGAGTGAATTCTCGTCCATCGTGTGTCTCTTCGTCTCTCTTTGATAATTATACAGAGGGCGGGAGCACGCCTTGCCAACTCGCTCTCGCGGGTTCGTCGCCTCCTTGCAATCCACGACGCCCGCCGTGCTCTCGTCCGCCCGTCCTCCCCGAAACCCCGAAACCGCGTTTAACGGCATGGACGTCGATCGCGGGGTCGAGGTGGCACGCGGATCACGGGAGACAGGCCTCGTGGAATTGTGCCGCCGTCCCCGCGCCACGGCGGAGGCGGGCGGGGTCGGGGAAAGACGTTTTTGAGGAACCGTTTTGTCCCGTTTTGGACCCCCCGCGGCGATTTTGCGTATTAATAATATAGATGTACTGGTAAGAGCATCTACTGAACAGGAGAGAATGATATAGGGGTTGCTATGGCAATGTGGGGATGATGCAGTCCACAGATAATCATTCATTGATAGTGCTCACTGTTTGTATTCAACAAGAAAAGCGACTGTTTTTTTGTTTTTTCCCCCCTCAACCATGCCTGTCTTGATTTTAAAACAAATTTTAAAAAGAGGATTCAGGTGGGAAAATGGCATCTAACAACTCCCCCCCCCCTCCCTTTTGAGTAAGAAAAATTGGGAAATAATACGGAAAAATAAGGAAGAATAAAGAAATAAGGAAGAATAAAGAAATAAGGGAAAAATCAGGAAAATCAGGATAAATTCGGGATAAATTTCAGCATTTCAATTTATATTCATCAGATTGTTGCCACCTTTCCATTATAGTCTTCGTCATAAAATGAACATGTACAATGTAGGCCTACAGCTAGCATTTACTATAAAACTTGATATCCTGGCTTTATTACTGAGAAAAATCAGACCTAATCCAAAATGAAAAGTCACATCCTCTCACTAAGGTTCTCAAAAATTGGATGAGCTTTTCTCCTTTACAATTGATAGCCCAAATATTAAATCATAACCTGTATAATATAGACAACTATACATTAGGCCAAATAAAAAAAAAAACATGTTTAGCATCCTGTTTTTTCGAAAAATAGGAAGGAGGGGGCCCTTTTTATTTTTTATTTCAAAATGGCCGCTCGGTACATTTTCCCTGACAGTCGGGGCTATTTTTTTTCAAGATGGCCGCCGACAATTTTTTTTTTTTTAAAATCAGAAATAGAGCCATTTTAGCAGTGTTTTTCATGTTTTTTTTTCTTTCAAAAAAAAAAAAAAAAAATTTTAAAAATTTAAAAAAATAAATAAATAAATAAATAAAAAAAAATAACAAATAACAAATAGGAGGCGGCCCTCAAAAAGGAAGCGGGCGGGGACGCTAAACATGTATATTTTTTTTAATGGCCTTATCAGTTGTACTAGTATGTATTGTGTACACATGAAAATAGGTTTATGAACAAACAGTAAGGTGGCTGTTCACTCAGGTCTAAAATTCATGGTGACTTTGAAATTGCAAGAATGCCCTCTAGAAATTAGATTAGTTTCCCTTAACACACACTGGACGTACAGCATGTACCCTTCTTACTCCAGCGCTAATACAGCTGATGCAAATTCTAATTGCATTATTTTGTGAGGGGATTCATAATAAGTCTGTACCATTCTACATTTGTACAGGAACGTACATGTACAGTACATCTACATCTATGCTAAGCACAATATTCCTCTTCATTCCTCATAATATATTTTCATTATACCTTACATGTAAATGTACATGTACCCTAGGGTAGACTGGGGTAAATGTGACCCTCCCCCCCCCCCCCTTTTACAATTGCTGCATGAATTATTCAGTGATAAAGTTGAAAATTTACATTTTATTTTGTATTATTTTTGCTGGTAGCAGCCAGAAAGGAGATGGTCCTTATATGCGGCTGACCAATTAATCAAATATAAAAAATTAGGCTATAATAACAAGTAAAACGAATAACAATTACATGTAAAATATAATGAATTTAACAACCGTTAAAATCTGTAGCTAATATCAATATACATGTAGGTCCATCAGAAACATGGCTAAGGGATGAAAATTCGCAATATTCTCTGTGCAATTTTGCTGCAGCTCAAAAATTTGGCCGTATTGTTTCTCCATTCTCACAAGTATTTAACTGCGTAGATGGACTACATGTATATACATATATCTTACAATCCCACAGCAATGTTTTTTCCCATAAAGTTCTAAGTTCATTCAGATGCTAAATAACATCATGTCAACCAGGTCATATTCACATGGGTCTAGGTAATAGCCATTTTCGTAATGTAACCAAATTTAATGCATAAATCTTTGTGAAGTGCCTCAATACAAATTATTTCATTCACCTGATAAGAATAATAGTATTTCAATAGTCAGAAAGCAAACTGCATATAAGTACCGGTATTGCTAGGTACTATAGGTCAAGCCATAATGTTTGTCCTACCTGGCAACAATTAATGTACCGGTATGCGGTTCGGATTCTATCTATTGAAATACCATTATATTCTTATCAGGTGAATGAAATAATTTGTATTGAGCCACTTCACAAAGACTTAAATGCATTACCTTTACATTTGGTTACATTACGAAAATGGCCTTTTGTGGCCCCTTCTCAAAACTAAAAGGCCATTTTCGTAATGTAACCAAAGATATATGCATTAAATTTGGTTGAACTGGCCGATTGAACTGGGCTGAGATCATCTCACAATGAGTCAGCACCCTTCTTGTCGATGCAAACAGTCGATGCAAACTTCATTTCCTGAATGCTCAGTTTGCTCACCATATAAATGGATGCAAATATGTATATCCATCAAACTATTTTCACAAAGGAAACCACAACAAAGCAGTAGCTAATATTTGGGGAATTGGACTTTGAAAACAGGATACAGGCAGTGATTACAAAGAATCGGGCTTTAACTTCCTGGTTTGACTCTCCAGCAAGAAAAGGGATGAAATAGAAAAGTCCATTTTCACTTTGAAACTGTTTTGAGATTGCTAATTAGTCAACAAAAGATAGTTTGCCATTTCACATCTTAACAAAAGTGATTTTGCAGCAATTAGTAGGGTAAAACACTACATGCATGAACTTCTTCTGATGATGATGAATAGGCCATTTTCGTAATGTAACCAAATTCAATGCATAAGTCTTTGTGAATTGCCTCAATACAAGTTATTTCATTCACCTGATAATAATAATAGTATTTAAATAGTCAGAATGCAAAACTGCATATATTAAGTGTTGCTAGGTAGGTCAAGCCATAATGTTTGTCCAACCTGGCAACAACTAATGTATGCAGTTCGGATTCTGTCTATTGAAATACTATTATTCTTTTCAGGTGAATGAAATAATATGTATTGAGGCACTTCACAAAGACTTGTGCATTAAATTTGGTTACATTACGAAAATGGCCTATAATAATGATAATAATAATAATAAAAACGTGTCTTATAAAGTGCTTACCACCGAAGTTACTTGGTTACTTGGTTATAGATGTATAGGACATTAACACGTTGACTACCGAATTCTTTGGTTCCCGTGATGGGGCTTATTAAGTACAAGGACCACCCAGTTCCTCTGAGCAATGAGTTGAGAATAAATGCAACTATAGTATTTTTTAAACTCTTTCTTTGATAAGATTCTTCTATTTAGCATAATAAATGAACTATGAAGACTGGTGAAAAGTAATTTTTAAAAAGAAATTTTAAAAAGGGATTAAGAGAATAAACTGAAGAGATTTGTACAGTAAACTCTGAATAAATCGTGCAGTGCGTGCACTGCCATTTAAGAAAGAATTGGGGTTGTGACTCGACTGGGCTCCCTTGAAAAAGAATGAAAATTTAATTCAGTATCACAGGCCAGGTATTTACATGTATGCATCCATATCCAAACTAAGCCTTGGACAATAAAATCTCTTTTCAACTCATTTGCATAAATTGCATTACAACTAAATATTACAGCACAGTACTGTATTTGTGGCCTGTATCTATAGATCCTATTGTTAGGAAATGTAGATCACTATTTCCTGTAAGTTTCACAGGCCAGTAGTCAGGGCCATTGTACAGTGTATCAACCAAAATGAAAGCAGATTTGAGATTTCTCACCCTCCTCCCAATACTAGCCTAACAAAAAACAAGGAAGTAATGTTCTCAAAAATAGAATTAGGGAAATCTAGTTTCTCAGCAATTACACTGTTCCAGAAATAGATGTAGTCAAATGTTCAAGATACGAACAGAAAAGTAGTTTATGATCCGTGTGCATAGGGGTCTATAGTCCAGAATACTCTGTATACATTTCTATATATTCTTTGATCACCAAATGTACAATTGTATATATGAACAAATGTACTGTATGTCCTCCTCCCATATTCGCATCCTGCATAGATCGCACGACCCCCGAAAATACACCCAAAGATATGAAAAGGCAAGGGCTGTCTCCGGCTTAGCATTGAGGGTGTTTTAATTTCTCATCTGAATGGGCGCGCGACACATAAACAGTTCTGTTTAAACAAGGTGGTCACTGTTTAAAATTAAATATTGTATACAATAAAATACAGGGAAAAGTTTTATTTAACAATAATTTCATGACTTTTGTAATGATCCACTCTTGAAATCGCTTGAAAATCGTGATAAATTATTGTGATTACTGTCAGATAATAAAGTACAAACACACACAATCAATGATCAACGGAGGGGAGGCATGCACAAAGTGTACGCAGAAAACCTTTCATCAACATTCAACTTCAAACACATTTGTTTTTTAAAATCCTTTCAGAAATGTGTCTTAAATGATTCACATTATGATACAATTTAAGTGAAAGTTTGTCATCAAATGTTGGGGCTCCCAACACTTGTTTATTGCTAATGCTATGGAGTATGGGTATGGCTATGGCTGGCATTATTCAGCAATTTTTATGATTGTTGTGTAGATCTACTACTAGATCTAGATCTAGATTCTAGGCACTATTTAATTTGAGCTTGCAATTATCTAAGAATGAGGGATAACTAAGCAGTTTTCATGATAAACAGTTAACATCTGAAATGGGTGTTGGCTAAAAAAATGCATAGTCACAGTGACTAGTCTACAGTATAAAAGTACTATTATTGAGTGTCTGAAAATTGAATGGACGTATCCATGCGTGAGGGACAAAATCGCCGCCTCGACAGAGCTGCAGTATTCTGCCAGCCCGATCCACTGGCCTGGGAATTCCAAGGGTGGGATGGGCTGCCATGGACATGCGTCGGCGACGCGACTGCGACTCAGCCTCGGGTAACACAATCATCATGTTTACTGCGAAAAATGATTCGATACACGTTAATTATCCGTCACCTTGTGATAAACATCTCTATTCATGTTATACTTCGTGAAATTAATAAAAACGAAGACTTACACTGGTTCAGCCATGGTGGATTTGGGTTGGTTTTAGTGGAGTAACACAGAAGAGTTCCCGACCGATGCAGTGTCAGTGTGCTAGTGAAACGTGAGTATGTACGTACGTACGTACGTACGTACGAACGAACGCGCCGCGCCTCGACCGCGCGCGCCTAGCCTGCATGCATCAGGATTTTGGTAAATTCGGATGGGACTTTCCCCTACCAGGAAAAAAAGAAATGGGGGCTAGCATGATCATCATCTTTATCAACATCATCATCAATATCATCATCGCCATCATTATCATCATCAAAATCGTATGGGGTATGCTTTCAAGTTTGATAGCGTATAACATCGAGGTCAGGAAAATAAATGAGGTTTTTTTTCTCCGACTCCTTGCCCCCCCCCCCCGTTTAGTAGATATATGTTCATATTGGTTCTATATTGCACCATTTTACTCCAATCGGGTCCCGCTCAAAAGGAACGGGGGTATAATACATGGGAAAGGACTAGCACCCCCCCCCCCCTCCCCCCCCCCCCCCCAGGGGCGGATCCAGCCGGCGGCAAGAGGGGGGGGGGGGGGCCCAAATCTTGAGAAAATATTTAGCGGCGAATCAGCCAGCCGGCGAACGGCGAATGAGCGGGGATGTGGGGAGGGGGGTGGAGCACATATATTTGTTTTGGGGGTCCAGTTTTGGTGGAACATTTTTTGCGCCGACTCAGCCGGCCGGTGAATATTAAAGCGGGGGGATGCTGGAGAGGAGGACCACTAATTTCTTCTTCTTTTTTTTTCTTCGAGGGGTTGGGGGCAGGTGAAGCGCCGCCAGGGGCGTCTCCAAAGGGGGGGTTGGGGGTGCGACACCCCCCCCCCCCCCCCCATCTGTCAGGATATTGTCGGTAAAATTGCGCTGCCGTCGGGAAAAAAAGAGAACAGGGGGAGGGAAAAAAAGAGAGGGAAAGGGAAAGAAAAGAAAAAAAGAAAAGGAAAAAAAATGAAAAGAAAGGAAAGGAAAGAAAGGAAAAGAAATGAAAGAAAAGAGAAGAACTGAAAGAAAAGAGAAGAAAGAAAGATAGAGAAAAAATAAAAAGAGGGAGGAGAGGAAAGAAAGGAAAAGAAAGAAAAAGAAAGAAAAGGGAAACAAAGAAACGGGGGTTGAAAGAGAGGAGAGAGAGGGGAGGTAAGAGCCTGAGAGAGGAGGAGTGGGAGTAAAAGAGAGAAGGGGTTGTTGGGTGGAGTCGTCTCGTCGAGGGAGCAAGAAAGACAAGGCTAAATATGTTGCTGTGTCGGGTCAGCTGGGTCGGTATTCTTGCTTGATCCTGGTGTACTATATCAATGCAGAAATTTCAAGTCGGTGAGATGTATTATTGTCGGTCGGCCGACAAGTTTTTTTCCCTACAAACTGTGACTTTTATCCGCTGTGACGAATTCGAGAGTGACTACAACTACAATTTTCTCGAAGTTTCACTTTACTATAATATCAGCTAAAGAAATCAGAGGTTTAACATTTTCGGAGAACTAAATTTAAACAAGGATTAAGAGTCAACAACGTAACGACGAATCGTCTTCCTTTCTCTATATTTTAATGAAACGCTAAAAATTCGCTTGCTCACTACCGCCCCACCCTAAAATGATGCTGACCAAGTTGATGAAATAATTCGTATGTCGTCGAGGAAAATGACCATTTGCGCATACGCAAGTATTATAGATAGTCCATTGGAAACACAATATAGCCTTCGACCCCGGGTTAATAGGGTTGAATTTGTAGATATTTGGACATTTAATTTTGTCGGTAATTGTTGGCTAGTTTTGTCGGTAATCGTTGGCCTCTACAACCCCCCCCCCCCCCCCACTAAAAAGGGTCTAGCGACGCCCCTGAGCGCCGTTTTAGCATGACTTTCTTTTTAACTCTCACGTTCACCAATCCCAGATAACCCTAAGTTTTTTGTTGCTGCTTTATATGTAGTTCTTCTTCTTATCGAGTCACTACACAAGTCCCGTCCAGTGGTCCACACAGGCTTTGGCACGGCAATTCACGGCTTCCAGGTCATCTTGGGTGCATGGCTCTGGCAGGAGTGGGCAGACTAGCAGGTGTTCCATTGTCTGTTCCGGGCCGCATTCACATGCCGTCTGTTCGTCTCCTAGACCCCACCTCTGCATTAGGACTCTGCATCGACCGTAGCCAGTTCTTAGGCGGTTGAGGCTAAGCCAGGTAGGCCAAGTCTCATTGGAGCCGGTAGCGAGGGATTCCTTCGGGCTGAGGGAGAGTTTATGTGGAGTGGTCTGAAGGTGGTTAGACCACAAAATCATCCTTTGGTTGTGAGGGCTAGTATTAAGAGGCTCTACAGAGTGCAGAAAGCTGTGTCTGGATTTGAGCCGCTTGCCCACTGGCTGCTGTTCGAAGAGTGGGTGGAGTGGATTGTTTTCTTGTTTGTCCTTTTCTTTCTGGGACAAGACCAACCTTCTGACGTGTGGAGGGGCAATACCGCAGAGCAGGTAGATGTCTTCTACTTTAGTTGGCCTAAGGCATCCAGTGATCACTCTGCAAGATGAATTTAGAGCTGGGTCAATCTTGGGTGCATGGGCCGACCTACTCCATACTGGTGATGCATACTCCGCAGCAGAGAAGCAAAGCGCGAGGGCTGTCGTCCGGATTGTTCTGGCATCAGTCCCCCAGTTGGTGTTGGCTAGCTTCTTGAGAATGCTGTTGCGGGCTCCAACTTTTGCCTTTGTGTTGGCAATGTGGTTCTTGTAGGTAAGGGAGCGATCGAGTGTGACGCCTAAGTAGACTGGGTTGGGAGTGTGCTTCAGCCTTTTCCCATACCAGCTGATCCTTAGTTGATGGTTGGCATCCCTGTTCTTGAGGTGGAATGCGCTTATCTGAGTTTTATCAGGGTTAGCTCTCAGGTGGTTGGTCGCATATAGTATGAGATGAGACCGGCCAGGGCATCACTGAGGGACTCCTCCAACTTCACAAAAGACTGGTTCTGGGTGGCGATGCAGAGATCATCGGCGTAGAGGAAGCTCCTGGTATCTGGGTGGATCGGTTGGTCATTCGTGTACATGTTAAAGAGTAACGATGCGAGCACACTTCCTTGTGGTAGGCCATTTTTCTGTCTGCGCCATCTGCTGCGATTCCCATTGAGAACCACAAAATATCGCCGATTGGACAGCAACGTCTGGATGAGTCCAGTCAGTCTCACGTCCTTTTTCAGCTCAAAGATCTTCCTGGTAAGGATTCTGTGGTTCACGGTGTCGTAGGCAGCAGATAGATCAACGAAAGCAGCTCCGGTGATTAGCTTACTCTCATACCCGTCCTCAATGAACTGAGTGAGGTTTAGGATTTGGCCAGTGCATGATTTTCCTGGCCTAAACCCTGCTTGTTCTGGAATGAGATGTTCATCCACGAATGGGGCGATGCGGTTGAGGATAAGCCGCTCGAACAGCTTATATGTATGGCACAGTAGGGAGATAGGCCTGTAGCTCTTTGGACTGGCTGCGTCTTTACCAGGCTTCAACAGGGCAATAACTTTGGATTTCCTCCAGAGCTTTGGGATGTTGTTGGTGCCCAAACATTCGTTGAACATTTTGAGAAGCCAGTTGAGGGCGCCTGGTCTAAGCTGTTTGATCTGCTCGCAGAGGACGTCATCAAGTCCAGCAGCTTTGTTGTTTTTCATTGCTTTGATGGCAGCAAGCAGGTCGTTCATGGTGAACGGTCTAGTGAAGCCTGGGTCATCTTGAGAGCTTGGAGCGTCTGGGACCTTAGGGAGTCTGGCTCTTCTGGGGTGATGGTCAGGGTTTCCCCGACCATTCAATAGGAGTTGATGGGCAACTTGGTCAGCAGTGACTTCAGATCTTGGTTGGGCCTTTGTATAGTCATTGCCCAGTATCCGGATCGTTTTCCATGCCTTCCTGCTGCTATGTGTCATGTCAGTGGATTGAATAAATTCCTGCCACTTCCTCCTTCTAGATTCACCAATTTCCTTGGTCAGATTTTCTCCAGATTCCAGTGTCTCCTCACTAAAGGGGTCCATCTGGAAGTGTTCGATGTAGTTAATAATGCATGATTAAAATAAATAGAGAGAGAGAGAGAGAGAGAGAGAGAACCACCATCATTATGCAATGGTTCAGGGTTTGTGTAATGTACGTTTGAAACCATTTCTTAGCGTGTCTCCCAAATAAAATAGCGAAACTTTTTTTGAGGAAAAGCATTATACTGAACTGAATAAAGAATAATAACTTTATATTGGCTCATACTAATACTGATACGGGCTATAAATGTGGTATCGGCACAGTAAGATCGGGTATTTGTATAGAGGTATTCCAAAATGACATTCTGATATTCAACATTTTGTTCTGTTATCATAGGTATATACGCATAATACAACTGATCTTTATGATTTCTTAACGTGACATAGCTTCTTCTCCCCCTGCAAATAAAAAATAAAGCAAGGTTATTTAATAAAAGGATCATGCGACAAAATGATCATTGTGATTCAAATTGATGCAAGAATTTTTTTGAATAAGCAATGCTTTTCACCAGAATCTTCTTTGTAAAAACGACTTTTACAAATCTCAGCCATGCAATTCTGCCACTGTGTTGTAATATCATTTTCAGATTAAGAGAAGTGTATTCTGTAATGAGTATTTTAAATTGAATGGAACGTCTCAACTCAGTAAGCATGGCTGAGATTTGTAAAAAATGTTTTACAAAGAAGATTCGGGTGAATAGCAGTGCTTATTCAAACAAATATTCGCATCAATTTGAATCACAATCATTATTTGTCGCTTAATCCCTTTTAATGACCTTGTTTTTCTTTCTCGTTTGCAAGGGGAGAAGAAGATATGTCACGTTGAAGACATCATAAAGATCAGTGTTGTATGCGTATATATATACACAGGCCCCGCGGAACGTTTATCAAAGTGGGGGGGGGGGGGGCTAAAGTATTTACGATCAGGTAGAGCGTAGCGAGCGTAAATTGGTGTGGGGGTTCAGGGGGCGGAGCCCCAGGAAGCTCAGGGGTTTTAGGCATTTAATTACGGTCAGAGAAGCACAAATATTTTGATGCCGCATTTGTGTCACTGGCAGGTCAGGGGGGGGGCCGTTTTTTTTTTTTTTTTTTTTAAGGCCGTAGAATTTACGTTACTATCCTATTATTTTTTTTACCGGTTTCGGAGGCTAGGGGGGGGGGGGGACCCGGGCCGGTAGAATCGGCCCGTGGATCCGCGCCTGACGGTACCTTAAAAGGCCGTCACAGTAGCAGTCCACAATGTCAACGTGCAAATCTAAAAGTCCCTTTTATCTCTTGTACCACAGCAAGCACATACAAACTCTGACATATATGTATACACTAATCTTTTTGAGATTTTATTAAACCCCTGGTGAGGACCTGGCCTGCAGAATAAAGAGGGAAAAACGAATGTTAAACCGCACACGAATTGTCTGCGTCGGCTGTACATATTCTTTATCAGCTAAATTATTTTAAAACAAAACAAACTTCAGACAATAATCTTTGATTTAGGCAAACGTGTATTCTTCTCTCTCTTTTCATTGTCGCTAGTAAGAGAGCGCAAAATATTGATGACGAGATATAGATACATCCGCAAAGTAAATTACCTACTTGTCTTTTTGGTCTCAGTTAAATGCAACATCAACAATCTTTTAGGAGAGGGGGGGGGGGAATAATAATGCAATACAATTAATACTTGATTATGATCAAAGACTGTGATGTAAATTTTATCTTGCTCCGAACCTTTTGAGAAGAGCGCCATCAGATGATAAGAGTTGGAAGAAAACAAAAATAAAAATGGGCCGAAAACCGTGAAGACGTCATGCAGTGGCATTGTCGGGAACAGTCATTGGTCGTGAAAAAAAAGAGTTGTACCTTATGAGGAAGACTCCCTTAACCCCCTCCCCCAGCTCATCAACCTTGGATAAATAATATTCTGAATAATTATTACCCCTTTAAAAAAATACCCCAGTTACCCTATATATAAGACCAACTACTTAGCAGGCCCACGGATCGTTTTCGTAGTAGGGGTTGATGACGGTGGAGAGGAAGGTGTAGGGGCTTCAGGGAGGTCCAAAGGCTTCTCTTGCAAGTAAGGCCAACAATATTTTTTTTTTTTCCCGTCTTTTCGAAGGGGGTCAGGTCCCACGGAGCGCAAATTTCGAGCGAAGATAATTATAGCGACTGAAGGAGATGAATAAACTTTGTATTCTAACGACAAGGCCAGGCTTTGACAAATGTTTGACACTGTTTTATATGCGAGAGAGCGCAGTGACCAAGCAGCATATTTTGTATTCAGTTAAGTTTGAGCACTCTGGCCAAACCGAAACAAATTAAGTCACACTCTTTGTTCTCTAAAATGGGGGTTAAGCAGCTTCAATTAATTATCGCACATATTATTTTCAAGGGAGAAATAATTATTCTCTTTTCCCATTAAGAGGATGTGAAGAACGAGATGATGAAGAACAAGAACAAGAAGAACAAGAACAAGAAGAACTAGAACAAGAACAAGAGCAAGTAGAAAATGATGATAAAGAAGAGGAACAACAACAACAACAACAAAAACAACAACAACTTCAATAAAACAAAAAAGAAGAATAAGAAGACAAAAAAAATAATACATTATAGAAAGTAAACGATTGGGTAATTATAATCCATACACAACACTGAATACCTCTCTTTAATGAAAATGACTAAATCTTATAGGCTCAATTTGTTCATAATAAAAAAACAGATACTTGTTAACAAAACATCCTCCAGGTTGAAATCATACTCTGGATTAAAGTATTATTCCAACAAAATCTCACCCTAACTGATATCTGTCTAGTGAATGCTTTGCATAGAGTATACATGTATTTTCTTCCATTCTGGATTACGAATTATAATTTTGAAGTATAAAAGCAATCGTACGATATGCAGATATTCATCTTATACTCCATGGCAACGAAATCCGATTCTACACAAGGGAAATCTTTTCATCTTTCATGTTCATGTTTAAGTACGATGGATCATAAGGGTGAAGCATTAGAAAGCAGTTTCAGTGGGACAGCAAGTAACATAGTATCTTGCATCAATCGGAATTCATGGAATTCTTGGAGAAGAAACAGTTTCAGGGGGCGGGGTCCGAAATCTTGTTTACTTTCACTTTATTTATTTCCAAATGCTTTTATTCTACTACAGGCTATGTTACGATAATGAATAATATATAACCAGGAATAACAGGAATTCTGAAGCCAAAAAAAATGTGAAGTGAAGTCCAAAATCGTATGCATTAATGTTTTCATGTTTGAAAAAGTAAAATGAAAGTGTTGTTTCTTTTTTATCTACATTGTGTGTTTTTCTTTTTACATCTATTAAATTTAGTCACAGTTTATAGTTAAATAAGATAAGCTGAAAATATTTGAATCTGTATTTACTGAATTTTTCTGAACGAATTTTTTAACACACGAACTTCTTTGATATTGAGACTGTACTCATTTAAGTTTATTATTATAAGGTTTATTGCAAAAGTCTGAGAGACTATTTGAGTTGATGTACTATATCGCGACATATTCCGATGTATTGTTCATGCTCATAGTTTCATAAAGAAAAAGATTGTGAACCATTTATCACTAACAAAATCATTCAATTAAAATGAATTAATGATTATCATTTGACGTCTTATATTGTGTGCACTTTCTCAACTCCCTGAGAGCATTACAAAAAGGCGCCATTTTCATTTAAATTTGGTATTTGGGTTATCTAGTTGCAAAGATAGAAGAAATACAGGAAATGGCGGCAATTTTGGGCGCCATTTTGGACTTCGAAAAGGGCTAAAAGTGGTTTATAGCTACTTGTGTGTTTAAGAATTTATCAACATGTATTTTATTGAGTTCCTTATGCTAAAAAACATATATTTAGACATTTAAATTTTGTATTTGGGTTATCTATAGTTGAAAGCTATAGGAAATTCAGGACACGGCGGCCATTTTGGACGCCATCTTGGATTGCGGAAAACGCTCAAGGAGGATTTATGAGGACTTTTAGTATGTTAATCTAGACATATTCCTGGACCTATCCTGAAAAAATCAGCTTGTTACCAAAAATGTCCATGTTAAAACTAATGCTCTTGGCCTAATATGCAATTTTTAGACATTGGTATATACCCTATAATTTGATTACATTATCAGGGATGATTTCAATATTTGTTTCTCTTTATACATTGTATAAAATATTGCTTTAGCATCATACCTTGCAGTTGGGTGTGATGGTCGAAAAAATAAGATTTGTGAGGTCGCAGTAAAGAGGAAAAAAACAATCCTCATCGGGTTATAAATAAGCACATTCTCATAACAGTAAAACTGAAAAGACCTTTGAAAAGTAACATAATTATAACATCTATAAATGTGAGCGAGCGTAGCGAGTGAGCTTTTGGGAGATATTGCTCTTAGTCGCTTGAAATTAGGGGCACGTTTAATGATGAGAGGAAAAGGGGACACTTATCGAAGGGATAAGACACTTATTAGAAAATAAAAGGAGCACGTGTCAAAGTACAAAGGGTTATTATCAGAGGTGAAAATGGGGCACTCACTAGGGATGAAAAGGCACTTATGAGAATGGAAATTGGGCATTTGTCGACGGAAAAGAGGCAACCATCAGATTTTGATAGGGGCATTTCTGAAAAAGGAATAGGTTCCTCATAAGAAAGAAAAAGGGGCACATACCATTGTAAAGAAGGTTCACTTTATCAGAGGTGAAAAGGGGCACACACCATATATGAAAGAGGCACTTATGAGAATGAAAAAGGGGCACTAATAATAACGGGAAATGTGCATTTGTTGAAAGAAAAGGAGCACCGATCAGATTTTGATAGCGGCATTAATTGAAGGTGAAAGGGGGCTTTTATGAAAAGCGGATATTATGAAGGAAAAAGAGCATTTATTAGGAAGGAAAAGGGGCACGTGTCAAAATAAAAGGAGGTGTTATTAGATATGGACTATTTTCATAGGTGAAAAGGGGCATTTATGAAAAGGCGAAGGGCTCTTTGTTAAATAGTGGCACTTATCATAAGGAAAAGGGGCACTTAATAGAAAGGAAAGGTGCCACATGTAATAATATAAGGTGTGCTTATCCGAGTTAAAAAGAGGTAGTTATTAAAAGTGAAAGGGGCACTTCTTACAAAGGAAAAAGGGCAACTGTCAAATTAATAGGGGCACCTCTAAGATTTGAATAGGGCAATTGTCAGAGGTGAAGGAGGCGATTAACAAAAGTGAAAAGGGGCGCTTCTCGTACCCGAAAAGGGGCACCTACTAGAGATTAAAAAGGGCACTTATGAGAATGGAAAATAGACACTTATTGCAAAGGAAACTGGGAACTTGTCAGGGAAAAGAGGTACGTGTAAAAATAAAAGGGGCACATATCAGAGGTGGAAAGGGGAGGGGGCACTTTTAAAAATGAATAGGGGCACATATCAAAGTAATAGGGGCACTTTTTATGTAAAAAGGGGCGCTTCTTACAAAGTTAAAGGGGCACTTTTCCTATGGAAAAAGGGGCACTTTTTGGGTACTTGAAAAAGTGGGGGGCACTGTGCCCCCCCCCCCCCTGCCACCCCGGGTCCGCCGCCTCTGGAAACACCCTCCAGGTTGGAGAAACCAATGCTTTTCAAGTCTCGAGACTTTTTGCGATCTTTACAGCTCTATCGTTTGGGGAAATGCTTTTCAATTCACGCGTTTATCTGTACGATTAATCATTCATCATGTAACGAATTGCTCGTTCAAACAGAGGCCAATGGGGGATATTAATGTTTGTAATTAAATTATATCATTCGCACATCGGAACTCACAGTATTATGACATAATAATGTGCGCAGACCGGAGTAAATGCCGTTAGTATACGATTGGGAATAGTGGGAATGTGGTAAATGACGAAACAAATTCAAGAAGCAAACTGAACAACACTCTCTTCATTCAACTGATCGTTGGTAATGTCTCTATTCCTTAGAAGAGATTGGACGAGAGAGAGAGAGAGAGAGAGAGAGAGAGAGAGAGAGAGAGAGAGAGAGATAGAGAGAGAGAGAGAGAGAGAGAGAGAGAGTATTGTAATGCGTTATTCAAGCATCAACACCAGGGGGAAATGATTAAAAAACCAAAGGAATCCAGGAGTTAGAGAAAAGATATAGGTGCATAAAAAACATTCTAACGCTGAAACATGTTTAGGAATGATAAGAGTAATTTATATAACGTTCTCTTGCAGGGTCTTGCGGTCCCGATCCTGACTCAATGTTCCTCGTAAAGTTTTTAAGTAAATCCTGCCGCTTGTTTTTCACATATTTGTATGTAAAATGTATAAATTATATCATAATCAATCAAATATTTATTATATCGGCTTCATAAGAAACGCGTTCATATTATGTAGTATACCAATTTATTCGTTATTTTAAAATCTGACAAAAGAAAAAAAGCAGGGGGGGCAAAGACTTATAGGTGTAAAAGGAAAGATTGTCTTGCTGATCTAACTGAATGACTGACGACCCGTCCCCATGTAAAGTCATTTAGGTAACCGAACCAGCCTGATTAAGATTTGTTCTCTATTATAATATAACAATCAACAAACTGTGCCTCTCCTAACCAGTCGAATGCGACGCCCCTCCCAATCCGAGATTGCATCGTGAAAGTTATGTGATACAACGGAAAAGTGGCTGAAGTGCCCTTCTCGACATGAAAAGTGGTCCTTTTTGGTATCATTTTCAGCTCGACAGCAGACATAGCAGATGCTCTTTTTTGTAACAGTGTCATTTTCAGTGTCTTCATTATGTTGATGTATAAGAGAAGAGTTGCCGCTTGACATACCATTGTTTACTGTTTTTTCAAAACCCTGTCGGCAAAATATATAATGCTAATTTTGAAATCGGTTTTCCAACCCCACCCACTCTCCGAGCAGTAAGGAAAAGCGACGCTCAATCTATTTATAACTAGGTAATTTGATACGGTGATTCTGTCAAGCTAGATGAGAAGTAAGAGGAAAAGGAGGAAGAAGAAAGCCAGTACCCGAATCAAGACAAAGTTGGGAAAAGGAGTGGACGATGATGACATCTGTCTCTTCCATGATTGGGAGGGAGAAGAGGTGGATGAGAAGGGGAAGAGGAAGAGGAAGAGGACGAAGAAGACGATGCAGAGGAGGAGGAGGTGGAGGAAGAGAAGGAGGAGGAGGAAGAAGAGGAGAGGAGAAGAGGGACTCAGAGGATGAGGCGAGACGACCTTATATTATTATTATAAGATGAAAGCTCGAGATCGTGGAATAAATGACATTTCAAAAGATTCATCTCCACAAAAGTTCGTTCCATCTCCCATAAGAACATCAGTGATGATATTGAGAAATTTATTTCAGAATAAAATGCTGTTGTGTATGTTTGATAATGTGAAAGTGAAATTAGTGTTTTTTATGATTATTTAGATAAATTTAGGTCCAGATGTTGATGAGGCAACGTTCCTTAGGAGGGGGCGTCTATAATCATATATTTTATATTCTTGCTTCGTTTCGCCGTTTGAGTTATATACATTTCAATCATTATGAACATCACGATAAAGGGAAAACTATATTATTTTCCCAGGGACTTAAGACTCCTTAAACCCATCGAATTAGAGGCTTAATACCTAGGCAGAAAAGAAGATCTAACGCTCTCTGGGAGTGCAATGTAACCAAAACAAAATGTATGAGACTGACATTTAAAATGGGGGGACATAATGATTAAGAGACTACTGCACACAAAATAAGATAATATAACAGATGAATATTTATTCTATCCTCAGACATAGGCTGGTTAGATTTTTATCGTGTTTGCATGTAGGTTAAATATTTGACAGATTTGGTGTTGCCAGATCTGTTGATATTTAGGGGGATTGAAACCGAATACGAATATCTAAATTTATATTTTCTCATAAATGAAAAGTATCTTGAAGGTATTTCTCGTTTTCATCTGTATCAGCTAGTATAGGATATTTTTGAGTTTATCAGGCAAGGGGTAGCGGCGGGGGTAGCGGACCCGAAGTTTTGACAAGGAGACTGATGGTACAAGCACGTCTCGCAATGGCGTATAGCGGGAAGATCGGGCTGCTAACCTTTGAAAAAAACACAAACTGGGCTCAAGAAGAAGAAAAAGTTTGTTGCCCAATCATGTTTTTGAACTGCTTTTAAATAGTAGACGTACAAAGGCTCCTAAGATTGTGAAAACATTTCGTTCTTGGTTAGCATGCCTGAGATTTGAAGAAGAAATAAATACGATTCCCAAGATGTGAATACTTTTTAATATCTTCATCATTGCTATCATTTAATTTAGCTTGTCTGAGATTATTCAGAAATGTGTCCTTCTCTTTTTAACAGTGCTTTGTATTCACTCTTGTTTGCTTTGGCACTTGCCCAAAGAGAGAGTCGAGAGAGTCGAGAGAAAAAGAAAAAGAGAGACAGAGACAGACACAGAGAGAGAAAGAGAGACAGAGAGAGATAGAGAGAGAGACAGAGAGAGATAAAGAGAAGGGGAGAGAGAGACATAGACACAGACAGAGAGAAGGGGGAGAGAAAGAGAGAGGCAGAGACAGACTGAGAGAGAGAGACAGAGAGATACAGAGAGAAGGGGAGAGAGAGAGACAGTGACACAGACAGACACACAGACAGACAGATGAAGAGAGAGAGAGAGATAGAGAGAGAGAGAGAGAGAGACAGAGACAGACATATGAAGAGAGAGAGGGGAGGGGCTGGGGTAATTTTTGTAATGTAAAGGGTCCTGAACATATTCTGTGTGACAATAGCCATGTCCTGATTTTCTTTTTATAGCCATATGGAACACGTACTGACCCGACGATCACAGATGTCTGCTGCTCCTCCTTTCGAGAAAGGGTAAAAAATGAGAGAGAGAAAGAAAAAAAAAACTAAGATCAGTTTTAAGGGTTGTCAATAGATTCTTTGTCACGTCTTTATCGATAAAAACTTCTCCATTAGATCGAGATGTGATGTTTGATGGGATGCCATTAACGCGGGAAAGTGACAGGGCGTGTTCAGACGAGATGAGATCTATCTAAGCGATTGGACTTAACCCAATGCTCACCTACAGGGCCTAAGTAAATACTCTCTCCACTCAAAGTAATATAAGTATAGCGTATAGGTGTATCGGATCGTTATCAGAACCTAGTTTAAGCTATTTGATTGCAGCTATCAGGAATCAATGAATAAAATAACAGACAGAATTTAAAATGGAAAATGCATTGTGCATTAAACTATACGAAAGTAATGAAATATACCTATGAAAAGGGATTTTAAAAATCGCGTCAGGTTGAAAATTTCTCTCGAAATATTGCATCATTACCATTTCATTAGGAGAAATTTAGAAAGCCCGTTTATATTTCCTACAAAGAGACGCAAATTTTGTTTAATTAAATTTAGTACAATCAGTATTCTGGCTGGGATGCGAAATACATTTTTCTTTACAATGCCAACTTTTTCGAGTTTTATTGTTAATGGAGCTCTTGGTATAACAATATATTTATAATTTGATATCACTTCAAACAATAAACTTGCACAACCAGATTGCGTTTGCTTTGAACTCAGAAATGTTGACACTACATGAACATTATTGTTTATGTACTTAATAGACATAATGTGAGGGAGCACAGTAATCAAGCTTTAAGTCTTCCTCACATTTTCCTATATTCACATCTTCCTACATTCGGGGCTGGAAACTAAACAAAATCGTGACGAAAATATATTTCAAGAAGCAACCCACTTTAAAATTGAGATTCCTTCAAAATGTTCAACCTTGTAAATGCAATATAATGTAGTTTACCCTATATTCGTGCTTAATTATATGATTATATTGGAGGTTAAAATCAGAGTGCAGAAGAAAATGTGCGAGAAAGCAGTGCAAACGAGCATTAGCATATTTTAGAACACAAGTTACTTTGCTCTTTACCCTGGATTGAGGGCCTGTAAAATTATGTGAAACGTAAGCGAAGGATAAAGTTTTTCTGTCCCTCCTCCTCCCCTCCCCATCTCTTTCCCCTCTCTCTCTGTCTCTGTCTCACTCTCTCACACACACTTTCAGTTTCTAGCCCCCTCTCAATCTCTCTCTCTCGCTCTATTTTCCTTAAAGTTTCGCTAGGGGCACGTACCCCCTGGCAGAGTCAAGGAGTTACAGTGTGCAAATAATTATGTCATTCACAACCACATGATGTTCATCTGTTGACTTCAGGGCCCCCGTCTTATGAACAGTTGCGATTAATCGTAAATCAAGTGTCAATCGCAAATATGTAGACCTACATATAAGAGTTAGGAGACTGCAAACTTGCGACTGATTAGAGGACTTGCGATAGATAAGGATCAATCGAAATTTCTTATTATTAAAGACGGGGCCCTGGTCATCGTTTTACAAAACCGTCATAACTACAAATTCACCGACACCCCCATTGAAAGACGTGTTTAATTTAATGCACGAATGTCAATGGGTTGTTGGCGAACTTGTACTTATAACAGTCTCGTGAAACACTGCCCCGATCTCTCCCCTTATACCCCTATATGCTCATCACAGTACCCATATGGTCCTCGTCAGCAATGGGTTAATTCATTGGCAAACATTTATCATCTTATAAAAGGGTATCAGGAACAGTCAAGCCTGTCTATTGAGGCCTCTGAAGGAAACGGTCAAAGTGGCCACTGTAGACAGGTGGCCTTTCTAGCCAGATTCTACAGCTTACGTTTCATTCTGGAGGGAGACAAAAATGGCCAGGTGGCCTTTATAATGAGATGAAATCTATATTAAGGACGGGTTTGAAAGTAAAACAAATGTTTGTCTTATCCAAGAGAAGCATTCTAAATCAATGTAAATGATTGTATGTAGGGCATAGAAAAGAGTTTTTCTTGACATCTTGGTCGACTGTCTAAACCTACACTGTAGACACGTGGAGAGTAACGAGTCAAGGGGAAAGATACGGTGGAGAGGGTGTTCTTAACGTTTTCTGATGTCCTCACAAACTTATCACGGGGTGAATGTACTTTATAAACATACCTATGGACACCAGTCCTTCTGGTGCGTCCAGTGTCGTGACAAATCATGTCCTAGAATTGAGAAATGACCCCCCCCCCCCAGTTTTTCTTGACCAAGCTCGGAGAGGCTCAGAGGTTACAGACATGGTCTTAGAAAAGGATGTCCCTGCTTCGAGACCATGTCAGTGCACTAGGGTCATTATACATTTGGCGTGATAGTGCATACGTCACCGGACAGTAGGCCTATAGATCACACGTGGTTCTTAGCTTGAGTGCCGCCGCGACATTAAAGGGACTTGGTAACATTGTTCAGATGAGAGATAGTGGTGCTAAGATAGTGACTTCAATGCTCGATGTACAATTAAAGATAATCTGAAAATTTGAGTGAAAACGGACCATTATTCATGTTACAAATTGGGAAAAACTTATCTGATCAATTCCTTAATTCTCCCAACTATATTATTACAATTTAATTACATTTTAGGTAAATGGTAATCTCACATAGCAATATAATGGCTCTACATTCCATTTCAGACATTTAAGTGTTGACAGATTTTGTATAGCCTGCTTTATGTCTTTTTTTCATAGAAAAACGGTTGGAAAAATTCAAAAGTGGTTGGGAGAATTTACTGTTAATCACTGTTAGAGGGTGTCGTACATCGACGCCCTCAAAGAAAACCATAGATATCTTTGGGGTTTGAGAATTTTTCAGGATTTTTTGCATGCCAGAGGGTTAGTACAGTAGAAGGAATATAGTAAGTAACATTTTATACAAAATTTAAGCAATTTTTTTCATCAACCTTCAACAATGTTACCAAGTCACTTTAATGTCTTTTAGCAAGACATTAATCTAAATTGTACTACTCTCCATACAGGTGAAGTAAATGGTTACCTGGTAGGAATGTATTCCTTGAATGCTTTGAGCGCCTCATAGGCCTCATTGCCTTTTTTTTTAAGGTCTGATACGATCAAAATTCATTTTTTACGTAAAGTGAATCCATCTCTTTAAAATTCTCCTTTTGTAAAGAACAACGCGAACTGATTCAGATCACATTAATTTCAATCAAAACATTGAATGTAACAGATGAACGTTGTAAATAGATGATTGGTACTACAAAATCGAATAAATAGCAACGTAAACGGGCATACGAAAAGCTTTAGTGACTTCGTTGCCATTTTTCGATTGACGTTCTACTTTTATTTCTTCTCTGAATACGTAAAAGTTCCAATGTTTACGCTGGGACACTATTCTTTTTAGGTAGACACTATTTCAGGCGTCACGGGGCGTGCTACCAGGGTAAAGCACGTAAGATGATTGAAGTGATTTTGACGGGGTTTGGGTAGAGTTTAGGACCCCCACTTAAACCCTCCATCCGCAAAGAGGGGCTTTAGTTACAGGAACAGGAAAAGGAACAGGAAAATAGCGCGTAGCTGGAGACAGAAGCGAAAACAGAACATGGAGAGAAAAAGGTTTCATGAAAAATAAAGGTTTAAAAGCTGGGTGCACTGTGGAAGATTGGCAAAGGCTCTTGACTCTCGTTCGAGAGGTCCTGGGTTCGAACCTTGATCGGTGGTTACCTCCTTGGATATTAAGGTGTTTTACCACATTTTTCACTCTCGACATTTGGTTCTCAACTTGATATCGGACAATGCTGGGGTGATATGTTACTAAAATAAGGCCACCAAGACACACGAAGCGATCAAGATTCAAGACACCAATGTAAAAACTATATGTATATAAAAACGTATTGAATGAAAAAATAAATTAAAAAGAGGTCAATAAGAGAAGAAATTTCATGAAATTGAAGACAAATTAAAACAATCAAGACACACCGGCGATCAAGACACCAATATGTATATTTATATAATAAATAACGTATTGAATTAAAACAGAAATGAAAAAGAGGTCAGTTAGAGGAGGAAAGAATGGAATCGGAGAAATTTCATGAAATCGAAGACAAATTAAAACAAAGAAATGACAAGTTTGGAGAATGAAACAAGAATGGACTGGCTTTATCATTGGTTGAATCATTTCGTCGAAGAGGAACACGACGGTTCAATGACAAACATAGAAAGGCCCGAAATGAAGAAAAAATGTATTGATTAATAGAAATATAAACATAAAAGCCATTCTAGGCCTCTAAAAAGAGCATTAAATGGAGCACAACCATGTTTAATAGGCATGCTTCCGCCCTCCACGTACACATTTCGTAAATGCATTCGGTGCCACGTTCTTAGAACATTGGAGTTTGGGCAGACGGAGGCGCCAAAAACAGACGAAAATGAATGTCACGAAATCAATGTCATTCGCCTCGGAAATGGGAAAAGGTAAAGGGGATAGTTCCTCTAAATTGAAGTGCAACATTCTGTGATCTGAGAACAATTTAACGAAACGATTTATCCATCATTGGACGCTTCATTGGATTCCTCTCCATTAGGGGCTCTTGAAGGACACAAGGGCGTCTGGAAAGAAAGGCGGATAGATAGTTGGAATAGCGAATGAAGAAGGAAAATAGAAGGAAAGTTTAAATTTCTACTGTTAATTTGATATCTAGGCTCCTTCTGTTAAAAACACAATGAGGAATATAGATTCCTTGATTCGAACAATGACATCAGAGGAACACTATCGGGGATGCAGCTATAAGTGTGATAATCCTACGACTAATAAAAACAAGAGAAAAGAAGAAGAAAAGAAAAAAGAGAGAGGGGAAAAACAAGAGAAAAGAAGAAGAAAAGAAAAACGAGAGAGGGGAAAAACAAAAAAAAAGGACAAATTGTGAAGTTTCTCATATAATAGCAAGAAATAAGATATTTAAATTTTTTTTATCCAAAAGAGGTACTTAGGAATACATATACGATTCCATATTCAATTACATCAATAATAGAAATAAAGTGGTCGAACCTACAAGAAGACTGCAATTATGGTGCGTAGGTTCCCGCAATGTTACGGATGTAATGCGCCGTTATAAATGGTAAAATACATATTTGCATTATCATATACAATGACTTCCAAATCATTGGTACTGCTTCGGTTTTCATTAGAATATAAACGAACAAATATAAGTCATTTGAACAATAAATATCGTGTTGAAGATAAACGAACAAGAAAGAAATAAGATTATGAAAATTGGCTGACAAACACATAAAGAGGCATATTCAAGGCCTATCTGCACATCTTTCCATTTCGTTGTCTCTTCTCATCCCATTCTCTCCCCCTTTCCCTTGCTCTTTCTCTCTTAAAATGATGGAGACAATTGCGGAAGGTATGACCCACATATAAAATGTGTTTACAGACTCTAAAAGGGTATGATGAAGGTCAGACCATTCTCGGCTTCCACATCTACCCATTAAGGGGCGGGAAGCTTCTTTTTGTATTCGTTCTGATACAATTCGTAGAATAAAACAAAACTTAATCTGAATCTAGGTAAAGAGGTGTATTACCACTTTGAAACTGTATGTAGATCATATTATTCTGTATAAGAATAGAAAGATAGTAAAGAAGGAGAAGATGAAGTGGAGGAAGAAGATCAAAAACAAGAGACAAAAGAAGAAGGACAAGAAAAAGATAGAAAATATGTTGTAAAATGTTGTAAAAACACCTTAAACATATAGATAAGAACACTTATAATTAATTTTAAACCGAATCAAAATTAAAATATACAAAACTTGTTGTAATCTGATGTATTTCCCTTGACCTCGCGTAAAGTTAGAGTATTATTTCTCCCCCCCCCCCCTAAAATGTGATTGGTTAACTAAATATCTTATCCGACTTTGATGTGCAGGTGCTTATCTACTAGTTGTAAAGTGAATAGATTTCTGTTATTTCCTCCTTCATTTAATTCACTTTCCTCGAAAGCAATAACTAATTTCTTTTCGGCCCAAACTAAACAGGAAGATATCGCCTAGAATAACAAGCAGAGAGGATAGTGAATCATTGATATTTATTCATTTTCATTTTCAGCGAACGAGCCCGAAGCACGCAGGTGCAAACTTGAACTTTTTCTCCAAGGATCCATGAGGGTCAATTTAGTCTGGTGTTCGCAGACCTTAACTCTCAAAAAGACTCGAGAGTTGATGCACCTTTTGTATTTAAGAATGTGGTATGCTTGATCGGCAGAATTAAAAAATGACTATACATACAAATTTAAACAAATCATATATAGGATATGTTATGATGAGTTAAGGATAAGAAGTAAAGAATGAAAGTCAAAGAATAGGTGAAAAAAGTCAAAATATATGAAAAGAGAGAAGAAATGATGGATAGAAAAAGAAATTGACAAATACCTCAAAGAAAGACAAAGAAAGAGAAGATTGCTATAAAATATATAATAGTAATAATGAGGATCAGGTAATAAAATGAAGCCATGCGAACTTAATTTCAAAAAGCTCTTACTTCCTTATTCCTTGCCCGATTTTGTTCAAATTTTCACTGATATTTTTCAAATATCTTAAACTTTACAATAAAAGTAACTTAGTATGAAGGTTTTGGTTTCCTTTAATAACAACTAAAAAAACACAAAAGAGAAAATAAGGAGAAGAAAACACACATGAAGAAGAAAAAAGGGGAAAAAGAAAAGAAAATAGGCTATGAAAGGTACATAAAAGTTGAAGAGGCAAATGATGATGATAACCAACCGATGCAAAAGTTTATTTTAAAGGAAAATTGTCTGAGAAGACAGACTACACTTGCCGGGTGGCCTGAAGTAACCGCTCAACAAGGGAAGTTTATTAGAGCGATGGAAGGTAGTCCTCTTTATTTTGTTAATAACGGGTCGACCCCACTCGATATTAATTATCTACTCTGTATAATTATCACAAAGGATCGTCACCTGCCGAGGAATAGATATCTTTTAATAATAGGATTACACAGGTATTAGATTTATCGGTGAGAACTATGTGATATTAAAGTTAGCCAAAAAATCGAATTCATATTGCCCTTCAACAGATCTACTTTGATGAAAGGCACGTATAACGAAAGAATTGACGAAAATACAAGTCATGTATGTTGTGAACAATCCTCAAGATTGCTTTATTTCAACTATCTAATTTATTTTGTATTATATAATAATTTGAATGTAGTTGTAGTTCAACTACAGGTGTACTTATTCTTCACTCATTAAGTTAGGTGATACGGCTATGTACCAACACTGTGCCACCAACATGGCGACACGAACAGGGTGCCAAAACAAACACAGGGCGACACAAACACAACTGTATAAACATGGCGCCATCAACAAGGCACATAAGATAAGGCGCCACAACTAAGGCGCCACGAACACGGCGCCACGGAAACGATACCATAAACACGGCGTCACCAGCAGGGAGAGTCACCAACACAGTGCCACGTACGTGACGCCACGAACACGTCGCCAAGGACAAGGTGCCACGAACAAGGCGCCAAGAACAAGGTGCCAAGTAAAGTACTCATCTCTTAGTGGCGGAAAGAGAGAAACGTGCCCCCTCCTCCCACGACAAAACAAAACCCAATCAGTCCTCTTGGTTATCTTAAATACACAGCAAGTACAAAAATAAAATGTGACACCCGCTGTTGTTTACTCCTTTTTTTCCCTCTCTCTTTTCTTTTGTTTCTTTTCTTTTGTTCTTATTAGTCATAGAATTTTCAGACCTATACCCCCCTCCCCAATATAGGTAATATCGGTTCCGCCATCGTCTCTCTCTCTCTCTCTCTTTCTCTCTTTCTATTTAAATATCTCGTTATTTAACTCTCTATTGCCATGGCCCCCTCTGTCTTTATATCGTCATCTCATTCATAGTGCATGTACCCTCCAATCACTTTTCTTGTAATGATAGCTGTCCCATCGAAATACATGCCAGTTTGTACTCTTCTCTTTTTTTTTTACACAGAGGGACACAGGGGCCGAATTGAAAAAATATGGATTTACAGGGGGATATCAGATTGTAAAATAGGGAAAGGGATGTATACTGAAATGCATGATATAGCATTTTCAAACTTATATCACCCGTCCCACCGATAGATAATCCTGGATCCGCCACCGCATTGCTAACTAACTCTCTTGAGAAATACCCAGAACAGCTCCATCCTCCCAAAACACCCTAAATTCTAGCAAGATATCACGAATCGCATTTTCATCGTATGTGCTCAGCTGCCGATGCTCGGAGTTGAAAGTTGTCCCATCTTTCGACCCTTCGACCGACTGAGCTGCATTGTACGATCACCAGTACCTGAAATACCTGTTACCTTTTTTCCTTCCAAGTCTCCCTCTTCCACACTTATTCACGATGATTATGTATGCATTATTGCTCAAAATGAGTTCACCTCCCTTTGTCACTGATGTGTTTGATAGAGTTACAGATGACAAAGCTTACTGATATTTCTTCATCATTTAAATGAGACCCCAAACAAAATAGCAGAAATTGACATAAAAAGAGGATTTCTTTTTATTACCAAGATTAGGATATTTTCTAAGAATGTGTTTCATAAATCAAAACTAAAAAAGAAACCGCGTAATAATCTGGCCGCGGATACAATTTCTATGATTGCAAGATTGGTCAAATGTTGTTGATAGTGCAAGTTCTTTTGAACCATGTTGAAAGCGCAGAGGTCGATAAAAAAAAATCTTCTTTTATCAAGAATATTTTTATAATCACTGTCAATAGAACCAATTAGTAACATTGTATTTGTAGTTTGAGTATGATGACAGTGACATCATCCTTACTAACACCACAACCCCTACCACCGTCATACTTATCCCTACCACCATCCCTTCCACCACCACCACCACCACCACCACCACCACCACTACCACCACCACTACCATCATCGTCATCATCATGGTCATCGCAATCATCATCACCCAAATGGATTTGGAAATGCAAAGCTGAGGGATTGATTGTATTACCCCCCCCCCCCCCGTCGCCCATATAAAAAATATTTTGCACACATGACAACAATTCCCTTGCCAGCAAAGAAATATAAGGCAAAATTGATGTAAATTGGTGTTTGTGATCATCTCAAACAATATAGTACATGTAGCTTATATCATCAAGAAGATATCAGATGAGCATATTTAGTTTCTTCCCTCCCGAACACACATGGAATCTCTAGAAAGTTTATCATCATTATTTTTACAGAACTGATATTCGTGTAGAAATACAATGACCAAAAAGAAAAATGAAAGCAAGACTGAAATTCTCTGAAGTTACTACGACGAGGTGTCTCAGGTTCCTTGACTACTCTGATTTAATCATGTGCCAACATAGTAACGCTTTTTCGTGATGTCATATTTCTGGCGGGACTCTAAAGCCGGGAGTGCTGAGTACCTTTCAGAAGAAAAAAATATCATCTCAGAGGCGCCAGTGGAGATGACAGTCTATCCTCTAAACTCCCGAGGAGAACCAATAAAGTGGGTCGTTTTAAACCATCCACTTGTTACGACATCGTCGTTTATTTTTAGCGCAAGCAAGTATTGTTGTCATTTTGCGGAAAGTTATAAGAAATTGAGGTTCTACAGTTTTTTCAAAAAAGTTTTTTTTTTTACGTTGTTTGACGAAGGGTTTGATATACAAATTCATGAACTTTTTTTTGTTTTATATCATAGTGATAAAGCGGTCAAACCAACGAGATCGACACAATAAGGACTACAGACCGAATATATAATTACATTACAATATTGTTAAAAACTTTAAAAACCCACACGGCTTTATACTTTATTGGTGATTATAAATATTTACTTATAATAGCCCACATATATTAAGACACGAACCCATTTAACAGAATGTCGGAACGTAAATTAAATTTGGCGCGGTTGGAAAATGCATCTTTTTACCCTGCGACTTTAATGGTACGCTCCAGTAAATTAAAACAGTAAAATGGCTCTTATTTTGAAATTACTCATTAAATAAAACCCAAAACTTCAGTGATATCAGAAAAAATATGTTATATCTTACTAATAATTAAAAAAAGATGTATATACATTTTGAAAGTGTCGCATTTTACGATAAAAGACACCGATTAAGCGAAGATGCCGTCATTAGTGCGCTTGCATCAGGGAATTCAAGGTCAAAAGGTCAATTCAGACGCTGATAAGTTATTGGTCGAGCCTTTTTGTTTCCTTTATTCCGACAAAATTATACAATCAATCAAAACAAGTTTAATACCAGAATAAAGCTAACGATTAGTATTTTCATTAACCGCTTGCCCCAAAGTCGCTTGACCACAGTGAAACGAGTGAGAGCTTGCGAGAGCGGCCAAAGTGTGATTAAAACTCGCTATTTGCTCTTCTCCAACGCAAAAAGAGACGACATTGTGCTGGATAAATGTATTTTTTCCGACAAAAGTACAACAAATTTGCATATGGTCTTTTTATATTATTCTTTATGAAATGTTACCGGAGTGATTTCCGGGCGCCCCAATGCTGGAAAGAAACGCACATTTTAGATAACTTCACTTTTTCATGGAAAAATGCTCATTTGTTCTATGCACGCAAGTCAGATTGAGCGGATGATACAACGTTTCCATTATGTTGTCTAATTTCAGTTAAAATACCCTCAAATTGTATTCATATCTCCGTATGTAAATTGGACTATATTTTTTATTTTCTACGGCCTGATAGGCCTATTAATCTATGGTTTCTTATTACACCCAGCGAACTACACCCAAGAACTATTCTTTTATTCTTATTGTTTGCTGTTTTTTATTTATGTAATGAATGGGAATGTGAAATACGAAATAAAACTTAACTGAAAACTGAAAATAGTCCAACCTTCATAAATGTTCAAACCATCAAATATGTACAAACGTCAATAATGTTACTCGACTATTGCAATCTTTACAAAAATTAATGTCATATCCTCCATTTTCTTATAAAATTGTTAATTTTTTGTATATATTCGAGCCAGTCAAATAGAAAATAAAAATAAAAATTAATTCAAGGCAAAACAATCGGTCGATTTTTGTTTGGTCTTGACTCAGCCTGCCGTTGTGACCAATATACAGGGCAATGCACTATTTATTTACATAAACAAGCAAAAGCAATGGAGTCACTGGAGAGGTAGAGACCGGGATACGATATATATTTGACAATTTATAATGTAGGAAATTAAAGATTTGACTGTCAAAATTATGAATGACCAATGATTGATCAGCATTCAGCTTCGAAAGTGATAAAGAAAAATAATTATAACAACGACGCATCGACTTGTGGTGTTACAATATCTAATAACCGCTAGGTAATACTCTTCTGTTTACCACTGGTTTTTTTCTTCTTCAAAACATGTTAAATGTTATTGTTTCACACTGAAAATGTATGGTGATAATCATGAATTTAATCTGATGAAAAATGATAAGGATAATTATGTAAATCCCCAGGGAATAATCATGGAGCAAAAAAAAACTCTTAATGGTAATGGAAAATCCTCGAATTTTATAAACCTATTTCTTTTTTAGATGAATAATTTGATTTGTTGCTATGTATGTTTTCATAACTCAATGTCTCTGACTTTGATGAATACATTTAACATATATTCAAGTACTAAACAACAAGGGAAATTGTTTTTAGTAAACGAAACGAGGTTTCATTGATTGCTTAAAATGCCCCTCCGGAATTGCTTATACAACTTCTGAAATGTAACATTCTCGTTCAAGTTTGTATAACGCGTGAGCGAAAGGTTGTTTCCTCCAAGTGACCCTCAAATTTGGAGACAGTTAACTCTGAAACAATGAGTCTAACAGAAATCATTTTTCTTTTTACCAAATTAGTGAGCCGACGGTGAATGACATCTCATGGAACTCAATTGAGAAATCTTTATTTCAGTTAAAACAAAATAGCTTTCCTCTCGGGGCAAAAGCCTTATTTAATTTGTGTTCTTTATTTTTATCATTTGTCTTACAATTAAGAATTAGGAGAATGATTGAAGCATGAGCAAAAGAAACTAGGGTCACAGGAAAAGAGAAGACACAGAACACTAAGAAACGTTGTGCAATTCAACATTTGTTCTCCTTTTCTTTTTGCGTTTGTTCATAATCAAAATATTACTAATTAAAACGAAACAGTGTGCGTGCAAGAATGCGTGTGGTATATAATTGATTTAATAAAGTAGGAGGTGAATATTGCAAGAGTCTGTGAAGTCGGTTAAAATAAAAGAATAGAAAGAATGCAACAAATTATATCAAACGTCGATAGTTTGTCCAATGGATATTGAAATAAAATGGAAACTGGTAAAGAGAAAGCGGATGAGAAACGGAGAGATCGAGAACAAACAAAAAGAGTAACACTAACAGAGAAAGACAAAAACAGAGAAAGATAAAAATGGATATAAATATAAGAGAAACAAGCTATTCACCAAAAAGGAGAAGAAGAAAAGAGAGAGGCGTTAGATAGGAGAGAGAGGGAGAGAGAGAGAGAGAGAGAGAGAGTAGAGTCGAGAGTATAATGATGAAGAGAGAGGGGGTGATACAGGGGTAAAAGCAGGAGAAAATGAGGGTATGTGTCGGTGTACCTGCAAACAAAAGAACAACTCAAAACAAACAAGCAACCAAACAAGAAACTAAACTGGAAATAACAACATGTATTTAAAAAGAATACACAATCAATGACATTTAGTTTTTTTCTTTACCAAAACTGATACAAGTAATGTTGTAATATGTTTTGGATATTTGCTTCTATTATGTTGAAGGTACCATATGCAATATAACTATCATCAACAATATTTAATTCTACTGTAGTATAGAACAGGGCAGAAAACAAAATCGTTAAGAAAGACAATTGTAAAGTACGATAATAAAGATTGATGTGACTGCAACATGATAGGTGTACAATTGGAAGCTTCTAGAAAGCAAATATAAGTTTAACTAAGTTTAAGAGTTTTTAATAAGATCCTCACCAAAAGCTCTGCCTCAGGGTAGATTCAAAAGCTGATGCGAATGAAACTAAATATTCATTCCTAACTTGATGGCGTATTGGAAGACAACTTTCTTTTCTTCAAATGTGTTCTAAATTCATGCCAATATTTGATCTAAATCTGACATATTAAAATCTCCACTAATATCGAATTCCCAAGATATCAATATATGTGAAATAAAGCAAAACATATTTTAAGGCTGCAGTTGGTGATCTAAATGTTGAATATTTATTGAGTAAAGGAAATATTTTCTCCTATGACGTCTAAGAATATAATATAACCTACTATTGGTTCTTCAAAATAATGATACTCTTCTCTATCTTTAAAGTTATATGATCATTCTCTGATATTTCCTGGCCGGAAACTCTTCCGTTTTTCACACCAGTTGCTGTAAATCAAACACTGGGAATGTTCTCTCTTTTTCCCGTCAATCCCGAGGTGTGAAGGATAAATATTTAGGGCAGTATTGAATTGCAGGTTTCAGGCACTAGTTCCGGAATAATGGAATATTGTAGTTTGAGAAGTCTGATCACAATAAGATAACAACCTGGAATTTTTCTTCGGACGATGCATTTCAAAATATTTCATAATGACGTCGGACAGTTTAGACAAGGTGAGGAGATAAATATAACACAAAGGCAAAGGTGATCAGAGTTGCTATAATATTCCCTTAGTTATAGTGAGAAATAGAATTGCCAGGCAAAGTTGAATTTATATATATATATTTTCAAAATTTGTATTATTGTAATTATTATCATTATAAAAAAAACATTAATTTCCTTGTTATTGTAATTCTTATCATTATAATTATTATTATAATTTTTTTTTTTTTTTTGGGGGGGGGGGGGAGGGGGTTCTCACATTCATTTCCTCATGCGCCCCATTTAATTTCATTTATAGTCAAGACTTGTTTTAGTAGGATGTGAGCCCCCAGCCCCCAAGCCCCCATATAGACCCGCTACCGCATGTAATACAATTTCGTGTAGGATTTTTAAATGACATGCGCACATCACACGCACATGAATCTGATGATCACGTATTACTGATATTTCTTTGCCTTAAGATATTGTTTTAGTCTTAGATTTAGTTGACTGCATGCTCCTGATCTGAAATAGATCTTTTTTTAAAGGACAGAGAATAAAGTGTCCCGGATTCCCTTACAGTACTCTTTAAGCCAAGTCCTCCATAGACTGGGTATTAGGGACTTTTAGATTTGCACGACGAGAACGTGGACTGCAACGTGTGACATCCTTTCAAGGCAATGTGACGTCCTTTTAAGGAACAAAGAACGTCACATTGCCTTAAAAGGATGTCACACCTAGCAGTCCACGTTTTCGTCGTGCAAATCTAAAAGTCCCTATTGTTTCATGAAAACAACATCATGTTCAAGTTCGCCGACATCACAGGAAACACGTGCATTACAATAAACACGCTTTTCAGTGGGATGTTTGTCGAGCTTTTACCTGTGACGTTTTCGTGAAACAACCCATTGAATTAACTTTGAATGTGGGAGACGATGAGGGGATGAAACAGTGGGAGGATTTTTTGATCTCCCATGATATGTGTAGTGGGAGGGGAGGGTGCACTTTAGATGACCCCCTAAGATTGACGCCCTTGTAGTCAACGCAGAGGCGGCGCTCCCGGGAGGGCAAGGGGGCACAGTGCCCTCCCACTTTTTCAAGTACCCTAAAAGTGCCCCTTTTTGCATAAGAAAAGTGCCCCTTTTACTTTGACAAGTGCCCCTTTTTACAGAGGAAAAGTGCCCCTTTTATTTTGAAAAGTGCCCCTATTCATTTTGAAAAGTGCCCCTTCCCCTTTTCACCTCTGATAAGTGCCCCTTTTATTTTGACACGTACCCCTTTTCCTTTGTAAAGTTCCCATTTTCCTTTGCAATAAGTGTCCATTTTCCATTCTCATAAGTGCCTTTTTTAATCTCTAGTAAGTTCCCCTTTTTAGACTACGAGAAGCGCCCCTTTTTCACTTTTGATAAGCGCCCCCTTCACCTCTGATAATTGCCCTATTCAAATCTGAGAGGTTCCCTTTTTTTGCCTTGACAAGTGCCCCTTTTCCTTTGTAAAAAGTGCCCCTTCCCCTTTTTAACTTGGATAAGCGCACCTTATATTTTCACATGTGCCCCATTTCCCTTTTAATAAGTGCCCATTTTGCTTGTGATAAGTGCCCCCATTTAAAGAAGAGCCCTTTTCCCTTCTCATAAATGCCCCTTTTCCTTTTCATTAATGAAAATAGTTCCTTTTCATTCTCATAAGTGCCCCTTTTCATCCCTTGTAAATGACCCTATTCAATTCTGAGAGATACTCGTTTTACTTTGACAAGTACCCCTCCCCCTCCTGATAAGTGCTCTTTTCATCTTTTATAAAAGCCCCTTTTATTTTGACACGTCCCCCTTTTCCTTCCCAATAAATGCTCTTTTTTTTCCTTATAAGTGTCCCTTCTCTTTCTCATAATTACCCCTTTTCGTCTTTGATAAGTGCCCCGTTTATTTTAATATGTGCCTCTTTTTCCTTTTAATAAGAGCCACTTCC
Organism: Strongylocentrotus droebachiensis; assembly: GCA_035222895.1. Taxonomy (NCBI): domain Eukaryota; kingdom Metazoa; phylum Echinodermata; class Echinoidea; order Camarodonta; family Strongylocentrotidae; genus Strongylocentrotus; species Strongylocentrotus droebachiensis. The sequence goes on from JAVYIG010001883.1 coordinate 149,018, forward strand.
CCTTCTCATTACCCTTTTAACAATGATATGTGGCCAATTTCTTTCCTAATAAAGACACTATCCCTTTTTCATAAATGCCCCTTTTCACTTCTTATAAATGCCCCCTATCAAAATCTAATGGGCTCCTTTTTTTCCATCGACAAATGCCCATTTCCTTTTCATCCCTGGTGCATGCCCCTTTTTTTAGGTGTAAGAAGTGCCCTATTTTCACATCTGATAATTAGCCTTTGTACTCTGACACGTGCTCTTTTTCTTTTCTAATAGCTGTCTTAACCCTTTTGATAAGTGTCCCCTTTTCCTCTCATCATCAAACGTGCCCCTAATTTCAAGCGACTAAAAGCAATTTCCCCAAAGGCTCGCTCGCTACGCTCGCTCGTAATTTATAGATGTTATAATTATGTAACTTATCAAAGATCTTTTCAGTCTTCCGTTTATGAGAATGTGCTTATATAACCCCATCAGGATTGGGTCATTCCTCTTTATAAGATGTATTTTTTTGCACTGCGACCTCATAAATCTTTTAAAAAAATTCTCGCTCGCTATGCTCGCTCGCAAATGAATTTTTTTAGACCATCACACTCAACTGCAAAGAAGTTACGCAAAATCTTATATGATGTATAAATAAAAACAAATATCGAAATCATCCCCAATAATGTAATCACAATATAGGTGTATATACCAATGTCTAAACAATTGTATATTTTCCCTTTGAGATTTCCCTTTGAAGGTGCCCTTTTTTTTCCCAGAAAATGCCCCTTTTTGTTGGTGCCCCCCCCCCCCCCCACTTTGGAAGTCGCTCCGCCGCCTCTGAGTCAACTATAGGTGAAAATTATAATCGGAATACGACCATTGGGGGACTGACATTTACGTTTGGGGCAGAAAAGGAGCGCGGTGCAAGCGTTCGAAAAAGAAAAAAAAGTTCCCTCTCTTGCCATGTTTGATTTCATATCGCCCTCAAGTGACCAATACTAGAAGAGTGTCCGATTTTATGCGATGGGTTAACAAAAAAGGGTGAATGATTATCTTACCTTTTCACAAAGACTAAAATGTATTTTTGTATGCCCTCAAATGTGACACCCTATCTTTCTTCAGCGATATTATGTATACAATTCCAACCGAATGCTGCACTACCATAATTATCCCCTCTTTTGTTACGTGTAATAATAATAATTTTCCGAAATGTGTCAATATCTCGATTTAAAGAAGTTTTTTCCAACTCTCATTTCGATACGTATTGATATTTTTAGATATACACTTGTTCAACGCATACATGCGTACATGATACGACGAGTTTCATGTCCCTCGATCGAATGTTTCAACGAAACTAAGTGCTCCATGAGTGTTTTGTTTGCGTTGCTATAGGTTCTAGGCAAAATGTTACGAAATTGAGGCAGCGGGGTGTTCTGATTACTTATGACAAGATGGAGTACGTATGATGGCATGGATTATTGGTCTGATACGGGTGTGAAGTGGAAGATAAGCTTGACTGATATTGAATATTTATTTGAGGTGCTTCTCACAAAAAAAAAAAGCCGGGGGAGGGGGTGCATGGGTTTTTCTTAATTAACATATATATTTTTTTCCTGAAAAAAACGACCGCCCCTTCAGATGAATAAGAATGTACCTCTCAAGTTATTTTTATTCATCGTCTCGTCTTTCTGTTTTTCTGCGTGCCCATCTCTCTTCCTCTCTTTTACGTCTATCTCTACCTTTCCATATTTCTCCCATTTCTTCTCGTCCACATGCTTCTGTCTTTTTCTTCCTTTTTGTCATTTACACACATACACACCCTCACCCACAAACACACTCAAACACGAACGCGCAAACTTCACTTTTCCTTCCAGTCTTTCTTCATTCCCCCTCTCTCCATCCATCCTTTTTTCCTCCTCTCACTCTCCCCGTCTCACTCTTTCTCTCTCTTTCCTTCTCTCGCTCTCTCTCTCTCTCTTTCTCTCTTTCTCCCTCTCTCTCTCTCTATCTCCATGGTCCCCTCTGTCTATATAATCTCATCCACAGTGCATATACCCTCCAATCACTTCTCTTGAAATGATACCTTTCGAAATCAAAATACATGCCAATATGTACTTTTTCCCTTTTTTACCCAAGGAATATGGAGGATGAGTGTTAAACAAAAACAAAATTACCGGGGTATATCAGACTATAAAAAAGGGAAAGAGATGAAAAGTGAAACTCAGAAATGCATAATTAATTAAACTATATATAACCAACAAAAACTAATGTAGTTATGGATAAATTACCAGTCATGCCAGGAATACCAGTAGGATGAGTGGTAACAAAAACTATATATAACCAACAAAAACTAATGTAGTTATGGATAAATTACCAGTCATGCCAGGAATACCAGTAGGATGAGTGGTAAAAAAAATGAAATTACAGGGGTATATCAGAATATACAAAAAGGGGAAGGGATGAAAACTGAAATTCAGAAATGCACATAATTCATTAAACTATATATAACTAACAAAAACTAATGTATTTATGAATGAATTACCAGTCATGCCAGGAATACCAGTTGGACGATGGATTTTGACTAGACAGAAAATTATACCACTGATAGCAGGTTTAGCCAGGTTATCGAATGAGACGGGAAGGCTGGACGGGATGCCGAGGAGGTGGAGTTAGGAGGAGATGGATGGATTTACACTTGATCCATGGCCGGAAGAGAACTCCAATATCGATTGCATTATATCCTTTGACCTATACACAACCTACCGTCTAGTCAGATGCATTTTCTTTTTCATTCAGGAGGAAAAATTAGAGGAAAGGGGATGCAAAACCGAGTTTGGAAACCTCCAACGCTCAACGTCACGTTGCGGAGATAAAGAGATAGGTTAAACTTCTGAGAAGAGACATGAACGAAATGGATCATTAAGAGAAACGATCTGCATCGAAAAGACATGCATATATGCCCATCATCAACGAAAACTCTTGATATATATATATATATATATATATATATATATATATATATATATAAACATGTAATATATGAAATGGAAAGAAAGGTAAAGGTGGGGTGAGAAATAGAGAGAGAGAGAGAGAAAATGGTGAGGGTGTGGCTGTGCGATGGCGTGTTTGTGTATGATACGTGTGCGTAAGTTTGCGTGCGTTATGTGTGCGTGGGGCGGTGCGTGTGTGTCTTGTAAAAAAAAAAAGGTGTGTGGGCTAGTGTGATGTCGGGGAATGTGGGTCTTTTTGTGTAAGGGGGTTGAAGATGCAGGGTCAAAACATAAGGAATGATATGGGGACATTTTATACCACTCACGCCGGTCAAAGAGCGCATTTTATCACCCTTCTTTGACATTTTGCTAACTCGCCAATTAGTTGTGGCAACCATAGGTCAATATGCGATTAGTAATGATGGAAGGATTCAGCGGAAGGCCTGGAATATCCGATTCTAATCTATCAGGGGACAAAAAGGGCGACGCAATTAGAGAGATGGAGACATCTAAAAATAAGAAAAAAGGTAAACGAAGCTAAATAGGAGGTAGAAAGAGGAAGAGAAAAAAAAAATCACACACCATGCACATATAGAGTTCAGCGCCAGAGGCAGACATAGAATGAGAAAATAAAAGATGATAAAGAAAGAAGATAAAAGAAAAGTCAGAGTGAGAGAGAGAGAGGGGGAGAACAAAATGAATCATGATAATAATTTTTTTTCATTACGTGGGGAGAGGTAACAAAATATCTTGAATATTTCTCGCAACATAAGCATTAGATCTGTTCAGCGTAACACTCCATATTGTGTTCAGTTGGTTAGGGGAAAAGTCCTTTCCTCTAGAAAAACACTTCAGATGTAGTTGGTACACTGAATCTGAAGTACATATCATCTTTCATGTTTCGATGGTTGTTAAGGTAATGTCTTGAAGGCCATCCGCGAGCAAACTTAGTAACGGTCGAAGGAGAAAAAAAACACTTAAAGAGAAGATTGTGTCTTGTACAGAGTGTTAATATTTGCAAGCAGTATGGCAATTGATTGTATATGCTGGTGTAAAATTGAAAGCAATGAAATAAAGCCACAATATGGAATTAATTACTTGTAGTGTTTCAAATTTATACTTCTTGCAGGATGTGGAAAACGTAACAGAAGCAAATCTCTCTCCTAATCAAAGCTTGAAAATTCATTATTATTATGTTTACTGGAATGTTGAGATATCTGGCCGCAAATAGACTGTAAAAGAATGGTGTCTGCTTATCCTGACGTATCAATTAATAACATTACAGTTGGAAGCGGCTTAAAAACCTGTGAATTAATTTACATATTTTCTCTTATTAAAGTAGGCATGTTGGAACCTAAATTCTCCGGAACCCCAATGCTTATTCATGCATGCTCGGGTACTCAAAGGATGACCGAGGATGAGGTGTGTGGGCAGTGCCACGATACGCCAGGTAAAGATGTCCATGCATTGGTGTAGATTATTTTGGTCAACTTAAAGTGCGTCTCTTTCTGGCAAACACTCAAAGAAAGTTGAACGTTAAATACGACCATGGAGGTGATAGGGTTTCGCGCTTCCAGCGATTTCCTGAAAACTGTCCAAGGCCGCCCCCCCCCCCCCCTCCACCCACCCCCATTCTCAAACTCCCAAATCCCTGCATGAGTACATCTGTAATGTTATACGGATGTCGGACAAATCTCTGTAGTTCAACCTCTGTAAGATAAGATAAGATCCATGTATTGGTCTCTTGGAAACGCAAAATAAAGTCGTACTAATTTGGTTGCAGATATTATTGTTAATATCATTATTTTTCATGTTATTTCAACCTTATCTTCAAAGTGTGTATTTTAATAATATATGCTTATCGTTTTGCTTGTTTTTGTTTTCTTTGATGAGAGAAATTTATAAGCAAATTATCCTCCGCAATTTTCACAAAATTTGTGAAAATTGCGGAGGATAATTTGCTTTTTTATGGATGTCATGGAGGCAGTTACATTTACATGAAAGTATAATTCTATACTTTGATAATTTAGGATGGTATTTAACGTTAGAGATGACGTAGAATACTCCCACTCGAGATCATAAATGTAATGAATAAACGTTTTTTACAGCTACATGTACCTGGCTCACAAATGCTGGAGGGAGAATTCTCTTTTCTATAATTGGTATACATAATTCATTGGAATTGCCATGATAATATGTTTGTTTGTCGATGAGAAGCTGTGAAAGGTATCATCACACAAATATTTTTTTTTAATAAAAAAATTAGTCGGTAAAACATATAGGCCGACAAAAAGGGTATCTACTTATTCCAAGATTGTGATGACGAAGAAGATCACACCCCCGATTATCATGTTTATTTCTCATTTTTCGAGGGAATTTTATGTGTTAAGAAATCAAACTAGGAGTTCTTCCATTGCTAACGGCTCGACATACAATGCTTCGAGTTTACGACGAGAAATGGAAAAATAAATAACCTTGTTTTTTACTCGAATACTGCAATGTGTTTATTTCATTGAAATATTTGGATTCTCAGTACAAACGAGTTTTCGGGGTCTTCGCAAAATGTCCCAGACAAAGAGTCTTGGGTTATTCACATGCCCTATCATAATGCCTATCAGAACTATAATTTTAAGAAGTCATTAAAAGTCGATTATTGTTTCAGTCTCTAGGCAATTCTTGAAATGGTTAGTAGCAATGGTAATCGGATCATCTTTACTTGTCAAGAATATAGGGAAAGAAAATGAGGCAAATGAGAAAGTATCCACCGGGACTTTGTAAGTCCTAGATATTGATAGCAGTTTGAGAGGGAAAATATGGCCGCAGTGAAATCGAACGAATAAATGATAAAGGAAATCGGGACACGTAGAAATACGTCATGAGCGTGTTTTCAGGTCTCTCCAAAGTGGGCCTTATTAATATTAAGGACATAGACAATGAAGATTATTGATAAAGGAATTTTATTTTTGTATCGAAGGAAGGAAAATAAAAAAAGATATTTGAAGTAGACAGAAGCTGTATGATGTTATGAATTGGGTTATATCGGCGACACTCAGTGATAAATTAGTATTAATATAATCATCATCTAGATAATAACGAAGTTAAATAGAACAAATTACAACACTATAATTACATAGTTACACGCAAACCAACTACACGCATATACAAGTGGAGGTGATATCATGAAACAAATTGACACATTCTATTGGGTCTTTTTCAGATCGTATCCCGTCTTTTGGTTTTATTTCACAGTTGCCTTCTCAGCTTTTTAAATGAAATTGAAAAGGTTAATCCGATTAACTGTCCTTTATCTTGTTTCATGGTAATTTCCCATGACATTTCTGGACACGAAGAATTTTGAGAAGAAGTTTAATGAATAAAATGCAAACACAAATACTAAGTATTATAAGTCTTATCCTCGCCATAATGTTATTTCATTTTTCTTCTCTATGATGGAGTAAATCAATTTTCTGATTTTGAGAAAATACAATAACACAAAGAAACAGAGGAGGAAACCGACAAAGAGACGAAAAAGCAGAACAGAATGATTCAGAGTAAGATTTAGAAAAACAAGAAGAATTGAAGTACTAGCCAAGATATCTATTGTGAACAATGGTGAGAGGAAATCAATTTGAAGAAAAGCATGACCAAAGGGAGAACAAAATACATTATATAGATAATATGTCAAGGACGTGGTAAAATATATCGGTCGAAATATATCACGAACCATGAGACGAAATGAACAATATGGAGCACAATAATTTTAGAAGTAAAAGATATGCGGAAACTTTTATTAAGAAAGAGATGGAGAATAAACATGATTATGTGGACAGTGAAGAAATACATCAAGAACAGTGTGAGGGAAAACACAAAGGGAAGAAAAGACCCCCCCCCCCCAAGAAGAAGAACAACAAGGAGAGGAAGAAGGATAATAATAAGAGGAATGGTAAAAAAAATAAAAAAAGAAGAAGGAGAAGAAGAAGAAGAAGAAGAGGAAGAAGAAGAAGAAGATGATGAAAAGAAGGAGTAGGAGGAGGAGAAGAAGTAGTAGAAGAAGAAGAACTAGTAGAAGTAGAAGAAGAAGACGAAGAAGAGGAAGAGGAAGAAGAAGAAGAAGATGAAGAAGAAGACTGAGAAATAATACAAATAATAAGAAGAAGACGACGACGTAAAAGAAAAATGCATATAGATGGATATTGACTCAGATAGTCAATATTCATCTCAATTCGTTACAGATATAGCCTTCCACGAAGATTGAATATGGCAGGGGTAAATCATTTATGACCTACGGGAGACAAGAAGCAGTAAATGAATTCCGTATCCATCGTCATTTCCGGCGTCCAGCTTTTTGACGGACGTTAAGGTCGAGAGAAAGAGGAATTGTTTTCGTCATGGCTGAGCCAAGTGGTTGCACTTCAACTGCCAAGCTCAATTGCAAGTTAAACATCTTCTCAAGAAGGGGTCAATATCTAAACATATCATATAGCGAAGTCTTCCACCTCCTCCAATCAAAATGCTTCTCAATATGCTACTCCGCTCTTCTAATTTTAACTCTACTTGCTAGGGAAATCATTACGTAATATAAACAAAACCGACCGGAATGATGAGTGGTAATAATATTTGCCGAGGAACAGATGGACATGATGGATACAATGGGATGCTATCCAATCTTCTGTCACAGAACAATCAAATTTGATCTATATTTCGGGCCCAAATGTTTGTTTTCGTCTTTGGTAGATGTGGAATTAGATGAGTGACATCACCGGGGTCCTAATCAAACCAGATTAACCGTACTAATACATTTATCAATACCAAGATCGATAAATAAAACTTGTCCCTGCCACAGTATTTATTTATAGATACAGGTATGTGTAAAGGCTAAACGTAAATTTGTTAATCATTGTCATTATTGATGTTACGAGATTAATTCTTAATGGTGAACCCACTCCCCCTCCTTAAGCTACCCCTACGCACATATTGGATATGTTATTTTTTTTTAATAAAAAGATGTTATACGTTTAGTGAATGCGAGTGAGGATAGTAAGAAGAAGAAGTCAAAATGAATAAAAATTAACAGGAAATGAAAAGAAAATGTATTCAAATGGTAATGGAATTGAGTATCAAAACAAGGATTGCTGACAAGGATTATATTTCTAATATAAAGTGAATTAGTAGGTGTGGAGGAGACGGACAAACAAATATTAGTAGTAAGGAGAGGAAGACCCCATCCATCTCGATAACGGGCTAAACCAACCAATGGGGTTGAGCTCCTCTAAAGAAACCCTCCTCCAACCTCTTGGCGCGCTCTCTACCGGAGAAAAGGCGCGCCTATCATGCAAGCTGAACATATATTTACACTTCATTAATACACCCGTGAGTGTTGGTTTAAACGATTACGGGGTACTTTCGCTCGGCAGCTGATTTGCTCGGGTCTATGTGTGCTTTGCAGACAAACCATGGTGTCTATCGGGACACAGCGAAAAGGTTAAGAGATGAGAGGCAACAGAATTGGCGCTGAGAATTTGGTGGGTAAGAAGAGGGTGAGATGTGGGAGGGGGAGCTTTCAGAGAGAGAGAGAAAGTAGGAGAGAGAGAGAGAGAGAGAGGGGGGAAAAGAGGAAGGATAAGAAGAAGAAGAAGAAAGAGAAAGACAACAAAGAGATGGAGATAAAGAGAGGAAGATATGTATATATATATATATATATATATGATGTGAAAAGATGACAGATATGCATGTAGAGCTAGAAAGATTCAAACATTAACGACAGACAGGCTGACCGAAAAGAAATTGAATGATAGAAGAAGAAAAAAGGGGGAAACAGGGAATGTCACACACAGAGAAGGAGAATAAAAGCGAGGAAGAGAGAAAAAGAGAAAGAAAGAAAGAAAGAAAGAAAAGAAAGAGAAAGAGAGAGATAGAGAGAGAAAGAGAGAGAGTGAGGGAGAGAGAGAGAGAGAGAGAGAGAGAGAGAGAGAGAGTGATTGGGGGAGGCGCAGATGAAGAGTGCATGAAAGAGAATCCGGGTGATCTAATTAGCAGGGATTATCGGTGAATCGCCTGATATCAGACAGCTCAATACTTTAACGGGTCGAATTCCTGTATAAGGGGTGCGATGTCGACCCCCTCTCTCCCTCAGGTATAGCGCGAGGGTAATGAGATGAGAGTGGTAGGTGGGATATTTGACAAGATATAATTGATCGAGTGTAACCAATACCTGTGAATTGCCAGGAAGCATATCGACCGCGTAAACTAGAACCTGCCGTCGGTAAAAGGGCAGAAGGTCTTTTAAGAGTATCAATTATTAAACGAGGTATTCCGCGAAAAGCGGAATCATATTTGGTTGCTTGATTTGGTTAAGATAAATGAAGAGTTTTGACATTTTCCCATATCTTGTGGTTAACGCAGCAGCTGCCCTCTCAATTAGGAGGGCTGGGGAATCTTAAACCGGAACTAACCTGTACTTTTTAGGGCACGAATACGATAGGATAATAGGATAAATTTCAATGATAGAACATGACATATTCCCGAATATTTAAATTAAAAGCTCTTCTTGATAACAAAGAGAGTTCCACTTGTCTTTTCGATAGGGCAAGATCATGAAGTATGACTTGTTAGCCGCAGTAAACTGCGGATGCAGGATTTTCAAATGATGACTAATGGTAAAAATGACTATTTATTTTTTATCGTGAAATATATATTCAAGATATTCGTCAAGAGAAAATTTAAGTGACTCTCCAGACAGCAAGACACTAAGTGAAGAATCACTGGTTGACAACTGGCCTACTAAACCTACATATTAAGATTGCCCAGACCAACAAAATAAAATAAAAGTTTAGACTGTATCATGAAAAATGAGAATATTGGTACAATCACAAAACCGAAGGCTCCAAATGAAGGAAAATTATTTATTAAAAGCTCATTTCGTGTTTTATTCCTCATATATAGTTTTTTTAAATCATATTCATGAAAAATGGCTGGAATGGTCCTAAATTGGTTATCTTCTCGATACATTTGTTACTTTTTGTTCGTCTCACTAATATGAGGCACATGAAATCGCTGCATTTAAAAATAAATTAATTTTCAGGTAAAGGTTAGAATAATATTTTAAACATTACAAGAAAAGAAAAGGTGACGGATTGCCCCATCGGTCAAAGGTCAAGCGAATTCAAATTGATGTAAATATAAGTGCAATGTGTAGGCTACGCCAGTTAACACATTAACGGAAGTAGGTCCTACTTTATAAAAGAAAACACAAAGTTATAAGTCGGCTCCCACCGAGAATTGAAATGAAACAGTCGACAGATCAAACTAGTATCACTTCAACGTGATTGCGGGATTATTGAGAAGCCCACCGTGTAAAACTTTCCACTGGTGTTAAGTAGATAGATGCAATATTCATAATATCTTCATACCCCACTGTCGTTTAACTTCAAGAAGAGTACGTCACAAATCCTGAACAGATAATCTTTCAGATCATCCGCAAACATTTCTTAAAGTGGTGCTGGATTTGTATAACATTTCACATGCTTTCATGCATCTTAAGGCTGTTTATGGCAATGATGCTCAAAGTGTGGAACCTCATGGGTAAATCCAATGCCTTAAATCAGATAAGAAATGCTCTTTAACGAAATATTAATTCTTAAAAAGGGATGAAATTGATATATAAAACATAGCCATTAGGAATGATTGTATGAGAGAGAGTCTTAGGAGATGTAAATGTTTCGTATTATCTTTCGCTTTGTTCAGTGTTTTGGGACACTACTACCCGTAGGGACTCATATGAGTTGATTAGAAAAGTGATTGATATTATGTAGCAGTATTACAAGGATACTGAGCTTTTGAGCCAGAAAACGATGCCTTGTAGGAAGAGTATGCATTTTCATAAAAATACAGTAGAATGAATAAAGTATGAAGAGAGAGGGAGAGAGCGAGAGATTAAAAATGTATTAAATACAAAGAAAAATAGAGAGTTGGAGATTCGAAGTGTATAAACATGGCGTCAAGTTTTATGCGCCAAAGCAGACGAAAGACTTGATGCATGGCTGATCGTCAACGAAACAGAGTTAAGTCTCTTGTCAACTCTTTTTGTTGCTACGGCAGGCAGCAATTGAAAACGAATTCGTTTAATCAAATTATGGAAATGCAAGCATTACTTTAAACCTACAGAACTTTTTTGTTCCTGTCACATTTTGTCTGATTGAGGTGTCATATGAAGGGGCAGAAAATGATCTTTCTAGAAATGTGATTTTTCTCTTTGAAATTCAGATACCGCCCTAAAAATGTCTTTTTAGTTTCCTCTCTTCAAATTGCTTTCAATCACTCATGCGTGAGATATGCATCATATGAGTTGCATCAAATGAAAGGAGAGGATCAAAGCTTTACAAATATGTGTCATTTAATTATTATAATTGTGATTAAGTTATGATAAACATCGTTAATCCTCGGTTTCGCTTTTTCTGGGACGCACTGAATAACAAACCGCGGCTGCTTTTTACGCGGAGGTTTACCTCGCCATATCTGAACGAACCTTTTATTGACTGTCGCTTTGTTTCGAAACAAAACATAAAAAACAAACAACAACAAAACAATGACAAAAAACCACAATCCCGTTGTAAGTGACTGTAATTGTACTGAAGACGCAATGCAAGATGAAACGCATATTGTTTGGACGATACGAATTATATTGCGACGTTTATAATCCATTATTTAGGAACAACCGATGGTGTAAGAAATGAATATTACTTCCCTAGTGAACAAATTATCTTCATGATATTTTGTTTTGAAGCGTTTTGCGCGAGAATTGTAACGATATATCGCATATTATACCGTCTTCGCGTAAAGCTATTTTGTCCCGAGGGACTATTTTCTTGCGGCAGATTATCTTGGATAGCCCGAAGGTAAGTTGGCTTCTCATATCCACGCGCCTTTATTTTTTCATCGCAGTTTCGGTTTCTTTAGTTTGGCCTGATAATAAAATGAAATAAAAACAAATTAAAGTCGTTTTTTTAAACCTGATAGCTTTGACCTGATTACTTTATAAACTCATTCCGAAACAATTCTGTTCCCATGTAGACCCTATGGATTCAAGGGGAAGTCCACCCTCATATTAAGTCGATTATAATGAAAGCGGAAAAATGAGAGGAACATGTCAGTGAAAGTTTGAGCAAAAAACCAATTAAAAGTAAGAAAGTTATGATTTTGTGAAGGTGCGATCAAGCGAACACAAATTGGCAACTCTGTGACGTATCTTGCGAGCTCCGCTCACCTTTGCCCTCTATTAAAAAATCTTATATTTATATTTTCCCTTAAGAAATTGTTCAATCATACATTCAGATATAAAAATTGCAAATATGTATACAAACCCTGTCAGAAAAGAAAAAGAAAATCGATTCTGTCATCAATTAGTTTGTTAAATTTTCTGTACATTTCTATCATCTAAATGTTTTTTTTTTTAATTTTATATCTGACACGAATTACAATATATAACTTTTTCTTCAAATTTAAATGATGCATCTAATAGATGCATCTAATTAATAGTTTTTCCAAAATAATTACGTTGTGACGCACCCGTGGTACAAACTGACAAACTGCATGACCCTCGAAATTGCATCCTGTTATGGTTTGCAGCGAGTGAAATTTTACAGCATGTACAAGTTCATCCATCTTTTCACTCCATCAATCCACCCCGTGCTACGTATTGCCCCTCATTTAAAAGGCAGCAATGAACTTCAACGTATAAGCTTGCCGTCATCGGGTGATCTTATAATGACGAACTGAGAAAGATCAAAGTCATCACTTCCAGTTCCCAAAGATCCATGACAATTTAAATGAATTCAAAGAGAGGTGATTATGGAAACTTCCAAGACAGCCCGCTCCCCCCCCCCCCCCCACTCAGGAGTCGGAATGACCGCATGCGTGTTGCCAAAATGTCCAGTAAATTGTAAAAAAAAGGGGTGTATTTGACTTTTCACCCGGAGATTTCTTTAAAAAGGGGGTGTTTTTTTGTTTTTTCTCTCATCTCTTTGGACTCTTGAGAAATTATTCCGTATTAAGAGGGGTACATTGAGCATTTTTCCTGCTTAAGGGGGGTCTCCAAGGCAGAAAAAGCCCGCGAAAGGGGGGTTCGAAAATGTTGGCAGTCCTCAGATACGGGGTGCTTTCAAAAAGAGGGAACAAGCATATGCGTACCCTAAATAACACTGAGTGGGGGGGGGGGCGGGCAAGACAGGAAGCTTTGGAAGACGAAACGTTATATTAATAATTGTGGGAGAATTGTGATTTTGGAGAAGCCTCTCGACTCTCATACGAAAAGCTCCGGATTTAGTCCACCATTGGTGCTTACGGTGCCAGGTAAAAATGTCTAAGGTAAAAGTGTCAGAGGTAAAAATGTCAGTGGTAAAAATGTCAAAGGTAAAAATGTCAGAAGAAAAAGTATCAGAGGTAAAAATGTCAGAGGTAATAACAATGTCAGAGAGCTGAGAATTTTGTTGTACCTCTGACATTATTACCTCTGACATTTTTACTTTTGACATTTTTACCTTTGATATTTTTACCACTGACATATTTAACTCTGACATTTTTACCTCTGACACTTTTACACCGAACCGTGATTACACCCTTGAATTTATCAATTATTTTTTATTCGTACGCCCCCCCCCCCTCCACATCCGTCCCTCCTGATAAATGGGTTCTGCCTGATTAATGATAATTACAGGACCACAAGAGAGAGCATTGTTAATTAACTGGTGAAGCCAAAGTGGGTAAATAAGGGTAATGAATTATAATTATTTAAAAAATATGTAGGTAATCGTCTAAAGATGTAGTGACTCCCCATTACCCCTCCTTCCACTCTCTCTCTCTCTCTCTCTCTTTCTCTCTCTCTCTCTCTTTCACTCCCCTCTCTCTTTCTCTCTTTGTGTTTCTCTCTCTGAAATGAAAGTTGTTTTTATAAATGTAATAGGACATTACGCGACAGTCCTACGAACTTTATATTTTATTACGGAGCCACTTTCTTTGTGGAAGCTGGATTTAGGAGATATCATACGTACTTTGGAAGATTTTATTGTTTTTTAATGCGAGCAATTTCGAATTTCTTGTAACCATTCCTATATTGCGAGTTTATCATGCATTTACCGAATCAATCTTTGATGAACGTAATTCTTTTGTCAAAGTTAGGAAAAAGAGAAAGGCATAAAATCCGAAAGAGAAAGAAAACATTATTTGAGTTTCACTCCCACGGACATGATTGGTAAAGTATTGTATACATTAATGTAAATACATAATAAAACGAAATGAATAGGTGTCCCATTCAGAGAAAAAGACTTTGTTCTTTTTGTTTACATTTTACTCCATCTCCTCATCTTTTTGAAGCAGTTTCATGAAAACAAAGAAGGTCTTACATTTTATTTTCTAAGTTAGCAAAGTTTGTCCGCAACATTGACACAAGTATATATTCCCGACCAGCATTAGCGACAAAAACATCCTCGTTGCCGAAGGTAAAATTGTGCAATAATTACTCTCTAGGATATAATCATCAACGTCAATATCAGGGCTTAGATTTCTCACGTGATACTAGTGGCAATTATATAAGGTCTTTGGGGGGAGTGCGGGGATTCTATCTCTAAATGAGCTGGCCCAAGGTTGGACTTGCGTAAAGATATAATTATCCCTCAGCGGATTTAATTTCCTTAATAGTCTCGGCGATTGTTCAGCAACTAAATGGAAATATATAAAGTCATTTCGCGATCGAATACTCTTTGTCGTCTTATTTAGTTCCACGCCTTTCTTGGACCTTTAGCCAAGCTTTCTATTTTCTTTTTGCAAATAGATATTCTCCTGCTTGTGTGATGTTTCTCTCTTAATATGGGGCTGAAAGCAAATCTCATAAAGTTGTCTAATTTCTGATATAAAAAAATAATTAAAATATGTGTGTCTTAGGGAAGTCTGCATTGGGAATCATAGAAAATGATATGATGTAAACAAAAGCTTAATACGGAACACCTATAGAAAGACTTTTTTTTCTTTGTATATTTTATTTTAAAAAACAAATCGTGGAAATCACATAATGATTTACAAGATTCGATAAAGTGAAGAAAAAATAATGTATATCTTTCTATTTTTTATTTCAATCGTCAGTCGTCAGACTGTTTGGTAATAATACCAATATAGCTGTTTCCTCAACTGTGATAAAACACTATCATGCCAATTTCCTGGGTGTTCATTATCATCATCAAAAAGCCTATTTAATCAATTATGGCAATCAAACACTTGATAGACGGTAATATCTCTAAACTTTAGAAGGCTATTATAAGCTTAGGTGTAAACCCACCACTTACCGTAAAAGATCAGTGCGATGGCATTTTCACTGTCCGCGCGGTACTCGACACATTCATATTGAATCATTGCATAAATAATTTAGGGTGGGAATTGTAAGGAGACAGGAGTGTCTGGAGAGTGGAAATGAAAGGTTTTTGGGGTGTGATTGCGCGGCTACCTTATAGGAAACTTGTTTGGAATATTTTTAAAGAAACATTGCTCGGACTTGAACTACTTTATCGTAGCAGGGCAGAGCTAAAGACCGGACAGGAAATGACGTCATTTGGCGTACACTCCGCTACAGAGCAGGCGTGTAGGCGATAAAGGGTGTGGCTATTAAAGGCATCCCATGTTATGGATCGTTCCGAGGACCAGCTCAGAAGTTTTGACGGTGCTAGAATAAGAAACACTGGTTTTAGACGTTGGATGTTTGCATGACAGGGTATAATCTGGGGTGGAGATGGTGCCGATATAGTAAGAATAGTGGAGCAGAAGGGTGTTTGCCTGACTGGGTATGGATGGTGTGTAGATTATGGTTAGCGCCAGTATAAGAACCATTGATTGGAGTGATATGGTGTTGAATGACAAAGGGTGCTATTATAATAATCACTGATTTGAATGATATGATGTTAGGATAACAAGTATAAGAATTATTCAATTGGAATGATATGGTGTTAGGATGACAAATTGCGCCAGTATTATGAAGCACTGCATGGAGCTAGAGTTTGATGGCGTACAGGGCGTGGCTGATGTCTAGACTGTAGGTGGAGCGTATAAGAAGCATTGGGTGGGCATGGGGTGGGTTGATAGATTGTGTGGATGTTACAAGGGGTGGGGTTAATGTCTAAACTGTAGGTGGAGCGTATATGAAGCATTGGGTGGGCATGGTTGGTGGGTTGCAAGGGTGTGGGTGTTACAGGGCGTGGCCAATGTCTAAACTGTAGGTGGAGCGTATAAGAAGCATTGAGTGGGCATGGGGTGGGTTGATAGATTGTGTGGGTGTTACAAGGGGTGGGGTTAATGTCTAAACTGTAGGTGGAGCGTATATGAAGCATTGGGTGGGCATGGTTGGTGGGTTGCAAGGGTGTGGGTGTTACAGGGCGTGGCCAATGTCTAAACTGTAGGTGGATCGAATACGAAGCATTGGGTGGGTATGGTTGGTGGGTTGCAAGGGTGTGGGTGTTACAAGGAGTGGCTAATGTCTAGACTGTTGACGGCACCAGTATAAAAGCATTGTTTGGAACCATTCTTTTGGCGTTACAGGGCGTGGCTAAAGTCTAGATTGGTGTTGACACCCTTATATTGAAGAAGCACTTGGTGGAAAGATGGCTTGAGTTTGGACTGAATGTCGAGCTAGCATAAGAATGATTGACTGCAAAGACATGGTTTTAGGGTCACAAGTGGCGCTTTTTAGACTTTAAGGAACATTTTCTGTTGGCGTGACAAGGTTCGGATGAGGTGCGGATCGTACGTGGCTGGTGCTGTGGAAGAAGTTTGGAGTAAATGACCAAGTATCTGAGTGATACACATCCGTAAAATATGTCTATACATATTGTATGCGATAAGGTATTGGCGAGACAAGGCATGGCTCAAGTCAATGCACTGCATAGCGCCAGTGTGAGAAGCACTGTCTGCAAGAATATTGGCAAGACCGGGTTTGACACCAACTAATATGAAGCATTGATTACAATATCGAAAAATTGCATTACTATCCCGTAATTTCATTTCATGAATAAATCAAATATTTCCATCCAGACATTGTACATGATTATTACATAATTGCAGACCTTCAATCGTGTTAAGGGTAGATTTTGATGTATAGCTTTCCAATTACGCGAGTAATTTGTCTGGTACAATCCAATTTCAGCTAGGCCTCCAAATTGAGGCATGTTGTTTACCTTGGTGGAATTACTTTGTTCGGTAAAGTCGTGTCCTTTCCTTGAAAATGATACCGTAATGTGATGCAATGTCGTTCAACTCCTAACACCGTCGTCCGATGACAACCTTCTTTCTTAATTATCTTGGACCTTTGGTTTAATGTGGCCCGGATGTCATGAGCGGTGGCCTCTGTATACTCGGTAACCAATTTATAAGGAGCCATGTCCTGATGCCCCACTGATTTCCGAACTAAAAACAACATAAAAACTGTTATTTCATCCGTAAATAACATACTTTGTAAAATAATGTTTATCTTATTCATGTGTAATGTTATTTATCTTGTGTTATATTTGTAATCATGCATGATACATAATGTTTACTTTTTTTGGGGGGGGGGGGGTTAATAAAAACTCAAACTCACCCTCAAACTCAAAGAACGAATCATGCAATTCAGAGGACGCTTTTTTTATGTGCTATCGATATGGCTCAGATTTTATAATGTACAAATACTCTAAGTCTTGCTTGAATAAAAGATAAAACTGCACATTTTAAAAAATCATTTTCATACCATTTTAACTAAATGTAAATAAAAGTATCAACACATTGTGATTACTACGTATTCAAACATACACGTATCTCTATGTGGCTGTTACGCTCCTTTAACTTTTACATTTTCATATGTCAAGTCTAATACTGAAACAAAATTGATTCCGCTGAGCAATATCAATCTAATATGATTAAATTATAATCAGCTACACACCCACTTCGTCATTGATAATCAGTATGTCAAGATCAATTATATATATGACCCTTTACTGAGAGCGGACACATTATCCCCTACTAGGTGTACCGTATTGTCGATGTACACAACGTTCAGAAGCGCGCCAGTTGTTGTTATTGGTCAAATCTGTCACGTGGGTGACTAAAAAATGATTAACATTGGTTAATTACGAGCGTCCTTTTCTCTAAACATGTAGTATACTATACTATAGATAGCTTTTTTTTTTTTTAATAGGACACTATTATAGTTGTCATTTTTTGTTTCATCAATTTATTTTCTATGTAAAAGTAATTCTAATAGAATTCTTGAATACAAAAAAACAATATGATCTTAATACACAAATGTGCGAAAAAGAAGAAATTCAAAATGAAATAGATTAATAACACGGATAGATCATGTTGCAAAATTCCAAGAATTATTCAAAGATTATGAGTCGCAGCTAGTATGATTTTGTATTTTCTTTCAACCCTCAATTGTACTGGATTCATTGCATAATGCGATGCAAAGTGTAGTTATGGATATCTTTTCGGACAGAATACGAACAGCCGGATATTAGTTATACGATGTATACGGAAATAACAATTATTAAACTCGCCTACTCCTTCTCTGACAATGCTATACAGTAAAATCACCTGTTAAGCTTGTGTAAAGTGTGCTTCAATACTTCTATGGCAGGTATGAATACCACTGGCATTTTTTACCTACAAATATTGCTATATTATAACATCCAAAGATTCTGATTAAAATAAGATAATCATTTCTTTTAATTATGCATTGTTATATATCGAATAAACTTGTTATTTTGGCGAAAAACAAAAACATGATATAACCAGACATTATCATATCAAGGGGACTTTGGATAATAACTTTGCGCATTTGCCCATTGCATAGGGTTTATATCCTCGGACGAGGCATATTACTTCCATTCAATTACTGTTTCGACCCAGGTGCAATTTGGAGACGGGAAAATCCACTGCATGGTTCAGACACTTTCATCTACCGGAGATTTATAAAAAATCGATCTATTGAAATTGATTTGTATATTATCAAATCATTGATTTTCAATATCAAACCTTGTCTGTTGGTAAATGCTCAATTATCGCATTTATTTATAAATGAAAATTCAAATTGATGCAATAGTTATCAAACGCCCTGCAAATTGTTAAAATAGAGATCTATGATTTACTTTACGTACTGATGATTGAATGAGAAGAATCATTCAGTTGTCAAATGTTATTTTGTTTTGCACTTGGAATTCCCGCTTCGTCGTCCATTTTTTAAAGATGGTAATAAAAGCAAACTACCAAGCTAGGAAAAACCATTGCATCATTCTCTAAAGTAGGAACTTCTTGTATTGTTGGCGCTTGTAGATACCAATCGCCATACTATTAAGTAACGAAGTCTTAATTCATAGGCGGTGATTTCGATGATCTTTCATCTCGTTCTGTCTCTTTGCATTCAATATTTTACATTCAAATTAATTCACTCCAGTCGAAATTCAATGGCTAAGATTCTGGTCGAAGTGACATGCTTGCCACTTACCTTCTCCAGACATCCTTACTTCTCATCGGCGCTTTTTCTTTTTTCTTTCTTTCGTCGTCTTATGGATTTTTGGCGCGATAATGTAGCGGGGAAGAAACTCGAGTGACCTGTCTGCACCGAGGGGCATTTTACGCGTATGCGATCCCCCCCAAGTCTCGGCGGAGGTTACGTTGGCAGGGCCGCTGTTCTTCAGTCCATCCATACCGTTGCATACAATTCGGCTTGGTTGGCGGATACGAACACCTCAGTGGCAGCCTGCGACGGGTCGCCCGGCAAGGTCTTCGCCATGAATATGTTTTTCAAGAGGCGACTTGAAATTTGAAGCGCCTTGCTTGAAGTGCTCTAAAAAGCATCGTAAAATTCGCAAGTGCCGCTAACCATTCATCTCTCCCTCTCTCTCTTCGCCTCCGCCCATCCTCCAGCGGTGCTGTCTCTTTCTCTTCTTTTTTCTTCTCCAGTTCCTTCTTTCTTTTGCTGTCTCTCCTGTGATTCGTTAGTAGGTGAAGTGTCTCGTTGGTGTAAGGTGAGACTGTAAGAAGAGGGTATATTGCCTGGAACAGTTGGAAGTGGCTGGAAAGGCGACACTATACCACACGTGTCAAAGATTGCGGAGCCGGGGTGACGTTGAGGTGGCGTCACTCCCAAATCGCTCCGATTCAGCATAACAAACACATCTCATTCGAGCATCCTGGATAGATATAATATGAAAACAAGGTCAAAGAATCCAGGAAGGGTCTATCATGGGTCTAAGGCCACGATTTCGCCGGGGGGTTGACGTTTGTTGACCGAAAACCAACTTTAAAGTTTCCAAATATTGAAAGTTAGTAAAAGGAACGAGCAAAAGTTTTGACAGTTGGATAGATATAACATGAAGAGAAAGTGGAAGCTTCGGGAAGGGGGTTTGGCAGGGTCCTTCGGGCACAATTTCAAGGGGGTGACATCTTTTACCCGAAAATCTACTTTCAATGTTTCCTAATATATTGGAGCAAGCAAACATTTTTTGATACAAAATATTGGCAGTATAGGCCTACAGACGCGACAAAATATAAAACCGTAAAAAGCTCAGCTGTCATGGGTTTTCGGGCACAATTTCTCGGGGTCGAAGTTTTTTGCCGAAAATCCACTTTTAATGTTTCCTAAGATATGGGAGCGAGCAAACAATTTTGATACGAAAAAATGACAGTAGGCCTACAGACGCGAACAAATATAAAACCGTGAAAAGCTCACCTGTATTTTGTAATCAAATGGGAAAGGCCTATTCCTTAATAATTAAGGATCATACTTTCATATACTTTTGAATGATGTGGAATAATATGTGTCTAAGGTGACGCTACGAAGAGATAATCGAGTTTAATCATTTGAAGGTTATTTTGATTTTAATCCTCAAAATGATAGGAAGAAAGTTCTCCCATTGAGCCTAAGAAAAAAATAAATGACATAAACTGCATTAGTCAAGACTACAAATGAATAGGGAGACAGAGAGAGAGAGAGAGAGGGGGGGAGAGGGAGAGAGAGAGAGAGAGAGAGAGAGAGATTGGGGGGTATTAACAGATTTCTCAAGGAGCTTACATTCCTGCTTATGGATTCATGCTTTGGAAAAGCTGTCAAATCAAACTCTTCTTTAATAGCACTTTTAAAGATCCTATCCCTATAGCGTATCAAGATCAGTAAACATTATGAGTAAGCCAATTCTTGGATTAGAACGTCGAGATTTTTTTAATAGTTATACGGAATGGTGTAATCTCATGTATTCCTGAAAAAAGGAAAATGCAAACCCGAATATATCATCTGATATGATTATCAAACCGGGTACGGATTACATATTTGGATGCCTCGGGTATCAAAATAGCAAGTGAATAATTACCCTAGATCATCTTTCTTTTTTCTTTTCGTTTCTTCCTCTTCTTTATAAAAGAAAGAGAAACCAGCTTTAAGTCAGAATGTTTGTAAACTCCACTACCGTTCAAAAAAGAAAAAATCGTTTAACGCTCGACATTTTTTTGTTTAAACACTGCATCATATAACTATTTTCAGCATCGTTTTCCAAAAATGTTAAACAAAGACGCCGCACAATGTGTAATATTTGCACAATTACGTACAAGGTGAACTCATCCAAATAACGATAATAGTCATAATGTACCATTGATAAGTTCTCATTAAAAGCTCCTCGCGGATGTGCAATGCTATGTTACGTTTATCAATATTAGTATTATCACCATTTAATTGACAATTAATGTGACATGAGATAGGTATATTATGAAATTCGTTGAAAACATTAGAAAAGAGAACATGCGACAAAATGGGTTGGGGTGAACAAACGTGAAATAGAACACTTGCCAGGAGCCAGGTTTTCCTACACAAATTGCTCTCAGTATGTAATAATATTCCGCTTTTATATAGCGCCCAATACATCGATACAGCGTTGTGTCTAAGCGCTTTACAGATGTATTATTACCATGGAGTTACTAGTTTACCCACTCACATACACACTCATAATGCCATCTTAATACATGGAATTGAGAGAATTTAGCTAATGAATTTTGAAGCTTTCAAGATGTCTATTACTGATATTAGTTTCATTGTAAAACGCGACAGTTCGCCTATATTAAATTTAGAGAGGTTCGGCCAATGCACAGGAGGCGTTTAAAATTATTCAAGACCCTGCATATACTTCCCAAATGATAATCCTGGGACGTACCAATAATAATAATGATACGAAGAAAAAGAAAGAGAAGAAGAAGAAGAAGAAGAAGAAGAAGAAGAAGAAGAAGGAGAAGAAATCGAAGACTAGAAGAAGAAGAAGAAGAAAAAGAAGAAGAAAAAGAAGAAGAAGAAGAGGAAGTAGAAGAAGAAAGAGAAAGGAAAAAGAAGAAGGAGAAGAAGAAGGAGAAGACGACGACGAAGAAGACGAAGAAGAATAAAAACAAAAGCAAAAACAAAACAGGCATGACAGGTGTTAAATGAAGGGCAGCAAAACGTCTGTTTCACTGTTATTCGTGGGGGGGGGGGGGGTACAAACAAAAAAGGATATTGTGGAGAACCATAGACTACTTGTAAGGTGTGGATTCGAAGCAGGAAATGAAAATATAATTTGAAATATTGGTATAGCCAAGGCTCCCTCCTAAGAAAAGATGAGTCTTGACTTGTTTTTAAGAATTGCGTGTTCTGTTTAAATGTTTAATTTGCGAGTTAGCGAAGCAATCGAGTATTAATAACATAATATTCATAATGGTAGGGGTCATGTTACGCTTCAAGTAGTAGCTATGTGATAAAATAAAACTAGTCAATTCATATCGAATGGTCGATTGTTCATGGGAATTGTCAGGAAATCCAAATCAATGCTATCGGTATGCTCTTATTAAAGCGCAACGCACTTCAATTTCACAGCAATCGTGCGAATCCATGAAAAAGATCGTTCATTATTTTGTTCATATGCCGGGCGCAAGTGGACATTTACCATTCTGGTCGGTTTAAAATCATTTTTGATTATTTAATATTAAGGAGAGAAAACTTGACAGAAGCGCAGCTTGGTATTGTAAATATCCTGCTGTTTTACCTATTGGAGAATGTTCTATATTTTTTCCTTGTTCCTCTTGCCTCACAAAAGGCGCTCTAAACGAATGAAACCTAAATAGTCTGGCTTTAACAGATAATCACTTCTTTCTACAAAATATCCTTAGGGATGTATCTCTTTCGTTCAATATTTTCTGAAATAAAGAGGAAAAACACCCCCATTTGCCGTCACAACCACACACACACACACACACACGACAAAATAACGCAGAAATTCCTGCACATCTTCAGAAAAAGAGAGGGTTTAGGGAATTTCACGCAATGCCCTTTGCCGTCTCACCTTCCCATATTCATTGCATATTCCATTTTGATTGGATAACGCTCTTAATCCTCTCGACCAATTATGCAGATTCCCTTTCAGTGACTCTCTGCGGGACGGAAGAAAATCCCTTCTTTATAGAGACTGTAAATCTACAATGAAGCGATGGGTTTATTACTCGTCTCTTTTGGGTAAGATAAAATATTATACCGAATCAGTTCTGAGAGTGAGCATTTTTTATCATAGTCTCGATTACTTTCACTTCTATCTTTCTTATTCCCATCGATTTTTCTTGACCTAGAATGGAGAGATGAAAAACAGACGGGTCTTTAGCTCAATTTGAAATGCTTCTTTTCTGACCATGGGGGTGATTCACAAAGACTAAGATTGATCTCAAGTTGGACATAACTATGGCAGGCCATTTATGCCACTGTTTGCTCCCACCATTTACTAGCGTTGGTCTCAAGAGAAATCAAATCATGGTAACAAATCTACAGAATTTACATTTTTTGATAATAATAATAATAATAATAATAATAATAATAATAATAATATTCTTTTAGTCCACTCGATATTTTATTATACCGAAACGAAAATTCTTTTTGCCCAATTGATCGTGAGCCCGGCAGCCACTGAGCAGCGCCAGATTGATAATTAATTATTGAAAGAAAAAAAATAACTTAAGATCATAATGGTGAGAGCAAACGGTGGCATGAACGGCCTGCCATAGTTAAGTCCAAATTAAAGTCGATCTAATAATCTTTGTGAAACACTCCCTTTGTCTCTATAATATAGCAACGAAATGTTACTACAATGTATCATACTTTGTTTCTTTCTCTTTTTCAATGATTATAAGTTGCTTGTTTCGGTAGACTTCCTTCTGCTCACGATGTTTAGTATTCTATTGTTGATCATTTAACATTTTTGAAACAAGTACAAGTAAAAATATAGGAAAATAAAATTAAACAATGGACTTGTCAAGTGACTTGCTCACCTAATTGCGCAATGCATACATTATTATTTTATGATTTTCGCCCCCTAAAAAAGGCAAAAATACCAAACCGTGGGGTGCCAGCAAGGATGTTGTTACTGCCATCAACAATTCACATGCGGACAGCTGACGGGTTATTTATTTATCTATTCATTATTTATTCAGTCTTCTTTAAAATACAGGGTTGTCCTTTCAGAGCCCTGTAGGCGAGTGACAAAGTACATGAGAGAGATAGGTGCATTATTACATTTAGAAAAACTTTTATTAAACATTATATACCTCTCTTTAGAAATCTAGCCATCTGATTGGTCGAAATTGGAGTTGTCATTTTAGCCGTTCCCATAAAGAAACGAAATTGCCAGTACCAGTTAATAGTTCATGAGTGAGATGCCCGCGAGATTGCTGCGATCCCAATTGGTTTACTTGTTAAAACTTAGTTTTTGCGAGCGCGGATGCCATAAAGTGTTTTTTGTCTGCGATTCCCAAATGATTGTAACATTCAGTCATCTTCAGTCATTCAGTCATTCTGTCAATTCGGTATATAAAAGACATTTTGACTGCTTTGATATTCGAGGCCTAGCTGTTGGCTCTCGGGGGCTCGCCTCGGGGTCATGGGAGAATGCAACGTCCCCTTGAGCCTATAAAACAGCCAGGCCTCTCACAGCAGTCGATATATCTATACTATTATCTTTACAATATACCTCTGATTATCAAACCAATATATCGAAAACCACACTTGTTTGGTAGTGACATTGTTTTTCATTATTACAGCCTTGTTTATCGTAAATAACAAATCATCATTCATTTTGTGCGATTATTGATAAACGAAACGCTCAAAGGTATACAGTGTGCGTATGCCATGTAGCGTGACGGACGGGTACGTTATTATGCTTCTTATAAAATGCATGTTCATAGAAGGATGCAGAAGCATGAATACAAAGATAGATGAGGCACGAGACTATTTAAATTACCTAGCTGATTTCTAAAAGCCTTTCCGACCGTGTTATTTTCAAAGGCTTATGGTACCCTTTGTGATTATAATTGAGACTTTCATTCTCACATTCTTTTCTTTGTTCCATTTTTATTAGATAAAGAGTAATTTTAAGGGGGTTCCATTATATTGAGACTTTCCATGTTATTTTCTTATTGAAAAAACGCATGTTTTTGCAACGGTCCCACAACCATAAGCAAACGTTAGACATGCATGGCTTAATTTATTCTAAGCGGGGACACAAACAGTGAAAGATAGAATGCTCATGATCATATTCCTTGTGATATACCAATCATTTTTAACACAAAGCTTGGTGGCATTATCGTATTCGTATCTCATCATAGCATTTAGGTTTTCGATGTTGGTCTTTTATCGATATGTTGGCTTTAAAAGGTCATCGTAATGTGCAACGCAAACTTCACATTTCGTTACGAAAGGATATTATTTAATTCAATCTACCTTGTTAATACACTAAAACATGAATAAGATGCAGGAATTCGCCCCCAAAGGAATAAGAAAAGATAAGGAAGAAAGAAATAGACACAGAAAAGAGAAAAAGAATGAAACCATTTTACCGTGTTAGAAAAAGTCCGGCCACATGCCTTCACTGGAACCAGCACATTTGCTAATGCAGTTAATGACAAAACCAATACTCGCATGTACGTTCTCACCTCCTCATTCCATTTGGATGCGTATTGCCCGTATTAAAATAAATATTACTTATCAAAATATCAAGAATATTAGAGTAGAAAATCACATCTGGAAAGCTAAACTAGTAAGGATATACAGACATGTGATACTTAATATAAATGTCATTAAAATGCAATTTATAGGCTTACTTTCGATCCGTATTTGCCTGATTACATTATATTCTGAATTGAAATCTTAATCACAGAAATTCATTCCTGCTACGAATGCATGCATTAATTATTAAACCTGCATTCCTGTGTATGTGAAAGAATAACCATGACGCTGAAGATGAAGCAGAAGAAGACGATGATGATAACATTAATTTTTGTATTGAGTATGGGACAGAGACAGAGAGAGAGACACACACATATACAGAAAGAGAGAGAGAGAGAGAGAGAGAGATAGAGAGAAGAGAAAGAAAATGAAGGAAGTGAATAAGCTGAAGATGGGAGAGGGGAAAGAGAAAGAGAGATTAAAGAAAGTAGGAAACAAGGAAATATAGAAAAAGTAGGATACATATCTACGCTGGTGGGAGGGGCAAAAAAACGAACTTCTTTACCAAATATTCGTAGAAGGATCAGTTTAGTACCTGGATGAGAGAGAGATTCAAGATGCATTAGTTGTCACTGGGAGTTGAAGGTCACATGCACTGCTGTAAATCTTAGTACTTGAGACAGTAATCTGCAAGATTGCCAAACTGAAATCGGCAGGATACGAGCTGAAACTCGAAGACCGAATAAAGTATTCATGAAAACTAAAAACTATCGCAACTATCTATCATTAGAGCGAAATGCGTCGAGGAATAAAGAAAACATATTTGACATTTAAATTATATTACCCACAGTTATGTACTCTACTTTTGAATTGGGTTTGCATATCTTCATTTAAATAATCACCATAATCTTAAGGATTTAGTTAATGGATTTTAGAGATTGCATCTGCCCAGAAATCATTGCTAACGACTAATTTAAAAGTGTGTGTGTTTCTTTTGTTAATAAAGTTCACATTCGCTTACTGAATACTTCTTTTTATTACGGTTGCGACGCTTTTTTTCTATTTAACTTCCCAACAACTTTTTGTTGTTTGAATATGAATTTTGCCATCGGTTTTATATGCTTCTCTATTTTCAAAATGAATCGGTCTGCTGATCGTTTTCTAGATCAGTTTCTATCTTTTGCTTTACTTGTTCGTCTCCCTTCTCTCTGTAACTGTTTTCATATGATATCCCAATTTTCTCTTGCTCTTTCTCTTTTTCTTTTTACTCCCTTTATCTCCCCTTCCTCTTCCGGTCTTTCCTTTGCATTGTTGCTGCATGTTATCAACAAAAGACAAGTGTATTTTAAACGGTTCTTCCGGCTATTTGTCTTTGTCATCAATCATCACTTTATGTAAATGTCATAACAATTCATGTTGAAAAAAGAAAGAAAACCCAATGTGCAGAGGCATCGTGTCCGATAGTCATCTCGAAGTTATAGAACAAGATCAAAAATGGAACCTCGATATGAATAATGTTAGCGATTATTCGACTAACTAGTACACCAGGGGGGTGTTTCACAAAGATTTGAAGTCAAACTTAACTCTAAGTTGGACTTAAATATTATGGAGAGCCATTTGTAGCCTTATAATGAAATATATTCAAAGGCAAAATTCAAGTATTTAAGACTTTTCATAAATTCCACAGCAAGAACATAAAATCTCCCAAGATAATAGAAAATATGAATGATTTGAATCAACATTTTATGCCTTTAAAATAATGTTTACAAAATATTTTCAATGATGCTAATGGCTTTCCATAATTACTAAGTCCAACTTAGAGTTAAGTTCTACTTAGGATCTTTGTGGAACACCCCCCAGACGCAAGTAACGTATGGTGAGGGGCTTGTGCGTGTGTGCAAGGAACTACGTTTAATGATAGATACAAAATAAAGTTTGATTGATATGATTAGTTTCCAGAAGAATGGGAGCTGGATAAAAATTAAAATAGGATGATTAACATCAAAAATTAAGTTCTATTATTATTAGGTCTAAAACATTAATGTAATAATTTGTAACCTTCGATTCGTGCATGAAAGAGTTAATGATACAGTATATTTGTCTCGTATTAATAAATGTGGCTTCTACACCATGTATACAGCGTAGTGCACACAAGTCATGTCCGTCACGCTCCTGGCTCTGTACATTAAAGATAAACCTGAGTTCTGGAAATGCGATTGCATTGTGAAAGAAAAGGTGTGGAATGGATCAGAAAAGTTGATCATATAGCATGTAAGTAATGGTGTGTAATGCAAGGTTCTGGAGTCATCAAAATCATCATAAATTTCGCAGAGTCTTGGTAAAGTAACAATCACTTACACAGAAAGATGTATATGGGACCACACACATGGTGTCGGAGCTAGTACTACCCTGATTTCCTTATCTTTCTATGCTCATTACTCAGCCAGTATACATTTTCTTCCAAAGTTGTTTGGCACATGACATTTATTTGTAATCTTGAACATTCAGTGTAAGTTTCGTTAGATTCTGTGAAAATTCATTTTCTTTTTTTTTACCAGAACTCAAGTTTATCTTTAATATCCTTTTCAGACTTACAACTCACACACTAGAGGCAAAGTAACGTATGGTGAGGGACATGTGCGTGTATGTGTGCCCTACCTTTCGTTCAGAAAGAAAATTGTTGATCGATAAATATTTTATTGAAAGACCAAATACACTGAAAATGGGTCAGCTTTTTAACTCCAATAATGTACAAACACGTTTAAACTCAGTTAAATTCTGTCGAAAAATAATGCTTCGTTTTCATTAATTTAAGTATGTGCAAAAACATGTTATGAGTTCAATATTAACTTTATGTTTCTCTTTTTTGTCTTATATCAATTTATTAAATTGATATCAAGAATATTTTCAATAATTCATTAATTCAGATATCAATTTACTGGTGCCAGTAAATTTCTTTTTCAATTGCTTCCATTAATTTCGTCATTAATTATCGTTTTAATTAATATTATCGTTTTGTTTTTGATTATTATTATTATTATCATCATCAATATTGTTATTATCATTATCATCATAATTTTTCTCACTATTGTCGATAGTGTTATTTTGTATGAAATAACATTAATTCTATTTGTATTGTATATTTCACAGTGTTTAATAGACAAATTCAAACTGATTGTAAACTTCTCCAATACCCCAATGTGGGTGACATGAGAATAAATTGTCATTGTCATTGTTATTGTCATTGTCATTATCATTGTCTGGAAAAGAAGATGTGGAAGAGAGTAGACGTAGCTAAATTAAAGGGATTGGGTAACTTTGTCTCAAATACTGAAACAAAATCCTGGATTTAGCTCATGCTGCAATGATAACTATAGACCTTTAGGTCAGTCAGGAACCCCATGACTTTTACAAGCCGATCGCATGTCTGATTATCAAGATATTTATGATGGGAAATCGAAATCAAACTGTGAGTTTTCCTAACGGTGTTCATAACACTACAGTCTATTGGGAAAAACGAGTATGGTAAAACCGGTCACGCAAAGATTTTTTACTTTTTTGAAGCAATTCATGATCATTTTGAAACGCGATTTTCTCTTTAGGGCTTCAATATTACACCATATCACAGACACTGATGACACGTAGGGCAATGCATCTCCAATTTAACATTGTTAAAGGATGCCTTTAAGCCTCAGCTTCAATATAGTGATTAGCAATGTGATGTAAAGGACAGCGATACAATATTTAAAGGTGAAACCCTACATATTGCTCTGAGGCCATTGTTTTTAGATGCTTTTATGAATTATTGCAATGACGAACCTTCGTCATTGCCTTGTTTTCGTTCACATTCTGCCCCATTCTGCATTAATATTCTCCTCCTTGTTTTCGTTTTCTTCCTTATCGTCAGGAAATCGCATTCGTTTTGCACGTAGTGCTTGTTATTCCTAGTTAGGTACTTTCCTCATGTCCTTTTCCTTTCAAATTTTATAGGCATAGTCTCTAACATCTCATCAAGGTCACTACATTCTTCGATTCTCGAAATCACTCATGCATAACCGTCCAGGCGCCATTTTGTCCGCTTCTGGTCCATTTTAAGGCCTTTCTTTCTTCCTTCCTATCTCCACTATCCTAGATCCTACAAACTTCTAACAAACTCCTCTAGATAGTCTAAGAGATGTTCTTTCATCTGCGATGCATAACCTGACCTTCAAAATGCCATCTTCGTACTCTAAATTTAAATCTGAAACCGATTCCGTCAAAAATCTCTCAAATTCTTGAAAAGTTGACCCCTAAATAATCTAAAACTGCCATAACTTTCTCATATAAATTCCGTTTTGTATTTAAATCTCACAGTATCTTTATCTCATGATTGCACATAGCCATGCCAAATTTCACGCTCCAATGACTTTGCAAAACATAAATCGCGCCCTCTAAAGTTTTGGGAATTGGCTTTCTTTCTGTGGCCGTATCTCCATTATGACTTGGCAGACCCGTACCCTTTTTGGGATTTAGATACTTGAAGTTATGCCCTTTCCAGCCATATTCAAAATTATATACCCTATCACTGACCTAAGTTGAGAAAATTGCCCTCAAAATTCGCCATTTTCAGGAAAATTGAGAAATAACTTCAACTTGCTCTAAAATGGCGATCTTTATACCTACATCAATGAAACTTGGCAGACACATGTATCCAAAAACGTGACAACTGTATGCTAAGTTTAGTAAATTGCAATGCCCTCTTCGCAAAGTTATCGCCAAAAATGATGAATTTACTATGCTTTACGTAATAGCGCGTTTGATGCGTGCAGTACGTTTTGCGCAGATGACAATTGTGTCAAACTGACCGCACTGAAGTGCCCTTTCGAATGATACCAAGTATGGTATATGTTCACGCAGAAAATTGTGAGTAAATCGCATTTGAACAAGGGTCACTATACGAATTCCGCCGAGTTTCCGCCCTATTACAACACGTTTCGGCCATGACGTCATTTTTTTGGTGTTAGTATGGGTGGCCGTTCGTGCCAAAGCACGCGTCGTAACATGTTCATCATGCACCAAGTCCTATTGGTTTTGCACGCAGTGCTTGCGAGCCCTTTCTAGATCCCTTCCTCTACTCCAATTCCCTTCAAAATTTGTAGGCGTAGTCTCTAGCATTCCTTCAAGGTCACTAAATTCTTCGTTCTCCGGAAACCCTCATGCGTGACCGTCCAGGCACCATTTTTTTCCGTTTCGGGCCGTTTTGGTGACCTTTCTTTCGCCCTAACTATCTCCACTATCACAGAAGCTACATACTTCTTACATATTGCTCTGGATAGTCCGAGAGTAGCTCCTTCGTTTGACACGTAGAAGAAACATGGCGTCATTGCACGCACATCGTTGTGACACGATTGCATTTCTAGTTACATATTGCTTTCATACCAATCGAGGTTAGCGGTAGACATAAATCACTAATTATTTATGCATTGGTACTTCTATGTATTGACTTTCAGAGAGAAATGAGAGACTTCGTTTAATGGTAGAGACACAAATACATTTTGATTTATATGATTAGTTTTCAGAAGACTGGGAACTGGATAAAAATAAAAAGAGGATGATGTACAAATGTTCTATTTTTATAAGATCTGAACTGAAACTGACCTGAACTGAAACAATAATGTAATCATATATGACCTTCGATCTGTGCATGAAAGAATTGACGATACAGTATATTTGTCTCGTATTAATAAAGGTGGTTTTGTACTTTTGATGTTGCGTGTGGTAGTGAGTGAATATCTCCTTGTTCATCGTAACGTTTTCTCCTTCTAGTTTCATCCGCTATATACGTACACTTAAAACGAGGATACGTTGCTATGCAACAACATTTTATTTCTCGGTTTATTGAACAGATTATAACAAACCTCGCTTGCTGTTGAATTTGAGGAAAAGCATCATGGCCGCAAGATCTCAAATAACAGAACGAGTTGTTAAATTATCCTTGCGGAAATTGATACCTTGTAGAAGTTTTCTGAACCTATTTTGTTTCCTTGAATATAACCTCCTCCGTAATAGCTTCGAACGAGATGTTTGATAAGAAACTAATTGAATAGTGTATCATCACATGACCATCGCATGGTTCATTGATGATGACATGAGCATATTAACCTTCGTCAGGAAAATATCGGGAGATGAAGAGGGAGGGAGAGAGATGGAGGGGCGGGTGAAAAGAGTGGAAAGAAAGAAAGGGGTATAACATGATGTGAGGAAGAGGGTTATACCAGGAGAAGGAGAGGGGTAGAGGGGATGAAGAGAGAGGAAAGGGAAAAAAAAGGGGGGGGGGTATGACGTGATTTGAGGAGAGGAGGAGGAACACGGGAAAGAGACAGTGTGATGAAATATGCGTGTGTGTGGCGTGCGTTTGCGTTTGCGTGTGCGTGTATGTTGGCCCACTGTACTACTTGTAGCTACTTGCTCCCTCTATATAGAAAACAATGCCTAATCGGTGACCATTGGTCCCCCATGATCCTTTTTTTCTTATGTTAATTGAGAGCTGAGTTGATTAGATATTTAGACCTGTCAGTGACCTTCCTGGGTGGTCTAATCCCTCCTAGCCAAACTATTACAGACGGACTTTAAGAGAGAGAAAGACAGGGAAAGGGAGTAAGGAATAGAGAGGAAGGGGAAGAGGAGGGCTGAAGGGGTAGAAAGGATGGCTGAATGGGGAGAAGGGAAGAGGTGGGTTACTCCACTCTACCGACATCTCTCAAGACTTACAACTCGCAAGACAGCGAGACGTCTCGAGAACCTTTCTATAGGTCATGAAAAGATTTACGCGAGATCAACACGGCTGGTCTCGTGTGCTTTCGGTCTCGTACATGTAGGTCGTGATCCTTGCTCGTCCTACAGAACTCAATGGATGTAATGAGACTAAACATTATAATGCTCTAGATTCTATAGACGCACGATAGACTTGCAGATCGCAGAATTACGCTTTCATAGTATGTTTGATAAGGGTCTGCCTAATAAGAAATGCTCCTGCCTTTGTCTGAGATGTATTAGCCTTGCGTGACAGTTCTGGTTAAAACCCGGTTGATTTGATAAAGATATATTTATTTAAGTCACCCCATTATCGATGTGCGCGTTGATCTTCCTCAATAATTAAAAACTGCTTTTTCTCACGCTGAACCGTGACTGCCATAATTTGTGCATAATAAAGCCTTTAACCCATATCATACACGTATAGGCTAATGCTACCTCTAATATTTTGTCTTCATCGCTGGAAATTAAGGAGAGAACATTGAGGAGGGTTGACATTAGCAAGAAATAAAAAGACGGAGTAAAGGGAAAAGATGAAGAGTCTGTAAATTCGGAGATAAGTTTTAGATTTCAAACGGAAATTACATGCTGTAGATAGCTTAAACCTGCACCAAAGGAGACATGAAAGCAAACATAATTTCAATCAGCTTAACAGAATCTGTCAATCTATATTGAAATCCACAGATTCATGTTCTGCAAGTGCCTACGAAATGTGATAGCGGTGATATACACCAACCATCTCGAGCTCGCTTTTGCGTTTCACTTGCCTATAATCAGTTGACATATATATCGGGCTAAACCTCTGGCAAACGTTTCATTATTTGTTTACATCTGAACCGGTCCACTTCATGAGAAAGTGTTTATTCTTATTCTTTGATGACCACGCCCTTCTTCTCCGTGCGTCAGTTTTAAAGGCATTGTTTGACAGTGTTTCCAGTTTTACAAATCTGAGATGCATGGCCCTACGTGTTATCAGTGTCTGTGATATGGTCTAATATTGAAGCCCTAAACATAATTACGCTTCAAAATGATCATGAAGTGCTCCAAAAAAGTAAACAATCTTTGAGTGACCGGTTTTACCATACTCATTTTCCCCCATAGATTGTAGTGTTATAAAACCGTTGGGAAAACGGTTTTTGACATTTCTAATTTCAATCATAAATAGGCCTATCTTGATAATCAGACAGGCGATCGGCTTGTAAAAGTCATGGGATTCCTGACTGACCTAAAGGTTTTTAAATTATGATTGCAGAATGAGCTAAATCCAGGATTCTTTTTAGAATCTGAGGCAAAAGATATCCAATCCCTTTAAAGCTCTACCAACATACATCATTCACATGATTTCTTCCAATTTTACATGATTCATTCCAATGTTACATGATTTACTCCAGTGTTCGTGGTCTCCAGAATACAATTCAATTTAAATGAGGTCCTTTCATATTTTCCACCTATTTTCTGTTGATATTGTTTGCCTTTAAAAGAGAATGTTTCTAACCTTTATTGCTTCACTTGCTTTGTGCCTGGGTCGATGCAGGTGTCTATTAAGTTTATGACATTAACAAACAATTCAACGAAATTGAAATATAAATCAGGTGAACACGTCCAAAAGAAGTGTTTGAAGTTAGCATTGAAAACTAGTATTCTACTAAAAATGTAACCTGACGCAGGGCTTAAGCGTTTGATGAACGTGATTTTAGCATTAGAATACGCACTTCAATGTTTTTGATTTTAACATTTATCACTCCCAATGATCAGAGAATCGACAAAGTTATTATCGGGAAGATGGCATGCAAGAATAGTAGCACTAATTATAACTCAAATACTAGTATCATAAATCCGCTACAATTGTCTCTTTTTATGGTGCAGTCTTTTTTATTTTTGGGGGGAGGATGGGAACGGGGGGGGGGGGACAAAATTCTTCTTTTATCATCTACCTTCCCCACATATTCCATTTGGTGTCACGTTTGATTTAGATGCACAGTGCATAAACGTGTCACTTGTTGATTTAACACCCAGGTGAAGTCGGGATTAATTGACCCAAAGATGTTTATCTTTCCATCCCTATCAATCTGTGCATGCGACATAAATAAAGTTGTTGACTTTTCGAGTGTTATTCGACTTCCAGGGTAGATTTATTCTCCGGATAAATCGACCCTTTTCATTAGGCTGATGCAGGATAATCATACTCTTAGTTCTTCATCATTTTTATGATTTAAGACAGGGCCACTGACGATCGATGCATGGCTCCCGAAGTCTCATTTACTCCAATGACGTCATAGATCTAAAGCGCATACTATATAGTAGCCCATGGTATGGCTTAATATCATAATCCCCGTATGGGTTTTAAGGACTCTGAAGCCATTTATCTTTTGTGGAATACAAATCTCAGTCGCAAAAGATTTTGGATTTCTCGTTAAATTTATCTTCCATTTCAAGTAATTGCAAAAACATGTCATTGGATGAAATAATGAATAGAATGAGTAAAATTTGTCTGACGGTATAGACATCATAACATGTAAGATACTAATCAAGTGCCCAATGAATTCAATCTTAAGAGACATAGATATCCTGCACAATTTACAAAGTTACAGATTCTTGTTCAAATATTAGGAAATGTTAATATCTTCAACCTCGGAACAACTATTTTCCCTCAACCTGTTTTTAACGGAAATTACCCAAAAGTCTGCATTAAGAGGAAGTGTATTATATTTCAGTTCATACATTTTTTTAATGCATCGTTTATTTTACACAGCTGGGTATAATGACTTGATAAAGGTAGCTTATAATTTGAGTACCTCTCTAACTTCCGGAATTTTTTTTTTTTTTTTAAGTAAGAAACAATGATACAAAAAAGGGCCTTGATTGTTTTGACTGGAGAGAAGAAAAAAGAGAAGGAGAGAGAAAGGGCGGGACAGGCAACGCGTCAGAAACAAAGAGAACAGAGATTAAAACAAAAATTAAGAGTGAGCGTATGGATACCGAAGAGAGAGAGAGAGAGAGAGAGAGAGAGAGGGGGGGGGGGGGTGATTTCTTCCCATTACTGGTAAAAGAAAAAGAATGCATAATTTCGTGCGTTAAATTACATTCATAGCATTTTCATGTACAGCGTAGTTTTGGGGGCAAGACCTTCGGGCATGATTATAAAGTTGTTAAACCTAACACATTTCGAGAAAAATATTACATTCGGTAAAGTCCGGTGCTAGCCGATGTAAACTATAATCTTACAAGGTCTTCAGGTAATCACCGGCTTGATTCATAGGCTGAGATATGTTTTCATGCTCCGATGGAGAAGCCATCTTGAAGCGAAATAGGGTTTGGTGGAAAGTATTTGGTAATCCATGGTCATGCTACCTCCGATGTGAGGAAGAAGGATAGAAAGAGGGTTAACAAAATTAAGATACCCTGATCAAAAGGTTAAAAGTATCATCGTTAGTGAAGAATAAATATGGATGAAAATGGACCGGATGGAGGTATATAGAGAGAGGGATAAGACGGTGAAAGAGAGAGAGAGAGAGAGAGAGAGGGGGAGAGAAGGGGAGAATTTGAAAGGGAGGAAGAGAAGAAAAGACAGATAATGAGGGGAGATAGTGAGAGAGAGAGAGAGAGAGAGAGAAAGGGAGATAAAGAAAGAGAGAGTGTATATGAGGGATGGAATTAGAGACGAATTAACGCCTATTCCTCGGTATTTTTTTATTTTTTGGGAAAAACTTATTTCTTGAATATGCGCCAGCTTATTGCTAAATAGTGAATTAATAATAGCATTTTGAATTTGTGTTTATGTCATTTCCTCGCACTAGGACATTCAAATGGAGTAAATATCTCTTTTGAAAGAAAGAGTGTCTGTGAAAGAAAGAGAAGAGAAGGATGTCGGAAATATATACATGTATATAGGGAAAATGGAAAGAGAAAAAGCATATCTGAATAAAAAGTGATGAAGTGAGTATAGCAGAGATGGAGGCATATAAACAGATAGATTGTTTTAAAACTCTAAGTAGACATGAAAGTGCGATTAATAGAGTATACATGTTTCTTTTGCCGGGCCTGTGAGGTTTTTTGTCCAGAAATCTCCGACCGACAATCCCCCCCCTCCCCTTTTTTGTTAATACAAACAATTTAAGAAAAAATTGAAAGGAAGGAAACAAAATTATTTAAAAAATGAATAGAATAATAGGTCACTTATACGTTCATAGTTATTTGTCTAGGCACGAGAACGAAATTCGGGTATTTTCACTGTTTTGTACTAAAAAACGGATGTACCAGATTTTACCAGGGCGGGGGTTACGCCCCCCCCCCCCCCACCGGTTCGTCCCTCTGGACCCTCTAGTGTTTATAGCATGGCATGGTATATCGTTGCTCAGAATGTACTTCTTGGTCGTTATAATTAAAACCAGTCCATCGTATCCTCCAATTCTTCATTTCTATCATTCACAAGAAAGCGACAGTCTTCTTTTATATAAAAGCGCCCTTCTATATATAAAGCACGCATCATTCGCTGTAATGTGCGTGAAATAGATGCCTGATGAAAACCGCGTCCTTTGTAGGTCTCCCAAATCAAGGCCTTTCGTTTCTTGTGTTATAATAGAGGGAAATATTTAAAGAGGAATATTTTCTGGTTACATGACACCGGAGCAATCAAGGTATAGCAGATGGTGAAACGATTCTCTTTTTGATTGTCTCAAAAACGGGTAAGAAAAAGATCAATAAGTGCTGATATGTAAGACTTCACTGAAATACTTACATATCGTTAGCCTGTCTATAAAGCGGAAATGCGTGTTCCATATATTCGCGCTTTTCTAAGTATTAAGTTTCATGATGATGGTATATTGGCGGTGATCGCAATGATTACGAAAGCGAAGTCGGTCTCGGTATTGACAAACCAAAGCCCGACGGACGCTATATGATCTAACGGCCATCCAAAGTTGCAATGTTGCAAGCTTGCGTTAAAGGTAAAGACCAGTATTGGAAACGCCCCAATTTCAAAAAATGTAATGGAAGCTCTCTTTACCAATCATGTGAAAGAATATGTTTTGACTAAGACATGATGATAAAAAATTTGTCGGGAAACCGCCTACTAATTCATATATTTGGTAAATTTGTTTCTCGCATGGTCTTGTGAGAGATATAGGGTAGTCCCATATACATCTTTCTGTGTATAGTGCTTGTAACTTTACGAAGAATGGGCCAAATTTCTTATCATTTTGATAATTCCAGAACCTTGCAGATGCTAGATGCTAGATGAACAACCTTTTCTGATCGATTCCGCAACGTTTCTTTCACAATGCAATCGCATGACCATTACTGGTCTTTACCTTTAAAGAGAAGGTTGAGTTCTGGGAAGAGGTGAAAAATAATTTGTGAGCGTTACTCATTCTTATTATGCAAGTGTGGAAGAACATCAGATAAGACATGTTCCCTGAAAAGCATGGCTCTTCAAATGCCTTCATATTCTAAATATGCATGTAACATCGTAAACATCGGGGGGCCGGCTTTTTACGCCACGTGTTCGTGTAGTCCCGTATACATCTTTCTGTGTACAGTGTTTGTAACTTTACCAAGACTTGGCCAAATTTCTTATCATTTTGATGATTCCAGAACCTTGCAATACACACAAATTCTTATATGCTAGATGATCAACCTTTTCTGGTCGGTTCCACACCGTTTCTTTCTCAATGCAATCGCATGACCATGACTCAACTTCATCTTTAATCATGACTTATTTTCCTGCTTGGAGTTCTTAACCCGCTGACTACTGAATTATCTCATCGCCATAGGGTTCACATGAAGGTCACCCGGTTCCAGTAGACGATGGGTTCAAATAGTAGTAGTAGTAGTAGTAGTAGTAGTAGTAGAAGTAGAAGTAGTAGTAGTAGTAGTAGTAGTGGTAGTAGTAGAAGTAGAAGTAGAAGTAGTAGTAGTAGTCAGTGGCGGATCCAGGGGGGGCCCGGGGAGCCCGGGCCCCCCCCCCCCCCTTGAGAAAAAAATCATGTAAAATCACGTGATTTTTACCTTTTTTGGGGGGTTGGGCCCCCCCCCCCTGGCGCTCAAGGGGGGGGGGGGTGCAAATCGAAAAAAATTTGAGGACCAAAAAAAAAAAAAAAATGTGTTCACTACCCCCCCCCCCCCCCCCCCCCCCCCCCCCGCCCCACCGAGCGACTTTTCGGCCGGCGCGATTTTCAAATTTTCGGGAGCAAAAAAAAATGAAGAAAGTTGGGCCCCCTCCCCTAAGAAATCCTGGATCCGCGCCTGGTAGTAGTAGTAGTAGTAGTAGAAGTAGAAGTAGAAGTAGAAGTAGTAGTAGTAGTAGTAGTAGAAGTAGAAGTAGAAGTAGTAGTAGTAGTAGTAGTAGTAGTAGTAGAAGTAGAAGTAGAAGTAGTAGTAGTAGTAGTAGTAGTAGTAGTAGTAGTAGTAGTAGTGGTAGTAGTAGAAGTAGAAGTAGAAGTAGTAGTAGTAGTAGTAGTAGTAGTAGTAGTAGTATAAGTAGAAGTAGTAGTAGTAGTAGTAGTAGTAGTAGAAGTAGAAGTAGTAGTAGTAGTAGTGGTAGAAAAAGTATTGGTATTAGTAGTAGTAGTGGTAGTAGTAGTAGAAGAAGTAGTAGTAGTAGTAGTAGAAGTAGTGGTAGTTTAAAGATAAAGACCAGTTACGGTCATGAGATTGCATTGTGAAAGAAACGGTTTGGAATCAGCCAGAAAAGGTTGAACATCTAGCATTTAAGTATTCGTGTGTATTGCAGGTTTTTGGTATCATCAAAATGTTAGGAAATTTGGCCAAGTCTTGGTGAAGTTACAAGCACTGTACACAGAAAGATGTATATGGGACTACACGAACACGTGGCGTAAAAATCCGTCCCGATTTTTACGATGTTACATGCCATATTTAAAATATGAAGGCATTTGAAGAGCCATGCTTTTCAGGTAACATGTTTCATCTGATATTCTTCCACACTTGCATAATAACAATGATAACGCTCACAAATTATTTTTCACCTCTTTCCAGAACTCAACCTTCTCTTTAAGTAGTATCATCATCATCATTATTATGAGGCATATAACGGATAGTCATTGTCTATCGTTGTATTTTGTTTGTTGTAGCGCTTAGAGACTTCGGTGGTCGGCGCTTTATAAGCAGAGTTTTTAATTGTATTATTACAGTCATGATATGTATCAATGATGTTGAATGGAACATCCACCAACATTTTCTCCATTCTTCTCCTCCTTCAAAAGTGCGGAACGAAACAAATAAAATATATTTTAATGAGATGTAGAAGAGTACGTCTACTCGACGATGATGACAACATACCAGCAAGAGATTCTACCCACTTTACACAATTACAAGGGTAAATGAATAATCTCTCATTTTATGCCCTTTTAATCAAGATCAAGTCACTTTCAATTTATGATGTCGGGACTGATAAATGTCATTCATCTTCGATGCTGAGATAGCTTTGCTTGGATGCGGGAGAGGAGTATAGATATATAAATACATACCTAGCTTGGGATATTGATGATGAGAAAAAGGAAGGGTTAACAAAAGGTCGAGAGGAGAGAGCAGGGGAGCAGAGAGAAGACAGAAAGAGAGAGAGAGTGAGAGAGAGAGAGAGAGAGAGAGATAATAAGTGAAAGACAGAAATAGAGAAGGGGCAGAAAGACAGAAACAAAGAAAGAAGGTGGAAAGAGAAAGAGAGAGAATGAGAAACATAACTATATTTATAGATATCTGGATAGATAGATAGATAGATAGATAGGTAGAAAGATATATATATATATATATATGTACATAGATAGGAAGGTACAACAAATATTATTGATAAAAGATAAAGGAGACAGAGGAAGAGAGGAAAGTGAGAGAGGGTAAAACATCAGATCTGATCAAACATAGCAATATTATTATTCCCTAACTCTGGAACAAGATCGAATTCGGGCTCTAAAAAGAAGTGACGGCAGATGGGCTTCTTCATTAGAATATAAATCATAAACCAGATAAAAGTCATTATGAGGTATGATTAGCAGTGGAATTGCCCTCCATTTCGATTAAATCGGAGGTTTTCTATCTGTTTAATGTAACGTCCCTTGTTTGGAAGCAAACATGGGACGTTTGCTTCGTATATACATGTATTTCATCTATCATGTCTCTCTTCCCGCTCTTTCCTGACATGTATCTTCCCGCCCACGGAGTCTTCTGTTATGAAAGAAAATGCTCTCAGAATGATCTAATGTACCCAGTCACACGGAAAACCGACTCCACGCCGATCAATGTTAGGCCATTCGGGATAATGTCCTCGGTTGTACGTTCTAGTGTCGGTCTGGTGTGTTGGTTTCGTTGGTGTGCCCGATGTATTACACCGGAAAACCGACTGCATACCGACTCCAAACGCGACCCACTCTCTGCCATTCGGGCCAGTGTCATTTTAGGATCACTCTGTAAAGCTGTTTTTAGATCTGTCATCCCAGGTTAAATGGGCAAGATTAAGTAGATTAAAATTAATCCCATTTCGTGATTTATTACCGTTATGAATCAATATCAACGTCACAGTCTTAGTGGCGGTTGGATTCCTTGCGTAAGTTCATTTTATGCAGTGTTTTTGTTTCAATGGAGTGAGAGAAAGATAAAGATAGAGAGAGAGATTGAGGTAAAGGGAGCAACGGAGAAATAGGAAGAGAGAAAGAGGGGGAGGGAGAAAGAGAGATGTTGAGTAGATTGAGTGATTGGAATCGCCTGTTTTATATAAATTCATTCATGGAGAGAGAGAGAGAGAGAGAGATAGAGAGAGAGAGAGAGAGAGATGAGTAGTTATACGAAGTTATATCCTATATTAATTATTTTGTATCCAATTAATCAACCAACCATTCAAGACTTTTAATTTGCTACTCTGTTTTTTATTCTTCTTCCCTATTCTGAACATGATCGCAACCATATTTGAGAAATTAAGTCAAGGGCTATTTTAAGACCCTAATATCTATCCCTACAAAAACACGTTCGGATTACGTAAGACCTCGTTATTTTGTTCGCATGTTTCTAGAGGTGACGTACAAGTCTAATGAAATGACCTTTGCATGATTTTCCGAAAGTAGGTGGGAAAATGTTTACATTATTTATTTTATTTTTGAAATGACATTTTTTCGGAGAATTGTTTTATACATAAAGTTCAAATTGCATTAACTTCTCTTTCCGGCTTTTAAGTCGTTCTATTTGGTACAATTTACCGTAGTCAAAGGAGAACAAAGCCAAATGTGAATTTGATTTCAACCTACTATAAATTCTGGTCACTTTTGATAGCTCAAAAATATTGGACTTCGATGAAATATGAAATACCATGGACTGGGAATGCGAGAGCTCACAAGTTTTTTTTTTTTCTTCCACTCCAAAATCTTCGATGATCTTTATTTTCTCCAACATCACATATATTTCTTTTTTGGACATTCCCCCCTTATTTTCGTTTACAGGTTTAGCATGTTTAGGCGGTCTATCATTGATTGTTGTATATATTCATACGTGTAACAAGAAGCAGAGAAATCAGGAAATTTATGACTGGACATTTACCAACACATTACATTTTTACGTTCCTCGTTTTACCCACATAACCTCTAAGGGGTGCGGAGTTTAAAGTGTATGAGATTTTAAATGAGATTCTCAAATAGCCCGGTTAAACACTTTCAAGAAAATATGAACGCGTTGCTCAAATATGATTATGAACCTCCGATGTACAGTCGCTTATCATTTTACAACTACAGTTTCGGTGAAGCGGAAAATGATTGTGCTTTTTGATGAATGATCAATCGTTAGTGACCAAAAAAAAAAACCGTGAAAGTGCACGTCAGAATGAAAAAGGTCTTATTCGTCATTGGAGATCTGAGAAGAACTTTATTATTTGAATAAGAAGATGGAATTTTGATGGAAGCGAATTGGCTTTCCTCGCCTTTTTTCGCCGTTCTCTTATAAAAATTCACTAGCTACGTTCTTCATTCATCTTGAGGAACTAGCGTTGTGTTACTTTAAAGGGAAGTCACCCTCAAACTCAAGTTCAAGTTCAAGTTCAAGTTCAAGTTTTATTTACCTTTCTTTCATAACACACTTTACAAATATGACATGAATATAACAAGTTTAACATAATATGGCGTTACAATAGAAAGATGAGGTGACCTTGGTTGAAAGCAAGGCTTGTGGATTTAAGGTCCCTCATGAGTAGCTTATAAATATAAGCAGAAATTAAATATGTTGAATCATTGACAGTGTCATCCGATAATACATAATAAGCTTATGATTATAAAAAGTTGTGAAGACACCTCATAAATTGGCATTTCCGTAGGTAGCCCTTCTAAAGGATATGTGTTGCACATCAAAATTAGATTTTTTGTTTGTTGTTGTTGCTCTATCTATATATAGAAATAGCACATTGTAACGTACTAGCTATAGAAGTTGGAGACATGATGTTGCGTTATCTTCTATGTAATGAATATTCATTCACACCTAAATTGATATTTACTGGTTTTTTTTTAATGAAGTGTGGAGAGTAGCTTGGAAAGAACATTAAGAGTTACCAACTTGTGACTTATTTTCCAAGTATCAAATAATTATTCAATAAACTAACCACTTATAAAAGGTGCTCTGGCACAGCACGTGTTAAGTTCTGTCATTTTGATTATGCATTTGCTTGTTTGTGTTTTACGTCATACATGATGCTATCCTTGTCCGATCTGTCACTCATCCCTCGATTTCTGTTAAACAACATATATCAAGAAACGCTCCATTTAAAATGTCTAATATGAAGGATTCGTTTGTAAATGTTAGG
The DNA here is from genome assembly GCA_035222895.1 of Strongylocentrotus droebachiensis. NCBI lineage: Eukaryota > Metazoa > Echinodermata > Echinoidea > Camarodonta > Strongylocentrotidae > Strongylocentrotus > Strongylocentrotus droebachiensis. Next base: position 192,567 of record JAVYIG010001883.1, read on the forward strand.
CTTACCACCACGAACATTTCTTCATTTTATTTAACAAACACGCATTTTCAAAGTTTAAGAATCTCGAATAATGATTGTTATAAATAAGTCAATACAATTTTGATTTGTTACCCCTCATGTGCTCTTTAGATAATGCATGAATACAGGGGCATAGAGTGAGTTATACATTGAGGGGCACTTGCACGATGGGGAGGGGCACTTGCACGATGAGGGGGGAACTAACACGATGGGGAGGTCTCTGGCACGACGGGGGCACTGACACGGCGGGGGGGGGGGGGGCACTGGCACGATGGGGTGGGAGCACTGTCCTACTTGGAAAATGAAAGGTGAATTTTGACTCTTAGAAGGTTACTGATCGCGGAGAAAGAGTGAGGGAGAGGAAAAGAGAGCGGTGGTGGCTCTTACTTCTTTTATCGACCCTTTCCTCTCCTCCCTTTCGCTTTCTCTCTCTTCTCGCTTGTCTTTCGGTTCATTTTTGTCATCATTCATTTGATGGCAAACCCTCCCCTTCCCCATACACCCTGTATCTACGCCATTGCAAGAATGACTGAATGAATGAATGAATCACTCTCACTTCGTTGCTTATTGAAAAACGCATCGATCCGTTGAATGTATTCAAGAAGAATGTTATAATATGGTCTCTACTGACTATATGGCTGATCCCATGTGATTTAGTAAAAGATGAAGGAATCAAGTTGGACATTTTTTGTTGCTAGAAATCCTGACATGTTGTTCATCCCTTAAGGATTTGGGTTGGATTTTGTTAATGTTGTGGTATTTCCCATTTCCCTTCTTCTTTGTGGAAAATATTTCTTTCTTTAAAGGGCATTCCAAAGTTTGTGATAAGTCAATTTGTATGAAAGCAGATAAATAAGATGAATATATAGAATAAAAAGAAAGTTATGAATGTTTGAAATATGAGATCACTATTCTATGCATATCTCAAGTTGGCAGTTTGGTCAAGGATTTCTTCTGTTTGTCTTCTCTCTTGGGGCGCTCCTCAAAATGTATTATGGATAGCATAATGTTAAAAGTCCTCTAAATAGGCATATATTTGTAATACATTTTCAACAATTTTGTTGTTACTCATTTGGATGTCGGAGCAATTGGGAAATTTGTCCGGCGCCTAACTACATCACGGTTACATTACCGATTCAGCCATTTTGAAGGGCACATATACCTGTATATACTATTTGCCTACTTTATTGATGTTTCTATAGTGCAGTTTGCTATCATTATTTCATCATCATTTCCACAATCAGCAGTAGCAGCGGCACCATTAGCGTTGATTATCATTAACATAATCAACATCATCACCACAACTACCACCGACAACAATTTTATTTAAACATCGTCCTCCTCGTTCCTCATCCCTCCTCCTCCTCTTCCTTATCATCATCATCACCGTTGTCTTTCAAGAAATATAATATATCAACTAACCAGTCACCGGTGCTCACGTTTGACTCACTGGAAATTTAGCAAGCCGTTCATAAATGTTTATCTTTGGATACTTTTCACGCTTTGTTTAACATTTTCAATTTCTTGGTTCCATACATGAGTTAATGTCGAGAGGAAGTGTGGTGTACAGCGATTTTGTAATTGAAAGGTACGTATACGTTTTACCTAAATTTAAAGATGCATGAACCAACATAAGCTAAAAACTTGCAGAGCTTTTAAAAAAATGTTTACGTTAATAGGTGAAACAGGCTCGGAGTTACTTCAAGACTTAGTATTTTTTTATTACTAAATATAAATTTCCCACCTATCAATTTTATTTGCATTCTCCTGCAGCTTCAATTGACCCTCGAATGAATACTTCATCCAACCCGACTAAAATGCTTTAAAATTATACGAGAACAAATCCTTAGTACTTGTCAGGCAAGAACACTTTGTTTGAAGCTGTTGGTGTTAAAATCAACAGCTCTAATTCCTTTCCTGACTTTTTGTTTTTCAATATTCTTTATTTATTCTATTCAATGCATAAATCATACATAAATAATGCATTTTGAATACAATAACCAAGAAGCAGATAGAACAGAAATAAAATAATTACATGTTTATCTCAGCTACGACAATGCACATTCATTTCATAAACAATCCACCTTGGCCTTATGCACTGAAGACCAGATACACGAAGAAAAAATCACTAAATGAAATCTATTATAATTATAACCTCCTTTTAAAAAAAACACGCACAAAAACACGGACATACATAATGTAGAATGAAAAAAAATGGGGGAAAAAATATAGAGATGAAAAGAAAAGAAAATGAATGACCAGTCTTGAATAAACGATATCTCAAGATTTATTCAAACAGTTTATTCAGGTAAAAAAAAAAACCGTTGTCGGACTTAAATCTTAGTTCTGGTATTTTAAGACTTCTGAACTTCTTGTAAGTATTATGCACGAACATTGTTTTAGTGGATGTAAAAGATATCATAGTCGAGAGAGTGCGAGGACTATGTGCCTATGGCATTGGCGGAATTAATTATTTTCATAGCCTGGCAAACAAAACCATGACTGCCTCCTAAAGGTATTACCCATAAACCTGTACTGCTTAATCTCAGTTATTTCTTCTGTTCAAGATCAAGAAAAGGATGTGCTCCTTCGTCACGGTAACTGAAGGCAAACATTGGTGATCTAATTTAAGAATAGCTTACTGGTTACCCCGAAACAACGGCTGATGTTCAGTTCATAATCCAAGCAGTAAATATCAGTCTTAAAGTGAGACCCCTGGTATAGCACAAAACAGACGTCCTTTGGATAATTGCAATGGTTTTTTTTTCATGGTGGCGGTGATGGGTATACCTCGTCAGGTTTTGCTGTGCCTAGCAATTGTTAAGTATCAATCGTTTGTCTTCTGCACCTAGTAGTCGGAAGTACTGTGAATTCCGGTCCAAACCTTGTCTGGTGATTGATAGTGAAAGAAGAAAGATGGTGGTAAAGATTTAGCTGGATTAAACGTAAATCTGGATGGTCTTAAACATGTTAAACATTGAAGATCAAGGCACGTAGAAATGGGGATGAAACATTAAATGTTAGATGGTGAAGAGTCTCGAATTTGTCCTCTTTATTCAGTCGGATTACCTGGGCATCATGGGGAATTTTTGAGGAGGAGGGATTGGGTGACATTTTAGTTGCCTTCGACATGAATATTTGGGGAGCTTGAAAGACATAATTTTTCATGCAAAATTAGGTCATTATTCGCATATATCAGACTAAGTAGAAATACCAAAGAGATATTATCTAAAATAATATCGCTAGTGATATTCCTTTGTCTCGCAATGTGGTCAATAAGGAAACTAAAAGTTCACGAGATAGTATCTCTTTTGAAAAACCAATCAAGTGTGTAGAAATTTCGCATGTGATGAAACTCGTGTTCTGCTTGGCAATTCGCATGGAAATTTGACGGAATTTGCTGAAAGAGAGATCGGAAAGCCTTCAGTCTTCGATTTTGGATGCGGTATTTATGATTATGATGTTCTTTTTGTATACGTTCTTCCGATATTAGTGGAGGGTGCGCGCATTGCGTATTGACAACTTGGTCAACAAATTTGAAGGCCACTCTCGGTGATTGCACACCGTCAATATCTATTTTATTAATGTGTAATTTTATTAAAAATGATACATTGTCGCTTACAAAACCCGCTTTCAACATAAATGCCGGGTGGTGTCAAATTATTCAATGTGAATTCAAGATTTTGTGTCTTTAAATGTTAAGAGACAAACAACAACGGATAAATATGACAGAGAAGAGTGGAAATTGAATGCCAGTTGTCACCCCCTTGAAACAATAACCTCTTTAATCATACGCACACCAATAAACAAACGTTGACATTTACTGTATCATTTAAGGCATAGAAAGTTATTACATTACAGATGCAAAGGCTAATCTTATAAGCATATGATGTCAGCCAAGGAATGAAATCGGATTATTCATGGATTATAAAAGGAAATGCGAAGATTTGAAAGGTTTACAGACTTTGGAACTATTATATACTCAAACTACCTACGCCAAATACAAAACTAAACTCTTAATGGAAAATCAAAATGACACTGTGACATTTATCCATATTAGGATGGATGGAAGTTCCTGACGATTACCGATGATGTTTTCCATAGTTCTCGAAACACAAAACGGAAAAACAAAATTGATACAATCATACATGTACAAGTATATAAAGATTCAAATCAATGAACTCGTGAAAACGTTTGAGAATGTGCCATAAATATGAACCTTAAAGCATTTCTAAAGGTCTGATGACCGGCGTAGATATTAATAAATGAATGATACACGCCAATAAAAACTAAAACAACAGTCAGAAAGAAATGCAAAATGACAATAAATGCAAATCGGAAGCATTCCTTAAGGAACCATTAAGGAATTCCGCACCCCCATACACACAAACATACATACAGTAAGGAAAGTAAAGTAAGGAATATTGTACGGAATACCATTTAAATCATGTCTAGTCTTTTATGTATGAGAATAATAACCGTCATGATATTAATCCCCTTTCTCTCTTTATTTTCAAAGATAAACACACAAGAGACATTTTCCTTCTGTCTGTAAATACAAATATTGATAATATTGAAACATGCCGAATGGACTGCTAAGCCTTCTCAATCCTTAACCTCGGGCTATGGGTTTCTTTCTCTTCTGCTGGATATTTAGAAATATGATATAATGTGAGAAGAAAGGCCTGAGGTTTCAATACTCCAGCGCCATGATGCAAAACTATATCCCTTTGTTTCTATCCCTATATTTCTATAATACCAAGTAGACTAAATATAGAGCCATAACCGAATTCAAAGCAGTTTGAAATAGGCCGGATTGACCGAGTCTATAGCTTTAAGATTTTGATGGACATAACAACTCGGTGCACTATTTTTTCCATTATTGCAAAGTGTGGAACATAGTGTTCTCTCTTTTCTATTTGCAGTAACATGGGGTGCACTTCTAAGCATCAAAATCATAGCAATTCCGCAGTTGATCCACACTGAGCTTGCTGCGGATCGAATTTATTGAATTGGTATAACAGCTGGAACCTCTGTGGATTTCAGGTAGCATCATGAAATTATCCTTTTGTTGTTCATCGCCGCCATTGTCTTAAGTATATTGTTTATGTAAATATATAAAGCCAATAATGCAAGAAATCTTGTGAAAGGAGAAAATTAAGGCAAATGTTACTCCCCCATAAGCCCAACGCACACTTTATTATCTGACTACATTTCTCACATCGGTCTTTTGCCAACATCAGTATGTGATTAAGATCTTCCTTTTTAAACAGTTATACATGCAGACGATCTAGCAATTATTTCTAAATCCCCTCAAGGAATGCAATACTGTTTAGATAAATTCACTCAATATTGTAACTCTTGGATGTTGAATGTTAATGTCACCAAAACTAAAATAATGATATGTAATAAGTCAGGCAGGTTGAATGATAAGAGTGATTTTGAAATAAACGGGGAAAAACTTACCTCGGTAAAGGAAATGAAATATTTAGGCATTGTTTTTAGTAATAATGGATCGTTCAAAATGGCGACAAGGGACTTAGCGGATAAGGCCAGGAGAGCATTATTCAAACTTTATAAATCTTTCGGCAATTATACGCCCAGTATTAAAACCTTATTACACCTGTTTGATGCAACTGTACAACCAATTTTGCTTTATGGATCCGAAATTTGGGGTGCTAGTGCAATAGACATGAAGAAAATTCTTCAAATAGAAACAGGGAAAACAGGACTGTATTATAAAAACGATTTTGAGAAAGTACACATTCAGTGTTGTAAAAATATCTTAGGGGTAAACCGCAAATGCAGCAATTTAGCAGTTTCAGCTGAAATTGGAAGGCATCCTCAACTTATTCAAATTGCAATAAACATGCTCAAATATTGGATACGAACACGGAGTTTGGATGAAAATGGCCTTGTCTATAAATCTTTTGAAAAAAACAAAAAATTAGTAAATAACGAACAAAGGTGTTGGTTAATGTCAATTCGGGATATCTTTAGTTCACTAAATATTTGTAATAATGGAAATGAGACCGTATTGGACCCTGAAAATATACAAATTTCTCATAAAGATTTTGTCGAGTTATGTAAACTTTGTTTGGAAAGGAGATTTGATGAACAATTAAAACTAGACTTATTTGATGATAGGGATACCCGTAAAGGAAATAAACTCAGAACCCTCAAACAATTTAAAAACTCAATCAAGCAAGAAAAGTATTTATCTCATATACCAAATATAAATTTAAGAAAAAATATCACCAAACTACGTCTAAGCGCGCACAACTTACCCATAGAAACAGGAAGGTATAAAAGACCAGAAAAAACTCCCCCGAATCTACGATTCTGTGAAGACTGTAATATGAATCTTGTAGGAGATGAATTCCATATAATTATGAAATGTGACAAGTATAAAGATTTACGAGTAGATTTTATAGAAACAATTAGTAATCTGGAAGAAAATGTTTGTAATTTGGATAGTCAAGAAAAATTCATATTTATAATGAGATTAGATAATGAAGTTGTAATAGATAGTTTTTCTTTGTTCACCAAAAACATAATTACAATGAGGGGTAATTTTTAGATACTATATGTTATAACAAAGTAGTCGTGTACAATCTTATGCTTTTGTTTTAGTTCTCATTTACATATTTCGTATTGCATGACTTATTGTTTATTTAGAAAGGTGTTGTAAATGTTTTATATTATGTTTTATATATCGATTGTTGCATTACATTGTAAATTGATTATAACTATGTCTATAAACAGAATATTGATGTACATCAATGATCTTTAATAAATACAATACAAAAAAATACAAAATACATGACCATGGAAGTTAAATATTTCTAGTTAAAAGCAGTAAACCTTCCCTGATTAATATGTTTTTGTTTGTTACTTTGTTGTTTTGTTTTCTATAAGCAAAACAATAGGGTATTAAAATTGCAATTTTATCTTTCGAAAGGCCAAGAAATTTAGAAAAATTGAGAAGAATTCTTCGAGGGGAACAAGGCGAGACAATTTACTAGTTACAAAATTTAGTCAAGGTTGATATAAATCTCTCCCTTTAATACCCCCCCCCCCCTCTCCTACCCCCACCCTTCTCTCTCTCTTTCTCTCTCTCTCTCTCTCTTGTTTTTTTGTTTTCTCTCTCTCTCTCTTTCTCACCCTCTCTCTGTCCCTCTTTCTCTTTCTATTTTGTTCTCTCTAGTTTTTTTCTTTTCCTTTCTCTCTTTTCGCCTCTTATTCTCATTCCCTCTTTCCTATATCTTTCTGTCTCGTCCCCCCTCTCTCTCTCTCTCTCTCTCTTCTTCCTCCCCTTGGCTCTTTCTGTCCCTCTTTCTCTTTCTCTTTTTCTCTCTCGTTTTGTTCTCTTTTTCTTTCTCTCATTCCGCTCTCAGTCTCTGTCTCTCTTTCCGCCTCTCATTCTCAATTCCCCCTTTCCTTTCCCTTTCTGTCTCGTTCTCTCTCTCTCTCTCTCATTCTCTCTATCTCTCTCTTTCCCTCACTCACTCCCTCCTACCCCTTTGTCTCCTCTGACGCTTCCTGGATCTTCTCTCTTTATTCGTGGGCACTTTTACGGAAATAAGTCTTGTTTCCCCAACACCTGCGCTGTCGGCTGACCACAATCACCATCGGGGGTAGATATGAAGTAAGCACACATTGACACATACAACTCGAACTCTATGACCTTAGGCCCACGCAGAGATGGGTACAGATCACTTTCACTCTTCAGATTCTAGTGGATTATCAATATTCATATACCTTCCGTAACATTACTACAACTACAGTCGAACCTGTCCATAGCCACCGCCCAAGGGAAACACAAAAAGTGGTCTTTGTAGACAGGTTCCTTTAGTACACTTTTCAATGAGAAACCATTTGTAAGGCAAACAAAAAATGTGGTCTTTGTAGACAGGTGGTCACTAAAGCAAGTTTGACTGTGCTACTATTACTAATGTAACATGATAATGATGATGATGATGTTAGAGCCCCTCTAAAGTGTTGGGAGCCCCACAAATATGATTGAAATTAAATTAGTTTTGCCATGACATTTTTAGCGAATTTGGGGCTGCTAACACTTAAGAGGGGCTTTAATAATGATAATGATAATGATAATAATAATGATAGTAATAAAAACAACAACAACAACAAAATGATGCTAACGATAATATTATCAATAAGCATTACAATAAAGATAACAATGAGAACATTAAAAACAATAAACAATATTATCGGATATTTTCATAGCTTTCGAATGCACTACAAATGGGCTCAAAGATCTCCTATATTACCCCGGCTCTTGCTAAGCTACGAAATTGAAGCAATTCCATCCTACCGGTAACCAGTTAACACTTGTCTTAGGTGGAGTGGAAAATGTAGATGAATGTCATACATGTATGTTTAAGACACTCGACTACGTCGTCTCTACGATGAACTGCTTTATCAAAGCAACGATGGTCTTAAAGTAGTTGGGACAGTTCAAGCGCAAAACTTGAATAGAAGTAGAAGCTGTGACTCGTTAAGAATACAATACTGAGATGTTATTTAAAATTATGAAACCTTTAAAGGCATTGTTTAACAATGTTTCCAGTTTTACAAATCTGAAATGCATGGCCCTACGTCTTATCAGTGTCTGTTATATGGTGTAATATTGAAGCCCTAAAATAATTGTGCTTCAAAAGGATCAAGAAGTGCTTCAAAAAAGTGAACGATCTTTGAGTGACCAGTTTTGACCACACAAATTATCCCCAGTAGACAGTAGTGTTATAACAGACTGTTCAAAACAGTTTGGCAAACAGTTTTCAACATTTCTAATTCCAATCATAAATATCTTGATAATCAGGCAGGTGACCGGCTTGTAAACGTCATGGGATTCCGGACTGGCCTAAAGATTTATAATTACGATTGCAGCATGAGCAAAATCCAGGATTTTGTTTAGAATCTGAGGCAAAGATACCCAATCTCTTTAAGCAAATGGTTTTTATTGGCAGCGATTGGAGAGTAGTAGATAAATATACGAATTTAACTAAAACGTAAACTTCAGATGTGTAGTACCTACGCACTTTGTTTGTTTAGACATTGTTCATGCAACGGCAAATTGATAGTGTCAGTAAAAGTAAGATTTAGATATATTTTGCAGTATAGCATCTATACGTTTCTCATCACGTTATATTTTTTATAGCGCTCCAATTATAGTGTATCTCTTTCGCCTGGTTTTATCAGTAATAATTGCTTAATTAAACGTGGTAAAATTTTCATCAAGAAATATCTTTTACTCATGGAAATTAACATTTCCGAGAGAGAGAGAGAGTAAGAGAGAGAGAGTAAGAGAGAGAGAGTAAGAGAGAGAGAGAGAGAGAGGGGGAGAGAGAGAGGGGTTCTTTTTTATATTAAAAGATGTAAAGCTCAGTCATGAAGAAAATTCAACATTTTCGTTCAAACTAGAAAACATTATAACCATGGTAACGGCGGATTTTAGGCAAAAGTCTATATTTTTATTGAATCCTTCATTATTGTTTCCGCAAATTCCCTTCAACGTTCTCAATATTGTTACAGAAAAATAAAATCGTGTATGTATGTATATTTATATAATTATACAGAGGGAGAAAGATAGAGAAAGAGAGAGGGGGAGGGGAGGGGTGTCGTGGTCCAGTGGCCAGGTCAACGGACTGTGGATCGCATTGTTCGTGATACCCGCCGCGGCACTAATGTATTTGGGCAATACATTAATCTAGATTTGCCACTCTCCAGTCAGGTGATGTAAATGGGTACTCGGTAGGAAGACATTCCTTGAATGATTTAGCACCTTTCCATGGTAGCTAGGCTTAAAGTTGGGGGTAATGATATGGTTGCAGGGCCACCCGATAGAACGTTATTGATACGGATGAGGCTATCCAGGTTTTTATTGTTATTTCATTTACTTTATTATTCAGTTCTGAAAAAAAATGAATTCAGTATACATTCAAACATACATGAAGAAATATTATCGAATGTTAAACAGATCTGGCCGTCATTCTATTTATCTATCAATTATTATTATCATTATATATATATCATGTTGTATTAACAGGACATCATAACAACATAACTTTTGTTTCTTTGGAGGCCTTTAAGTTTCCTCGGCCTGCAAACGTACGTAGAGGGTAGAAATTATATTGTTTAATCGTTAACAGGACACGAAAATATGTCCTGCTAATGACCATGTCTACTTAATGACTCATTTTGTCATTACATATGTCCGTCTAATAACGATGTAAGATTTATATACATATATACTTTGCTGGACACCAAACTAGGTAACAGAGATAAGAGCTAGACAGGAGACTTGTGGTGGAGCGGCAGATCAATCTGAAAGAAAATTCAAGGTTACAACAGCAAACGTATCAAATAGACATATTTTGCCACAGATATTTATCACTGAAATTTAATAGAGATCACACAATAAAGAATAATGTATTTCTCAACTTGTTTTTTATCTTGAAGAAATGTATTATTGTGTCGTTCCATCGAACCCGTTCGACTAATCAAGTGGAGAAATTGAAATTATTTGGTAACGACGTGATAAGTTGCCATGGTGAGGAAGCAAAATCATCGAATAAATAATTTGAGTTCCCGTTTTAGATATCTTTTTCGAGAACGGTTTCCAATACATCACAAATTTGTATTTCGCTAAAATAAAATGGACTAACTTTGACGAAGGAATAGGGACAATTATTTCCCATATATTGGTTTAAATGCCTTTTCAAAGGGAAAGGGTGACGTACAGCCCACGTGACCTGTACACAACTGCAAGAAATAAAATCAAACATTCTAACGAATCTACAGGCTGTAAAAAAATATATGTTTTTATTGTTCCAGATTTCTCAGACGAGCAAAAATAAAATAAAACATTTTAGGTGCGTATGGGGCCTAACATTGGCGTAGGGTTATGAATAGAGGGCATTAAAACAAATAATGGGTGAATAGGTGTTACAATGAGGTTTAAGGTGTGACGCCTTACACCCCCCCTGCACACACACACACGCACACACACGCACACGCACACACACACACACACACGCACTCAAAAACAGTTGGGTAAAAGAAAATCATGTAATTTGGGGTTAAAATCGCACATTTGCCCGTTGGATAATAGGTACAGTTTCATAAAAATCTGGTACGTTTTACCCAATATATGGTAAATTTTCCCTACGCACATTCTCATTCGTTTTCCCCCTTCTTTTTAATTCAACAATTTGATAAATATACTTAAAAGCCCAAGTGATTATGATGTAAAGAATCTTTTTAATGAACCATTCGGTTATTGGAATGCCCTTCCTGGCACATTACAAGAAAAGCCCTCATGAAGTGGTTTCAAAAATGCCCTCAAGCACTCTTTGTTGCAAACGAATCAGAATAAGTAGTTCCCCTCTCCCTCTCTGTCTCTTTCTCTGTCACCCTCTCTCCCCTCTGTCTGTCTTCTTTTTCTCTTCCTGCATGTTTTCCCCCTTTTCTCCTTTTTTAATTCTCTTATTCTTATATTCTTCATTTAACATCATCATCTTGTCATTCTGCTAATGTTTCTGATTTGTTTTTGTTTCGTTTAATTGTTTGTTTTTCTATTGTCTGTCATGATTGTTTTGATTCCGCAATTTTTTTTTTCTTCAAAATTAAGTTATAAATGTATAAAGTATAATTTTTATTGTGTGAACCTACATCTAACAAGCTTTGCTTTCAAGCAGGTTCGTTTTTGTTCATTTCTTGTAATTAAATCTTTTTGCATTACAATGACTAAAAAACAATGTCAAAGATATTTCAATGCTCATTTCTGTTATTGTTTGTTATTTTTTATATTATGTGAAAAGAAATGGAAATAAATTCGCTCTGTATAGAGCTACTACTACTACTACTACTAATGCGAGGTGCAGATGCATATGACAAGCAGAGAGAATAATATATTTGAAGCTAATGACAATAAAAAGAGGACAAAAAGCGAAAAGTGTGCATTAATGCCGCAAAAACTGCGGCTGGAATTATATGTGAGTTTACGAAAAAAGAAGGAAGTGCGCAGCTTAAATGAAAGAGGAAGGATCGAGGATGAGTGTTAGGATGATCGGAAAATAAAGAAGTCGGTAAACGAGGTGTCCTTTCCTCAGGGATCAAAATGGGTTAACTTTGGACATTCCATCGCTGCCAGCTTCCCGACAAAACCGCGGATCTTATGAGGCGACGTCCAGAAGCCCCCAGAGCGTCATCGAGGTTGAATACGTCTATTCAGATGCCATTAGAGGTGTTAACATGTCGTCCCCCACGACCCGATACATGCGAATAAAACGACTTCCTTCACCATCAAAAGACAGACATGTCATTTCTTCTAAAGATGGAGTTATAACAAGGCTCGGTAAGAGTCGGAAAGTGTGAACTATATTTCCCCGAGAGCACTTATCTAAACATTTGCATTTCAGAGTAAGGATTGTAGTGGACGGCGTTTTGTCATGTTGATTATGAGGCAAGTGTCAAAAATACATTGTCGACACTTTGTTAAAAGCATTGTCGTAAGGGGCAATCCAGTTAAATCGGAGAAAGCCTGAGCAGCTATTGCTGTTGTCGTTCTTTGTGAAGAGGGAGATACATGATACTCGACCTTGAGGCACTGGAGATGTCAAATGACTCTAGGTTAAATCTAATTTACAAGAAAAGAAAAATACATGCAAGTTATTTTAAGATCGATGGGGGATAGAGGTTGGACGAAAGATTGTTATGTTTTCTTTTAGGATATGAGGAAGTGAGAGAAGATATTATTCTTTGTTATCATCTTGTCTGTTTGTTTAGATAAAAAGCCTTGACCTTTTTACACCCACAAGGAATAATCCCGATGCAAGGTGCTAAATGTATGTAGGTACAGAGTTTATTCATTTTTAAAGATAATTATATATTTGTATCTATAATCGTCGACCCGACTAATTCCTGAAGTTGATGATTCATTCATACACAGAAATTCAGCTATCCAAAAATAGCTCGATTACAAACAAAAGAACAACCGAATTGACAGTTTAATCTAAACGAATTAGAAACTTTTTGTTGTTAAAGAGACTTACAAACTAATCACAAATAAAGGGGAAGAAATGAGGTAGGTGGAGTAGAAGGAAAAAAGGAAGAGAAAGAAGGACACTACCAAACGGTGCTGAAATGAAGAATGAAATTAAGAGGCAGTACGCGGACAGGATGAGGAGAAGAAGGATGAGAAATATGCGATATACATTTGAAAGTATCAAGGAAATAGAAAGGGCAGTACATCATCAAACACATGATATATCGCCTATAGATTAAACATCGGGTATAGTAGCTTGCTTTTCTGTTCGAACTTTCGACACAACTTGCGTCTTTCACATTTCAATAATCCATATTTAAATCCTCGAAAATGACAGAATGCATGCCTACTCAATGAGTGTGTCGGTTCGACCTCAAACATCTCGTGTGAGTTCACTAGTAACATTTGCAGTGACTGATACGTGACGTTTTGATAGTTTTGCTTGCAGCTTGGGTATTATTAACAAAACAAGCAGAATCTAATCCGGTGGTTGTTCAAGTTTTCACGGGGCGAGTTGACAGGCTGGAACTCCTAAGATCTCTCCTTAAAGGGATCCGGTATTAAACTTTGTGTCAGATTCTGAAACAAAATTCTGGATTTATCTCATGCTGCAACGATAATTTTAAACCTTTAGGTCAGTAAGGAACCCCGTGACTTTTACAAGCCGATCGTTTGTCCGATTATCAAGATATTTATGATTGGAAATTGAAACCAAATTTGGCGTTTGCCAAACGGTTTTCATAACACTACAGTCTATTGGGAAAACGAGTATGGTAAAACCGGTCACTCAAAGATTTTATTTTTTTCCTTTTTTCTAGGCTCTTCTTGCTCATTTTGAAGCGCGATTTTTTAGGGCTTGAATATTACATCATAATACAGACATTGGTAACACGCAAGGCCGTGCGTCTCAGATTTAACATTTTTAAACGATGCCTTTAACGATCTGCTTATAGGATCATTGTGTGTGATCTCGATAATATCACTGATGTCATAACTTCATCTCAGATCAAGTCAACCTAGAAAGCTTGCATTACATTCAACCTTTCTCATCATGGTGGCTTCCACCCAGCATCGCGACACTGCCATCACTGGTTGTCGGCGTTGGTAATTCAAGAATTGCGAGAAATTAGAAGAATGGCGAGAAATGTTTGAAAGACACGCCATGGGCTAACTGAAGAAATAGAAAACAAAAAGAAAACCGAAACTGGACCTGGACTTTGATAATTAGAAGACGTTTACTCACGTGTTAATGATAGAAATAATAACAATTAACGATTTAATCGAAACCATTTTACACCGGCGTTAGCTCTGGCATCTGGCGTTAGCTCCAACAAGTGGTAATTTTCAAGAAATAATCCTACAGGGTACCTACTTAGTGCATCTAGGTCGAGTGATGTCCATTTAGATTTGTGTCTTGCCGAAAGGACATTTGTGTCGTATCGGGACTCGAACCCAGAACAAACAAAAAATATCTAACGAATTTAATAGGACAAGAATTAGGATGTAAAGCCGTAGTCCCCGCTCATGATATACTTACATTCGTATAGGATACAATTAAAACTGTATGCTTATAAGATGCTCTTACAATTTCCGTATTACAGTTCTGTTTTGTCATACATGTATTATTCCCTTTTAATTACAGATATCTCCTATAAATATGAGGGGAAAAGTGTTCCTAAATAATGCATATATAAATAAAATCAGGTAAGACTGATAAATGAGGAATTATTATATAAACAAATTTAGGACTCCAGTTTCTAAAATGGAATATGAATGTACACATAACACACGCATGCACCTCCCCTCAATCGATAACCATTCTACAATAGCCCAACATGTGGAAAATTGATGATATTAATAAAATGATGAATCATGGATTAAAGTGACATATATAAAAGGATCAGTGTTTTTATCTTAATACAATATCATGTTATCTTGAAAAATTAACTGATGTAGTGCCTCGACAGACATGTGTTCTCAATGCGAAAATTTACCAGCGTTAACGAAAAATGAATTATTAAAACACCAATATGTACCTAATTATATGTGTGTTAAGAATAAAAACGTTATTCGCGTTTTGTCCAAGTATGGTGTCCAGTGTTTAATATGGGTCACCTTGCTTAGTGCCCGCTCAATACGAAGATAAATATTTGACAATACTCCGCTAAAAAACGTGTCAAATATCTAGCTTAAAATCCCTTTTTTTCTCGACACCTCTTCTTTGTTTACGCAGACGAAATGGGGGCAGAGTAAGATATGTTCCCTATTGCACCACATGAATTTTTTGTGCAGTCATCTGATGTATCATATTTCGTCCGATCCTAGAATGAAATAACCCCTATTCCATGTTGTTTTGCTTCTGAATTTGAAAAGAAATAGCTTTTGTTGCATGTCATATTTTTGCAGCTTCTGTATGCATCAGTTAAGTGTGTTTTTCTTTATTAGGCCTTGTCTATCTTGGAATGTTTGTTTCGAAAATGCTGATATTGACACTAGGTAATGCATATATCATGCTGATAATGATATGGTCATGCTTTATATTATATTCCGTCCAATCCTAGAATAAAACAACCCCTTCCATGTTGTTTTGATTCTGAATTTGAAAAGAAAAAGCTGCTTTTGAATGTCATATTTTCGCCTATTCTGTAGTGACAAGTTAAGTATTTTGTTGGCATTGTCTACTTTTATATGCTTATTTTCCTATGTTTATTTTGTAAATGCTGATATTGACACTAGGTATAGAGCATATATATCCTGCCGAGAGTGATATTGTCAGGCTTTTATAAAGAGTAAACATCATTCTGGATCACAGTAATAAGAGATGCATCGATTGTCAACTGGATGATGGGCCTATGTTTTATATGGTAGACTGACAAGAATACCTAAACATGTATTATTCTAGGTTATTTATTTTGGTCTTACCAATCGTAATGACAATATATTTTGTGAAGAATCCAGACGAAGTACGGCACACCGTCAAAGATAGCATAATATATAAAATAAGGAGACATACGTGATTGTTCCTATATGTATTTCATTTTAAATACATTTTTTCTGATATTCTATTGTATGTACATGCGTCAAAGAATCATTTTTTGCAAGCCTAGCACGTAGGCGACTTTAACCTTCAAAGAAACGCATTTAGAACGAGGCTTCTGCGAAAGATAAACTCTTGTTTGACCATATTTTAGCTGTTCCAAGTTCATCAAAATGTAAATTGTACATTACATTTTTATCAGGCTTTTAAAGGGAGGCTTTACTACTGCAGCTAGAAGGGATTAGACCCCCAGAGAGCCAGCGAGGTCACTGTGACAGGTGGCTATCTCATTAACTCAGCTCTCATTTAACATAAGAAAAAGAGGATCATGGGGGACCAACAGGCACCGATTTGGGAAGTTTTCTATATAGAGGGAGCAAGTAGCTACAAGTAGGACAGTGTGCCTTTAAAGTTTCGAAAGCAGTAAAATTAGATCCGTATCATATTCTAAGAGTGTGTGTTTGTTGGTCTAGTGGATAAGTCATCGGATGGGGTTCGAAACCCTGCCGCAACACCAGCGTCCTTTGGCAAGACATTAATCTACATTTGCCACACTTCACCCAGGTGTTTGTACCTGAAAGGGTACTGTTGCCGAAGCTGAAACCGGGATCATAGGGTAATAATATCCAGCCATTTGGACGTGCAAGGAGACGTTACCTTACACAAGAACGACATCTAACTATATCATCAATATTTTCCCGAAGTGTGAGACCTAGCAAATGGTCTACATCATATTCCTCTTAGAACCTACGGGCATTACGTCTGCAGAAATTCGTAAGCCTGCGACACCGCCTTTAAGTCCAAGACTGTCCAAGAAAGCGACCTGGACGCGCGCGACCTGGACGGAGAGTAAAGGGCATCCACCTCGTACGAGCCTCGCCTCGCAGCGGTCACAACGCTCTTATTAGCTGTTTGAAATTCAAGAGCGGGTCGTTAAAAAAAGTCATGCAGCAAAATCCAACGTGACATACTTTCCTCTTCATACCATATCATAAATGTATTTCATAGTGTATATAAAGTACGTCTGGATAAGGATAACAAATTATTTCATAAGTTATTCATAACCTACGCAAGTGGAAATTAAGTTATAATTCACTGAGTCCATTAATAATTTTAATAGATAACTTTTTTGAATTATGGTTATGATATGGAGAGAAAACAGTTTAAAAGTATCAATTTTCTTGCCGTTTATGCAAACTTTATTCAACATTCATTCAAGTAGAAAATCGTACATATGAATTCTCCATATTAATTTTGTTTTAAACACAACAATTCATGAAAATTATGATATATATAATTTAAAACCTAATAAAAATATAATTTCCATAGATTTCACGTTATGTATGACTACATACAACGTGTATACCAATATATTATTATTTCATGTACTATTAATTTTGATTCCAACCCGACACATATGGTATCGTTCACCTTGAATGTGTAAACGACGCATTTTATATCCTGCCTTTATTCGCCAGTGCGTACGAGTATTTCTACCTACAAATGTAAAGGTTGAAAAGTTTAATGTTTATTCATGTTCTTCGTAAACTTGTATTTGATTATTTGGTTGATGCTTAGGTCATGTCTGACAGCAATCATCGATTATTTTCCTTCAAATTAAAATAAGAACATATGAGTTTTGCTTTTAATGTGATGTTCATTCCGCTAAAAGCATTGGTATGATAGAGCAACACGTAATGTCGTTAATCTAATAAATAGTTACTGTATAAGTGAGGAAGTACGGCATGTGCTCTCCAATTTCTCATGTCAATTTATTTACATGTCATTCATGTTATCCAGAATACAAGATATTGATTTTTTCTGTCGTTGCACGATATCATTCATTTTCTATGTATGTAATTTATACTTCAGCAGTTTCTCTATCATGTTCCACATTTACGTTGAACCAGGGAGGTGAAAGAACAGGAGGCGAAACTCTTGTAATTTATTATAACGCATTCTTGAGTTCTAAAGCGTAACAGTGGGATGTGTAACATTCCACTTGGCTTTGAAGTTCCATGCTCCGAACCGCGCTTCCACTGCGGGGAATTTCGTAAGCCAGGCACCAGTTTTACATTTATTACAAAATATTAAATTACCGGCAAAATTACAGTGTAAATTAAAAACTTTATATGGGAATTTTATTGGGAATAGTGCATCAAACAAATTTTCAAATTTAGAACTCCGTCCTGCCATTAAATTGTGTGCCAGAGTTGGTAAAAGAAAAATTACATCCTGTCAAAAACTCAATATTTTAGGATGATGCGCTAATTTGTGCATGCTTTAATGTCCCGTTATTTGATCCATGATTTACAATCTTCAATAACATTAAGTTTGCTAATGCGTGTTTTCGCGTGTTTTTTGTATTTTTCAAGTTTAAAAAAGAATGAAATTACACAAGTTTGTGTTCGCTTGTTCTACTCTTTACACATTCAACAATGGATGAGAAATCATTGGAAGGGACAGCGAACAGTTGCTGTGATACCATTTTCTGATGTAGGAATTCTAAATCCTAAAATTTCATGCGCTCTTTTATCTCACCACCTGGTCAACAGCTGCAGATTAGCGCATAACTTTCCGGCGGCTTGGAGCATGGGGTCAAAGGAGAACGGCTTGATTCAAGTCCTTCTCTATCACGTCCCTGGTTGAACCTACCTCTTCGCGTGTTAAATAATTGCTTAATGATGTTGATGTTCCCTTCCGATGTGTCTCCGCCTATTCACTTTTTACCTTTTGACGTTTAATGACTTTTATCAACTACAGCGTCGAGTCATTTCTCCTTGCCGTCTCAACAACTTTTCAAATTGGTCGCCACATCGTCTCTCTCATTCTCTCTCTCTCTCTCTCTCTCCCTCTCGCTCTCTCCCTCTCCCTCTCTCTCTCTCCCTTACATTCTCTCCCTCAATCTATCACTTCCTATATTTTGCAAATCTTCTTTTCCAATACTCTGTAATTATGTCATACCACTTTCTTGTTTATAAAATTCGACACAAATTACTCCCTTTTAATTATATGCCTATTAACCGATTTATGATTTTTTTTTGGTGGTTAAAAATGGGTTTATACTCTTTCGGTTTACTCAAAGTGTAACTTAACATCAATGCTGTCTCGTGCACTTTCTTCTTTTCCTCATTCCCCCTCCCTCGATCGATACAGACGAATCGTGGCGTCAGGTTAGTTTACATTCATCGTCTACATATTGAAGGACATTTCTTAAAAACCACGTACGACACCTATTCAATAAAATCGTTCTTGTGAACGTGCTACCTCGATTTGGCGACGAGGTCCTTCATGTACATCCCTCCATTTCCATTAGTGAGGGGTGTGATTTGTTCGGAGAGGGGTGAACTCTTGTGTCTATCATCAGTTCCTTCTTCTGCTCATACGCAACGTAGTTGATCCTTCACCTTATCATGAATCACATGGTTCTTTGGGGAGTCACTGAACAACGATTAGTAACCACAATTCAAGGAGTCGAGGATGCGTATTTCCAACTCAGAGGATTGCGCGTCTTTGATCAGCGAGTTGTTGTTAGGAATGAAGGAATAGCGTAATGGCAAAAGTTGTGTTTATTGATCACCTCAAAGAGTTATCTCATTTGAAGTGGCGTAGGACATGGAAAGGGCAGGAGCGCCAAAATATTGAAAAGATCGAGTGTAGGCGCTGAGAAGGAAAGGAAGACTACATGAAACGTGAGGAATAGATGACATGATAATTAATTACTCTCTATCTCTCTCTTGTTAACTCTTCTCCCTCTCTGCTAATTTCTCTCTCCCTCTTCTCTCTCTCTCGATCTCTCTCTCTCTCACTCATTTCTCCCCCTCTCTTGCTCTCTCTTTAATTAATTTATTGTTACATTTATCCTCTCGTTATCTTTATATATTTAGTTGATGAATAAGAAAATAGGGAAAAAGAATGAAAAGAGGACAGAAAAGGGCAATGTAAGAAATGAAAAGATATCTATTTATGGTTTAGAATAAAAAATAACAGGGAAATGAAGATATATATATATATATATATATATATATATCAATTAATGTCCATGTTCTCGGTAAGTGTCAATGATTCTTTTTATTTGCCAATGTGTGAAATCGAATTAATTTTCAGAACGCAAACTTGGTCCTTTGTCAAAGAAGTTATATCATTTGTGTTATATAACTTAAAGATAGACCACATTATAACAAAGTAGTATCATATTTTATGTAGATATGACTAGTTTAAAAAAAAAAAATTAATTCATAACCTTTCCATGCGAGGGATTTGAGTTGGATTTGATTTTTATTCATCGGCAAATATAAGATATTTCGAGTAACACCGAAGAGGGAGAAGGAAAATCGAGAGAGAGAGAGAGAGAAAGATAATAACACATACACGCCCACCCGCGCGCGTGCGCACACACATACACACGCACACACACGCACACGTCAACCCACGCACCCTCACACACGCCCCCCCCCCCACACACACGCTAACGCCCACCCGGTCACACATATAAACACGCGCACGCACACGCGCAAACATACACACACACACACACACAATGTCAGAACTACAAGTGTTATCACATGTCCTGATAAACATTTGTTTTTCTAAATACCGTGAACGGATCATAGATTTGTCCAAATGTAAATAATCTACCCGATGTACTATTTCACCTTTTGTAAGATCTACCTCGATAAGATATTAATCTCTTTAGGATTAACAACCACAAAAGTCATCAATGGTTAGTAATTCTACTTAAAGTTTTAATATACTTACATAAGTAGAACCAGAAAATTAGCATTTGCAAATTCATCCAAAGCTAAATGAGATTTATGTTCTTCTCATCTAGAAGGTGATGAAACGTGTTTCAAAATGATCTTACATATTCTTAAGTTATTTTAAAGGGATTGGGTATCTTTTTCCAAAAAGAATCCTGGATTTAGCTCGTGCTACCATCATAATTATAAACCCTTAGGATAGTTAGGAATCTCATGACTGATTATCAAGATATTTAGGGTTGGAATTAGAAATGTCAAAAGCCGTTTTCTCAACGGTTTTATAACACTACAGTCTATTGGGGAAAATGAGTATGGTCAAACCGGTCACTCACAGATGTTTTACTTTCTTGAAGCACTTCATGATCATTTTGAAGCGCAATTTTTTTAGGGCTTCAATATTACACCATATCAAAGACACTGATAACACGTAGGGGTAGGGCCATGCATCTCAGATGTGTAAAACTGGAAACATTAATTGTTAAACAATGTCTTTAATTTGCCAAATTGGCACGCAGTTTACGCGACCTTTTTTGCCTTGGACTCGTAAAAACAATTCATTTAGGTCATTCAAGTAAGTTAGTTTGTTTTGACATTTGATTCTTTAATCTAAAATATGAGAAGAAAACAACAATAGGCCTGTACTAGAATATACATACTGAAAAAGAGATTTCATTAATTAGGTAATTTGCCGAGCATTTATTCATTATGTATGATGTTATGAAACGAAACATAAAATGCATAATGTTATTTATGTCACAGAAAATATTCTGTTGAAATCATAACATTTTTTTCATGTGAAAACAGTGAAAGGGATATGATAGATGACGAGCGTACTGTTAAAAAGGGGAGATTCAATATTGATGGCTGGGTGCATCACCACTTGTAGTATTCCTGTTTATTTTACATCATCAAAATCATATGAGACCATATTCGTTCTAATTTTGCTTGAAGCTAAGGCACGCCATGCGCGGGGAAGTTGCTTCGATACCATTGCTCACCCACGCAGAGGCGATCCAGCGATCTGATTGGTGGAAACAACTTTATGGTATGTTACGTCATATCAGTGAATGACAGATCGATCATTACGTGACACACTGCCTCAACGATGAACTGCGTATAGCCGCTGCCACCGCCGCACCGTCGTATAAAATGCACATGCAGTCACTAAAGCAGCAGCAGTTTGGTTACTTAAAACGAAAAAAAGGTTTCGCAGTATCATTTTTTACGCTCGTCGCTAAAGAAGTTTGAAAGACATACATAGGAATCGCAGTCGCCTTTCCAAGACAATCGTCTCCTTCCATAACCATCGCTTTTCGTCATTTTTGGTGATCACCTTGTAAATACCTACCCTACGGTTAATAAGAAAGCTGCCTTTTAAACATTTTCCTCCATTTGTGTTTTTATCGGGTTCGCCAAGCGTGAAAGAGTTAACCACCAAGATGAATAGCTACGCCTTCTTATTTTGCCTGGCCTGTGCGATTGGACAGGTCTGGACACTACCGATTGACGATAAGGTAAGAACAAAATCTTCAACGGCAGTTTTTTAGTCCTTAACTTAATGATACAACCAAGTTGTGTGTTCTCGTGAGTAACAATATAGATTGCTCAGTTTTTCTAAAATACCTTAAGAAAATCTAAAGGAAACGATGATTTGTGTGCATCAAAGTGCATCCCTTGGACTCCAGAAAATTTGTCAATGACGGGTTAGGTTTTAATTGTGTTTTGTTCCATTAAACAACTAAATGAAGCAGTTGCGAAGTCAATTAACAAAATATTGATATATTCAAGAGTATTTACTCATGGTGAAATTTTTTTTTAGGATATTTTCTTTTCAAAATTTCTTATGTTTTCCAAACAGTAGGTATAAAAGTTCTTGCTTTTTCACCCGTTTACTAAAGAATTTTTTGTACGCAATGAAAGAGATCGCACGGAGTCATATTTCTTTCTTTTTTAAGTTCACGTCACTCTAACTCTGTTCAATTTACATCGGTGATGAATAGATTCAGTTGAAATTGAGGGTAGTAATGAATTATGGAATGTTATTGTTAGCGATCATCAGCTGGGATGATATTTTTAATCGTAGGACGATCTCAAAGACGTTCGAAAAATCATCGAATTGCAGTAGCCGTGTCCAGCACTTATGGAAACGTTTAAACATTACATTGACGTATTACATAATGATCGTGTTTCATATAAACTTATTTCATATTAGACTTCTTTGCAATATGCAAACAAATGCTGAATCTATTTAAATGATATGGTTTGTTTGTCTGTTATACCTGATTGTTCAGAAAGCATGTGTATATGTGTAAGTAAGCAACCGAAAGCTTTAAGTCCCCTCCGAGGGACTTGATAATGAGGATTAATGCCTTACCAAAGAGCACGAACGCATCGACCTGGTTTCGAAACCGGGACCTCCCGGTTACGAGACCACTGCTCTACCACTGAGCCAACGCGCCTTTGGAAATTATCATGCTATTTAAAACACAAGAAAAATAGATAGAAATAGGATGTAATGATTAAAGAACATCACACCACTCGAACGATCTACAAATATTTGTAAAAACGTGAGCTCGCATCTCCAGGAAACCTAAAAGTTTTACCACTCCCATACGAAAAGAAAACACACGCTCACAAAATGTCATGTAATTTTTTCAATGTGTACTTGCTATTTTTTCACTGGGGGGAAGGGGAAATAAGGTTGTCGTGTTAATGGTAGTTTATTCACAACTTTTATTTGCACAACTGGTGCTTGGGTCTCTATCAGATCGGAAAGACGTGAAAAACTTAATAATAGTCACACTCAATTGATTTTTAGAACCCCTTAGCGTTGTGACTAAGTCAATACACAGAAAGTAAAATACGTGGGAGAATAGGACGTGAGAAGACGCTGTTGACTTGGTGGACAGAAAAAATCAGATATTCTAAATCGACAAGATTGTATTGTCAATCAAAAACGTAAATCCTTTTTGGAAGTGACAGATCGTGTAAATATTTTGTTACATTATACGCCGAGATTTAGAGTGCGACATAACATTCATGTCAAAAACTTAGCGCGCATTTTTATGTCAATACGTAAAAGAGAGCATTCGACCTTTTTAGATTTATCTCGGCTCGGCCGAAGGGGACATTGTATCGTTGACTATAAGTAGCCGGCGCCATTTCACATTCGCTCATCCTTCTTCTCCTGGGTGTATGTGCAACTACTTGACCAAATTGGCGCCAATCAAAGCTTAGATTATCGTTTCTCCTCGTCATATCTTATTAAACCCCGAACCTTGTATGACAAACCGAGCTGCTTCACTTAATCCGTTCTCCATAATTATCTAGAACACCAGATAACCAAAGCCTCTTGATTTGTGAAAGGATCATATGGGAATGTTCGACCATGAAGTATAAGGACTTGCGATCTAACCTGCGCGACAAACGTTTGCTTCCTTAACGTCTTAAGCCTCTTCTAATGTTTCACATGCGATCGCATGGCATGTACTACAGGGGGTAATAGAAGTATGATATGCCGATGATATATTCACATGTTACGGAGATGTGCCACCGAGAGATATCATGGCTCGGTGGGAAAATGAAATCGTATCAGGCTCTTAAAGATATCATTACAATGAAGCACATTCTCTTCGCTAGGATCAGAAAGTCTACGCTTCGAGGCAATTGTACATGCAATACTCGATAGGTTCTCATTGAAAGTTCTTTTGTAGCATTTGATATGTTTCACTCAGTGTAGCCTTAATTGTGTTTGAAATTTTGTCTGAGAAGGAATACTGTACTTGAAATACTTCACCTAATTTGGTTACAACGAGAATTATCTTCACTTTAACTGTGTTAACTAGGCCAAGTGAAATCATCTTGGTTTCTATATGACACGGGTATATACCAATGGCTTTTGTGGTATAAGGTGGTAACATCTATAATGCGTGTGTTTCTATATCTTAATTCAATCATTGCTTTCGACAGTAAGAATAAAAGAACAGAAAATTTTAACCAAAAAAGAAGTCATATTTCATCAGTACTAAATAATATTTTTTACGAGTAAACTACTCTACGCCAAAGGTGGTCTACACTGAAGAGGGAAAAGAAAGATGAAGAAGCTAAATTTGGTATTGAAATAAAAAGGAAACACAAACAAAAGAGCAATTGGTAGTAAAACTAATTTCAGTGAGACGTCCATGAAGAGGAATTGTTAAAGGAGTATATGCCAAATACATATGTGGCTAAAATGGAATAAGAGCTCGATAGAGTGCAAATCATTCTAAAATATCGAGCATTTTGACTGGCACTGATATAATATTGCAAATTTGAAAATAAAAATAAAAATTTGGATCACATCCAATGATGCATCTTTTCTGTTCTTAATTCCTTTGTGTGGGAAAGTGTTGAAGGTCCTATGTCCTATTTGCAGGACAACAAATGAAAAGGTTAAATTCCAACGACATTTGAAAGATAATACTAATTTACTGCTTGTAAGTATCGGCTTGCAGGCTTGCGGATGCACCATTTGAGAGAGAGGGAGGATCGAGGAGTCCTGGAAAGGACTCTCGGTAATCTTTCTTGAGGGTGTGTAGTCCCGCCACCCATCCTATCCAATCGGCGCTATAGTTCTCCTTAGAACTATAAGCTAAGAAAGATAACCAACAGTCTTTTTCAAGACTACAACAACAGTCCTCTTCAGGACTACACACCCTCAAGACAGATTACAGAGAGTCCTTTTCAGGACTCCTCAATCCTCCCTCTCCCCCACATGGTGCATCCGCAAGCTTACTGTATAATACTAATTTAGAAATTCCCTCAAAACGAAGGGGCTTGAAAATGGCTTTTAGTTGGAACAAAAGACCATTAGTTGTCGAATCGACTTAAACAATTGCAACCACCTAAGTAATAGTCTGATATTCAGACCCTTTAACCGAATGGGCATGTACCTGTTACAGCTCATTTTATGTATGTTATTACCAAAGCGAAAAAGATGTCAGTCATTCACTCAATAGTGTCAGACAGTGAAGTCTAGAATGTAAACGGGTTCCCTTGCATAATATGAATAATAGGACACTGCTAACGTTTAATTTTCACAGCTAGGACATACGTGACATAAACATATTATTGCCTGCAAAGTTCTACATAATTTGATGTTGGCTGCAAATGGGACATAGTACCTTAAGGCCTATTTCTACCATGGTAAAAATTGCTTATAGCACAGCATTAATTCCATGAGAGAGAAAAGGGAAAAATGCACATATATTACGAGGTAATCATTGCGGATTTCCATGGGGGTATTTGACGATAATCCTTCTGCTTTATGAATTTTCTTGCACACAATAGGAATTAGGGGGGCTTTATCGGGTGTGTATTGTAAGCGCGCGGGGGCTGATGTAAAACCTTCAACATTCACTATTTATTACGTTTCCCCATCACCGTACAGCGGAACTAATAGCAATCCCTCGTATTGGCTGCATTGATATTGTGATAATTACATCAGTTCCGTGAAATGCATTGCAGAGTTGAATCAGAAATATGCAGATATAATTATAGGGTAATGTTAAGGGTAGCTATAGGGCATTCTTTTATCCATACTTTCAATTTTCACATTCGTGCTTCATAGGTGATAGAGATTAGTCTAGTTCTATTGAACGTGTTCTCCGATAAGTTCAGGGCGGAATCGAGTCCATTCACATACGAAACCCATACGTTTCAAGATTAATTTTTAAGCTTTCGACATCAGATTTGCAGGACAGGTTCTTTTCAAAGTTAAAAATATACACGTACGTCATTGCGTAAATATACGGAGCTTATTATTCGATAATCACGGTGGATTTTAAGAAAATCAAGCACAAATCCATCAAGATTGCATTTTAAATAAAAGCTTAACAGTATCAAAAACCATCGGCCATCTCGGAATAACCGTAGAGAAGAATTATTTAAAGGGCGGAATAAATCATATTTTGACTTCAAAACAGCATATCTAGATATTATACATAATATTAAGTTCAAAATATGCCGTAAAAAAAGGGAGTTAGAAATTCAGTGAAATAATAAATATTGAAATGACCATTTATTACAAATTGAATATCTAATTCTAGTTTCTCTACGAATATTCCCAAATCGCTGAACTGACGGATCTATCCAATGAAATGCAAAATAAGCACACCTTTTCTCTTTTTAATCAAAAGAATACGAAAATGAGGTTCACATTTCACCTGGATGTAAGGCTAATGATTCTCAATGAGGTAGACTGTCACATTGGAACCTTACACACTATACCTTTCTTCAGATATTACGCGGTAAACCGCCGCAAAACAACCCACCGCTGTTATTTTTAACGTGTAAAATGAACGGAAACTGCGCGCAACAAACGACTTGCGCGTATTAAATGAGCTTTGTGTCATAAAATAAGGAAACGTTAAGCGTTTTACGCTTTACGTCATCATAACAAAATGCCTAAAAAATTGCTAAGAATTAAAGTAATACAATCACAATTTGAAAGGTTGAAGGTTCGAGACAGCATTCCCAAAGGAGATTCAACACTTCAAACATGCTGGGCGCATCCTTTACAGTGTTGCTTCCAGAGACCGAAAGAGTAAGATCAATCTTGAAAACGTTGACTCTTCTGGCCCTTTTAGATGCCGATTTATCTTTGTTAGTCTTATAGTGAAATAATACCCTAATAGCCCGTTCAAAGCCTTCAGGACGAAATAATAAGCCGCACTTATCCTAAAAGGTATTGAAGCTGCCTAAGATATGACACCGTTGCACATTTTTACAGCCTCATGGGTGTATGTTGAAAATCGCGCCATTAAATGTTGGAAATCTATGTATCTCGGTTTAATTTTAAATATGAGGTTATTTAAGATGCGTTTCAGAATTCAAAGGTGCTTTAGAAGAGAGAAGTGCATTTTCCAACAAGGAAAGCAGGTCATTCAACTTGAACGTGCATCGTTATTTCGAAAGCACAATATCTGTTTTGGTTGATGTGAAAGAATGAAACCGCTCAAACTGCTGCATATAGTGTTCAACGCATTGCCTCATAGGTTAAAATTCTAATTCAAAATACTTTCCCCACCAGATAATGAGATTAATGAATAGTAATAACATTTGACTTAACTTTCTCAACCGCCACATAATTCACTTATTACGAAATTAGATTTAAGCGACGACTGATAACGATAATAATAATGATGATGATAATAACAATGATAAACCATGTTTGTATAGCGCAATGAATTAATACGATGTAACGTCTTTATGCACTTCAAACGTTTTAATATCTTTCACTCAGTTACCAAAACTATCCTAAAACACACTTACTACGTTCAACGCAAAGTATGTCTCGTTTTAATACCAACAAAAATATCGGTTGTGTTCGCGCGTTCACCAGCCCTTGAAAAAACGCTCATGTTTCGATATATAACTCCAGAACCAACAACACTTGTTCGAACATCGATATCGCAGCAATCACAAGAATGGAAATCTATGCCGTTTTGCTAAATCAGTCGGATGAAAAGATGATGATTTATGACAAAAGCAATTCATCATACGACGAGGCATGTTGAAAGGCTACTTCATGCTTATTCATTTGATAGGAAGGAAGACGTATAGAAGAGTAAATCGTTTACTTGGGTTTAGGCAAAAGAAACGGAGAATTGATTTCTTGGCGTATGGCTAAATGAAAAGCATTCGTCTTACTTTCCGATAACATCGGTACGGTTGTCTCATTTGAATAGATGCGGAAATATTTTGTCGACATTAGCGGTGTCTCTTACCTCCTGGAGATCATAAATCTTCGGCTAAGCTCATTAAGTCGAATTGTCCATAGTAGCCTGTGGAAGAATTGTCTTGCTTTGATACAAATCACAACTATCACTCTATCTCATCCCGATGTAATTTGTCTCTAAAAACTAGGTTGTGTAAATACCATCCTGCAGACGTGAAAGAAAAACGACATGAAAGGTAGATATAATATTTTACGTCATCCCAATCGGAAAAAAAGGTCTGGCTCATTTTTCAAACCGATTTCCAATAAATTTTAATCGCTGTAATTTGATTGTATGCCTGCAGACTGGGATATTTTTAAGATGCAGGAACAAAACGAACAGGATAATTACGATAGAGTATACTATGAAGGAAAAATAGGGAGAGGGACAGTGAGGGAGAAAGGGGAAATGTGATAGATGAGTATAGAATGAAGATGGGGAGGGGGTAAATATCGCTATGAACATGAAAAATGAAAATAAAGAGATGATAATGGATTAATGGGACATCAGAAAATCTATCATTTGTCAAAGGGAGAAAGAGTGTGCGCTTATAATGTTATGTTTAGAAGGACGTGAGCTTAAAATCGATGACCTGTAAATTACTTATTTAATTCATATCGAAAGAAAACGATGATGATAATGGATTAATGGTGCATCAACAAATATATCATTTGTCAAAAGGGGGAAAGAGCACGCGCTTATATGTCATGTTTAGATGGACGTGAGCTGAAAATCGATGGCCTGAAAAATTATCTATTTAATTCATATCGAAAGAAGACGAACGTCACTCGAAGGTGTGTAACACAAATCCAGGGACGTTCGTAATGCGTTTTATTGCTTAGATTAATTACGCATTGAAACATTGACAATTCTGATAAAGGTCTAACACATTGATGATTCCAATACAGTTCTAGGTTGATATGATTTGATTGAGAGGTTTTGATGAATTCAGTGGCAGTGATGGTACGTGTGAATAGCATCCGATGACCTCAACATATTCCAAACATTCCAATTTGATAAAATTAAGAGAGATGTAGGATAACTTTGATCATTTTGACTTTACAAAAATGTAACAATCCTTTCCGTGGTAAGAATGTTTAAAACTTGTAGTTATTATTTATTGTTAGTGGCGAATTTGGCCTGACAGCCCCCTCCCACCTCGCACACACGCACACACACATATATCATTTAACGTCTTCTGATACTCAGGCTGTTTATATACATTTATATCATCCGCTGTGGCACTTGTTCTGTTCAGCTTTTCCTTGGCAGACTGGAACTTTGATACCCCGTTTCTCCACGTGATTTCTTATATTTTGGAGTGTGCAATGTGCGGCCAAAAGTTTCCCTCACCTGCCGAGTTTCATCCAATCAAACTCCACCTTTATCGGATGTTTAAGCCTACATTGTGATTGGCTGTTGGTTTGTTTGCGTAAGAGGTACCAATCAAAGTGAAGTAGAACATGCCGTACTAGCTTGGGTAACTGATGGATGAAAAGGTCGAGTAATGATCATAATTTTGTGAGAGCCTGTTAATGTATTGTTTGGCCCCAGGCATATGCATCCTGGTTTTGAAAGACCGGACTAGACGGAATGATTAAAATGGAAATAAAAGGCATTATATGATTAAGATGGACACATTGTGATGTTCATACCAATCATCTCATGATCGAGTTTAACCTATAAATATTGCTTTCTTTAAGTGATTGGTAATTGGCTGATAATCTAGTAAAGTATATGAAAGAAAATTGAGAGAGGACGAGAAAGGGATAGAATATGCTAAAGTACATGGAAAAGTGGGAAAAGGATAGCTGTCTGTAACAGCACCCCCTCCCATATTTAACACTTCATGGGCGGCACCCCATAAGGAGTGTTCTCTTGCCCTAATGTACATGATTTATATATAAATATATATCAATAATTGTTTTTACAAACAAACGTGAAGAATTAAACAATTATTCTTGACTCGTCTTGCAAAAACTGCCACAGGCGTTTTATATGATCCATATGTTTGATCCAATTGATATTGTATTTAAACAGTTTGTGACAAAACAGAAACAAAAGAAACTGCTAGAATTTACACAAGGGATATAATTTTACGATACATTTTACTTAGAAACAGTCAGACTGTTCCAAGTAATGGCTAATCGCATTGAAAGCCCACGGGGACAGAAAACAGAATTACTTGAAGATATTTCATATTCCGACAAAATATCCCAATTCACAGCAATTGGATGCAATAAAACTGATGAATAACGCAACGTGTACAGCTGTGGCCGCCATCCAATTAACACTAATAGGAACCGTGGGCATAGGCATTATTTGAAATTGCTGTACAAGGACTTAATGCGATAACATCACATATTACTTAAAGTAGGCACGTTTTGTAAGAGATCATTGTTTTGTTAAAAATATGTTTATACTTAACACCTGATCAAGGTTTTCCGAAAGTCTACTGGGGTTCCTTAATTATCTGTTCATTGATTGAATCCATCAAATATGTTTGTGTGGTATCTTTAATTTCGAATACCTTAATATTGGATAAACCGTCGAAAGTTAAGTAAGATGTAATAAGTCGCTCTTATTCCTCTTTTTTCCACTTAAAATAAGGGTATACTTTTCGGTCGGTTTTCCCTGGCTTGCTTCGGTGTCTACAAGTTCCATCACAGAGGCATCATGACATTACCTAAAATGAAATTGAGACTTTAAAGAGACTCAGGGACGGAACTATTTTTGTTTAAATATCATCTTTAAAATGGGTGGGGCAGCAATGAAGCTGTAGTATGGAATATATGTATGGATGACGAAGATATATTAGAAAGAATTGTATTGACGTCACAATACCCTTTAGCACACTTACACAATACACTTGAAAGGCTGTATCCGGTATATGTATTTTTCAATTATCAAGTTACAATACTATATCTATGTTTAATGAAAATTAGACTCTTCAATTCAAGGTTCATCTCAAGAATCTTCCCCGCATGATTATTCAAACGTATTCTTTATGATTGAAATACTAAGAATATCGGTATCATTGATGACGTCACGCAGGAGGTAAATGAATATTTTGTTTGCTTCACACCGAATGTCATCCGCATAAACCCTTCCCAAATTCAGGCATCAGCAGAACGATAACGAAGGAAAGGAAGACAACTTTCCAGTACTTATCTCGGTTTTTGTCCCCCAGGTTTTTTGCCAAAACATGGGAGGAGAAGTGTAACGCGAAACTGAAACTCAGTGGCGAGAGCGTAAGAAAAGCACTCCTTCGTTGAATTGCAAAGTCAAAGGCCCCGAGGTCTGCCTATCGATTTTCAGCCGAAGAAACCTGTAGGACGGGTGAGCACTTGAGATGCTTGACTTCTGAAATGTATTCGTCTTGAGAGTGAAGTGCGTTTAATTCATATCTAAAAATAAAGATGCTCCTACCTCGTCTTCTGTCGGATGATACTCTCAATTAAATCTTGCGAAATTCATTAAGGGTCGAACGTCGCCATCAGTCATGGAGGCTCTGACTCGTTCACTGTCATTGCGTGATAACGCGGGTGGTTTTCATTTTGATAATGTCCTCAAGTTCGAGAGTAAACTTATATCATGCTTAGATTCGATAAAGAAAACTTTGGAGGAATTTGTTTCTGATTTGCATAATGATTTGTAAGAGGATTTACTTTTATTGAGGGGGTTCGACGCGTCACGATTATATTGTAATTGCTATCATTGCTGCTGCTGGTTTTACTGCTATTTACTACTACTTCCACTACCATTTGCTACGTACTACTTCTTCTTTTACTACATCTACTACTTCACAAAAACAACTACTACCACCACTACTACTACTACTACTACTACTACTACTACTACTACTACTCCTACTTCTACTACTACTTCTACTACTGCTACTACTACTACTACTACTACTACTACTGCTGCTGCTGCTGCTGCTGCTGCTACTACTACTACTAGTAGTACTACTGCCATTAGACAGTACCTCTAATGCAGAAGAAAGTGATATTTAACAATATTAATTTGCTTAAACCTATAACACTTTTCCTCCTTATTCCCTGATAAATATAACTAAACTCCGGGTAAAATGTATTAAAATCACATTGTTTTTCTGCAATATAAGCTTTTCATCCATTCACATCTTACAGGGAATCTTGACAAGCTCTACAAAAAACTATTTTTGTTAAAAACAAACATCTCATCTGAATCATATTGCAATGCAAAAGATATGAAAAGTGCTATACATAAATTGAAATAATAACTGATACGGATACTTTAACAACATGTTTATCATACGGATAGGGTATTCAGCATACACTCCATAAAGTTTCATCGAAGACTAAAGCCATTGAATTTTATTTGGTTTCTGATTAATACAGTGACATTTAATTTTATTTTCATGGTGGTATTCTCATGACGTGAATCTGAAAATAATTGACCACGTAATATCCAAAAAGACAGGTAACATTTATCATTCCCATCGTTCGCTGGGACATATCATTATTAAAACCTAAGATGATATACACACTCATCCCTTTCAGATGAACGCTCGATTCCCCAGGTGTGCGATTAACATGAGCCTCTACTGACCCCTCACAATTATTGCTTCGCTCCCCCGTTTGTCTTTTTTTTTTCCTCGAGTTTTCTTCGCCCTGTGAATAAAAGATGCTCGTATATTGAATCTCTTTAGGCGCGCCTGATTTGGCAATGTGTACACGTGTTTAACAATTTACACTTGGGCAATCACCATTTCAGTCGATTATTTCAGCATCTGTGACCATTAGACGTCTCAGACTGGGTGTGTTTTCACTGACGCCGATAGCTCCCATGGCGGGGATATCGGTCACGTAAATGCATTGCCAATTCACAGCGATCATCCTGTTCGTGACGGGAAGAGGATCGGTACAAACACTCGGTAATATCTCCACGCTTCGCAAAGATTGTTCATCGTATTATTTCGTGTGATCTAATTATAGAGCAGTAGAATAAGATCAGTAAAACAAATGTTTGTATGACAATTATTTTCCGAATGGAAGATTTCTTTTCAGAAGAATAAAGCTTGTTTTTATATTTATATCAAAAAAAGAAACACAAATCCATAGCAATTATGCACCAAAGTATTATTATACGCCAGTTGGTGGTTGGTATTAAATTACACCCCCATTTTCGGATGCTTGTTCTAGCTTCAAATGTTTTAAACCTTGAACAATTATAGTGTAACTGGAGAGTTGATCGGTGCTACCAAAAAACAACAACAGTGAATAAAAAGTATGTCTGTGTTCATTGCTATATTGTATAAATGACATTATAACTGATAGTTTTGTTAAAAGGAAACGGGCGATGAATCATTGCAAGGGTAAATTCTGTACTTGGCCTACAGCAGACCCAAAATACGTCCATGCAGTCCTGTTCTGGGGATAAAGCAACGCTAACCAGTCCTGTTCGGAGACCCGTATCTGTAATACCAAAGTTCATTGAATACACCTGTCTTTAGCGTCAACTCTGTACCCATATTTCCTAAAGAGATATATCAAACCTTTTTGTTATTAAATGTTCCCTTCTTTCTCTATTGAACCAACCACTCATCTTCTGACCTTCAAATCACGAGGTTTCCTTGTGACGATTGACAAAACACTCCATCATGTCTCGATAAACACTTGGACCCTCACCGATACCAAATTAATCTGACATTCACAGAAACGTGCATTCATCGTACGAGCTACCTTCACTGACGTTGCGCCAATGTTTCACCTGTATTTGACGCAATCACGTTCAAGGTTTAAACGAAATAGGCTCCATATTGAAAATAGAACTATACAAACCACGATGTCATTATCAACGGTGTTGCGAGTACTTGTATTATCACCATCTCAATCATGAACAAGTCTATAGCTGTCGATAAAAAAAGTCTTGAATGGTGGATGATACTTTGCCATCAATATCTTTGACGCCCTGGTCATACAATTTCCGAATTTATTGAGATGAAGGAGAACAAAATAGTGAGAACATTCTTAAATTTGTCGGAGGGAATAAAAGAAGAAAACTTTAAAGATGGATAAAGAAACTCAAATACATTGTAATTACATGAACCTAACAAGGTTTCTGCGTAAGCCGAGCAATACAGATATTTGATGTGATATTGCGTGGAGGCAAGTTCGTGCGCGTTAATGTGTGTTGGGTGTGCGTTACGTTTGGGTTTGTATGGGTGGGTTTAGCAGAGTGAGGTGGGAATTCTTGACACCCGTCCTCTATTATCGGGCCATTTTGGATAGGAACAGTTTTCAGAAGAATGACAAAAATATAACTAAGTCAAAGACTCTTATTTATTTGAGGTAGGGAGTTAAGTTTCGACTAATTTCGTCCTAAGATATGTGTGTGGGTGTGCGTTTATGCGTGTATGCGTGCGTTTGGGCCTGTATTCAAATAGAGGACGGACGGACATGTTTACACCCATCCTCTAGCATCACCCCCTCCCCCTTTTTAAGATAGGAAAACTTTTCAATGAATACAACAAAAACGGGAGGCACTTACCAAAGGACGGTTCATCACTCTGTAAGTAGAAACGACCCCGGAAGCTCACGTTGGTTAAGTAGATGAGAAGAGCCTAAGACTCTTAGTGATTTGGGCTTTGGAGTTACGTTTCTACTAATTTTGCCCTAAAGGTGGTGTCTGACACGTCTTATTTTACCCCCCGAACGAGACGAAACGAAATTTAAGATAAGATACGATATACTGTCCACTGGTCTCCGAGGTATGGAATGCCAAATTTGTTTTTCAGTCTCTATACCATCCCAATCAGCGTACTGCTCAACTTTATTGTGAATGTTTTTAATTATATGACGTTTATCGCTTTTCGATGCTTTCTTCAAATCTTCCTAATGGCATTTCTTTCTTTCTTTCTTTGGAATTTAAGTGATGATTACTGTTGTTTCATCCTCCCTGTTGTATTGAAATACATTTAAAAACCATACATTTGTATGTATACACCTGCACGTTGTAAAGTACAAATATGTTCAACTCTCTTCTGAACTCATCAGACATAATGAGACTGCCGGTAGCAGATTTTTGCTAGGGGAAGTATTGACAAATTGAACATAACACAAAGTAAAGAAGGATACGGTATGTTACTGGCCACTTGATTTGCTCGGTAGCGTTTCTCATTTTCTATTGTCTGAGACTCTGAGTGGTCTAACTACTTCAGTGAGACTAATTCTATTACCTTCCACGGCGTACCGGGCTGGGAAATTCTATTCAACGCGATATCACGTGCACGCGTCATCCTCGTGGTCTGAATGGCGCCCAATTAAAAGCATAGTCACGTGGTTGAGCCTTTTTACAGAAACTGGGTTAATGATACCCTTAGATTGTGATTAGTGGGACAATACAACTAGGATCGTGATTTGGTACCTTTACAATGTTACAAAGTATAAGAGTATTTAGAACATCATGTTCCAGGGGTGGATTTGACTCGCATCAATTTTTTTATGAATACTTCTAAAGTATTACAAAATATCTTGAGGCCGAAAAGAACCATGAAGCATGTTAGTAATATGACATGAATAACAAGATACGAATCGCAGCTTATTTCTGGTTGTTCTAAATTCGTATACCTTAATTGTGACGCAGTGCAGGTCCAGCTATTATTGAGGGGGCACTGGCAGTGGCGCCGCGACACTTATGTCCTTTGGCGAGACTTTAATCTACATTTGCCACTCTCCACCCAGGTGAAGTAAATGGGTACCGGTTGGGAGAAATTCCTGGAATGCTTTAGCGCCTTATCATGGCAGCTCAGCTACAGCCGGGGTGTGATACCTTGTATTAAGCGCAGTAGAGTATATTCCTATATGTGGTGCGCTATATGAATTGAACTATTATTATTATTATGAAAGTTCATGATGAAGCTGATGTCAGAAAGAACCTGTGATGAAAAGCGAGAGAACAAGGACGGGGGAGTGAGAGGATGGAGTCTTATCACCTTCCTCTTTAGTTACTTTCTCTTTTCTTTTTTCCCCTCCCCTAGCTCCCCCTCACTCTCTCTCTCTCTCTTTCTCTCTCCCCATATTCTTTCCCCCCTCTATTTCCTTTTCACCATTCTATCTCTGAGGCGCATCCCCAATCTCCCATAGCTTCGCCACTGCTTGAGTACTTTGCTTCTTTTAAAGCTTACATCAACCTTTTACATAGAAGTAACGATCAGGAAAAACGTGCGCCATTAAGCCTAATCTGGTTTTCAGATTCACAGGCATTTCCGCATGTGTCAACAAATATGACTTATTGTGTTCGATAATGAATAAAACATTTAGGTGTGAGAAGGACTTTGATGAATTATTCCACAGTTCCTTTCAAAGGTCATTAGGGACAAATAAACGGTTTATTTTTAATCTGATAAGTCTATTTAGGTTTGTGTATCGGAAATAATTCATATTCACAAAGGTTATAAACTGAAATACTCCTTTTGAAATGAATAAATAAATAT
Source organism: Strongylocentrotus droebachiensis (assembly GCA_035222895.1). Classification (NCBI taxonomy): domain Eukaryota; kingdom Metazoa; phylum Echinodermata; class Echinoidea; order Camarodonta; family Strongylocentrotidae; genus Strongylocentrotus; species Strongylocentrotus droebachiensis. The sequence continues at coordinate 229,687 of JAVYIG010001883.1, forward strand.
TAATAATTTATTTTTCAATTTAAGCTTAATAGAATGGTACTATTTGACGGTTGATGTGTGTTCAAACAGCTCAATTAAAACACAATGCCAAACCATTACAGAAAGAAAGATATTAATAAAAGGTAAAGGCTGTTCTCACGCCATACCGCACACCTATTACTAAATAACAGGTCATGTTTTCGAATGTTTCCATATTTTCTTTCCAAAACAGTACATATTCAATAAGTAGGTAAATAATTCGGACACAGCAGATATCGTTTATCGTACTTTTAGCGTGTTGTTATATAAATAAAAATTTCACTGTATACATGGATCGCGTTCACTGGCGGTCGAAAAGAAAAGAGCAAACCGCATTTAAAAATCGATTTTACGGTTGTCAGACATTCTTGATGCTTCCTCCCAGGCAAACGACAACCTGTATGTGTCAAGCACACGTCGAAAGTAGTCTGTATTGTCTATAACTAGCCTTCTGTGTTATATCGTATCAGGTTTCGAGGAAATGGTACACTAATGCACAAAATGCCCTAGCATTTAATAAACTATTGTATTGAATGGCAGACTATGCAATGTGCTCCGTTTTATTTGCTCGATATTTAAAGATGAAGTTTTATTGGAAGTTTGGAACACTGGCAAACGTTAGTTTCCTTATTCCTAAGTACACACACATATATATTTGAGTTGTTGTTGTTGTTTAGGTCGACTTCGTTGGTTTGGAAGTATTGGTTTATTGATGTTGATGTATATAGGAGCTGCATGGAATAGATAAAATGATTACAACGACGACGACGATGATGATGGTGATCATCCATGTGCTGCTTGAGGGGAATAACGAACAACAAAAAGAGGACAAAAGATGAAAACAGATATTGGGAAACAGACACTAAAAAAGCATAATTTTTTTTGAAGAAAAACATAAAACAACTTCGACAAAAAATAATCATCCATTCCCAAAAATTGTCACTTTCAGCAAACTGACAATTATTTTTTGAAATATTATTGATGAATAGGAGTAGATACTTTCATTAAGCCTTTGGTTACAAACGTGCTTGAATATTATATTTAAGCCCTTTACGAATCGGGCGTAAATTCAAATCAATCTTAATATATTTGTAAAATGGATTTATCGTCTCGTTTTTACAAAGCCATTTCAATAGGGTAGATAAAAGCTAATTATCAACAGCTCAATTCATGCGCCTAAGTATTAGAGTAATCTTGGATTATTGTGGTAAATCAAAGAACAGATCAATTTTTGATATGCCAAACGAAATTCCTGTGACGTATCACATTTCGTAATGAAGTATTATAGGCTTGCGCCTTGAATAACGTCCCTTTTATTTTACTTTAAAATAATTACGATGACATAAAAATGCGAAAAGAAAGTACAAAAGACCTAATCGGCGGAAGAGATTATGAGATGTACTTATTGCTATAACAAAGCCATTGATTTTTTTTAAATGTCAATCTTATTGGGAAAATACGAAAAGTCGTCTAACAATTACCCTGATACCAATTTAAGTCATTATATTTTTACAAAGAGTTAACATCCATCTAGCTGTCAGAGTTATCAATGTGAATACATGCATGTATACAAATATGTTGTATTCTACTTTGCGAATATCAGATGTGCCATTTGTTTTACTTAGTTAGATATTGGTTTCTTTCCCATTATGTTTATGACCTTCAGTCGTTATAGATCTGAAAATATTGATCTTGTTGATGTCTTATACACTATAATCACTGACCTATGGATTTGACCACTGAGCTACATATTTTAAAATGGCTGGAACTATCGATATGTTTTCTTTAAAGAAATTGCAAACGCAATGCCCTTGTCATCATTATGCTCATTTGATTTTCAATGAATTTCATAATAATAATAGTTAGATAAGTTCATGATGCTCAGCTACTATATAAATAAACTCTACAGTACAGTGATGAAAAATTTCCTAACAGTGCTCCTTTACAGACACACAATGAAAAACTATTCAAAAGCTCCTGAAAACAAGTGCGTCTTCAACAAGACTTTCAAGACAGCAACAAATCAGGCTTTTCATATATTGTCATTTAAAATATAATCATGCAGACATATAATTTGGGGCTTGACCATTCAATGCTTTGCAAACATGCACAAGTATTGGACATAAGTGTATTGCACATGCATTCTGAACACGATGGCACTTGATTATTTATGAATCTGGCAAGCCAAACAATAATCCATTACAATAATCAAGACTACTGCTAATAAATGCATGGACAAGACTCTCAGTGCTTGTCCAGTCTAAGCACCTACGGGTGTGCCGGCGTATGACATAATTATAAAAAGCGAATTTGCATGTGTTGGATATGTGCTTCTTCATCTTCTTCTTCATGAGATTCAAGCCTAGACCCAGATTTCTGACAGAGATTGACGGTTTTACTTCCGAGTCTCCAACTGTTATATGATTAATATTAAGGTTTATTATTTCACTTGATGTTTCAATAAAGAGAAACTGTGTTTTTCAATCATTAAGCATTAGCTTATAATCGATAGTGTCGAATGCGGCACTTAGATTCAACAGTACTAATAGTTTTACTTTTTGAATGTCCATGGCCAATAGAAGATAATTTTTTTATTCTGATCAAGGCTTTTTCAGTGCTATGAAACTGTCGTTATGCTCACTGCATACATGAGAACAATGCATCATGACAATCATGACAATGGTCTTCCTGAATTTGCTGCGTAGCACCTCCTTCAAATAATGTTTAATATATATTGTGAATTACTAACTGGTCTAAAGTTGTTGAAACTCAACTCCATACTATAATTTTTAGGATGTGGCTTAACTAAAGCCCCTTTCCAATCAGATGGAAAAAGGCCATTCGAGAGGGGCACCTTAACAGTATTCAACAAAAGTATGGGAACAGTGACTAAGTACAATGCAATTACAGCTTTGTCGGCATTGGATCCAAAGAACATAATTTCTTGCTCAAGTTTGTGACCGATTTCTCAACATAATTTTTCAGATAATTTTGTTTAATGGGTTAAGATTTCAAAGTGTGAAATCTGAAAATCTGTACTATCGACAAAATATCATCAGAAGTACAAGTTCCATCATCTACAACTAACTTAATATAAAAATGAGTTCTAATATACAAACAACACAGGGTATAGTGAACCTCTATTGAGCACATAACACAATGTACCTGATATGTATGTGCGTATGTGCGAGACTATGACAGTATTTGTAATGAAATGCCTAAAATATCTTCGATTTAATCATAACGTAATCCAATTTATGAAGCACCGTAGCCCTTCATTATCTTGATTAAAAAAATTAAAGAAAAGAATAAAAAATAAAGAAGACAAATCAAAATTAAAATCTAATTCGATGTACGTCAGTCTCTAAATGACGTTAGCACAGAAAAAACAATTTCTATATGAAATTCAGTGAAAGTAATATTAATTTGGCTGAACAAGCTTCTTCTTTTTTTTTTCAAACGTATTCTTTTAGAGATATATTACATATCTATTCAATCGATAAAACATAGCAGTACATATCCCCCTCAACGCATGAACAATGTATTAATAAGGAGTTTCGATTGGCCATATTTGATCACGTCAGTATTCTTGAAAACTTTAAGTGCAAAGTATATACTGAAAAAAGACCACTAGATGATATCATTTGGAAACAATTCACGTGCGTGTGTCTGTCTTTGCAGTGTCCTTAAATAATACAGACCGTTCTAGTTTATTGTCATTATGGTCAGGTAATGGGGACGGGGGGGAGGGGACCAGATCAGACGTTTTTTCGTGCAATGCTTGGAAATATGAATAAGCGAATAAATAAAGAAAAATAAAAGAAGTATAACGAGAAAGAAACACTTATGACATGAGAAGCATTTTTTTCCAACGCGTATAGTTCTGATGTATTGTGTACGAAAGATGATATGTGGAGAGGGGAATAAAAAGGGTGGGGTTGCACTCTCCCTGCTTGTGGACTGTCCGAGTACTCTGTCCTTCGCGAAATGAACTCCGTGTGAATAATAGATGAGAAGGAGGGTTAGAATTCACGAAGCACAAACGTTCTAGATGTCATTTGCTAGCTATCATCTTCATTTTTAATTCATAATCACCCCTCGGAGACTAATGGGGTCGTCAGTTAAAGGATCGAGTCACAGAAGAGGTGAAAAGAATAGCAAGAGATTGAGAAAAACAAGCGAAAATTGAAGGGGTGTTAGAATTAACGGAGAGAAGGGAACATGAGGGAGAGAGAGAGAGAGAGAGAGAGAGAGAGAGAGAGAAGAAGAGAAAAGGGTCGGGGCAAAGAACATTATTTAGAACTATTTGTTCCTTAGATTAATAACGTGTCATTTTTATTTTCCAGGCTCATCCAAATGCAAATGTGAAGAAAAAAATGCTGGTCAGTGAACAGGCTCAATTTTTCATGCTTTTTTTTGTCCTCCTTTTTTTTTCTTCAGTTGTTTCGTCCTCGTAAAAAACCTTTCGATTGGATGAGCAATGCATATCCTAATTACGCACTCTAATAAGCTTGGTGGGGAGGGTGTGATGCGTGATGGGCCACCTTGCAATTCCTATAGGTCCTTATTAGTGGCCAGGTGCTAATTCCTTCTCTTGAAAAAACAACCGTTACGTCGAATAACCTGCAGAGATTGCATTGGAATCAAACATTAAAGACCGGTGCTGGCATTATTTAGGGAATGGCCTCGGGAGTTGCGAAACTAATTAACGTCTTAATGAGAACTTTGCCTTAGCATTAGAAGATGTTTCAATGATTTTTTTTTAAAGAACATTTTGTTCTCTGGTGAAGAATAATTGCTCAAAGCCGACTATTTGAAAAGAATCGCTATACTAACAACACTTTATTCACTCTAACCCTAACCCCAAACCTAACCTAAACCCGCAAAACTGACTGTGTTTGCAGCTGGGCCGGGTTGTCTTTCGGCCGAATTAGCCCGACTCCATATATATATATATATACATTTATATATTTATATGAAATCGTATAACGCAGTGCCGGATTTCTTTATTTTTAAGGGATGGGTTTCAATGATGAGGAGAAGCAAGCAGGGATTCTTTGCGACTCTACTTGAAAAAATTACATTCGATTGGTATTAAGTGCACGGTCAGGGTAGACATTTTTGAATTTCAAGTATTCAATATTCCTCTATTTCGCAAAAAACTTGGAGCCAGTGTCCTTCCAACCAGTTAAATGTTAAGGAATTCATATTTATACACGTTACTCATTATATTTATTTATATACTTGAGGGTCTTCGGGTAAGGAAGTGAGAGAAAATACATTTTGTTGAAGGTCATCTAAATTTAACAGGCCTTTCTGCTTTTGTCTCGACTACAATCTATCTCTAACATACAGAAACAAGTAAATACAAAGCTTGCTTTATACCTACTTCTTTTTTTACATGAGCATTTGTCTACATCAATAACCCACTCCTTGCAAAGCCCGAATTAAACTGATTGAATCTTTGCGCAGCACAAACTGTACGACCATTCGGTACAAGGGTCTGAAATTCAGGAACTAAACAACCTCGATCGCTGAATTCGATTCGACAACTAACGGTCGTTATTTCCCCACAAAAAGACATTTTCAAATTTGTGTTTTGAGGGAAGTTCTAAATTAGCATTATCTTTCTAATGCTGTTGGAATCTTACCTCTACATATTTTGGCCTACAAATGGGACAAAGTACCTTTAGGAGGATTTTTTCAAATTTCTTTGAACGATTTTTGAGTAGGTGGGATTGGGATTGAGTGGCGAAGGGAGTTCGAAAGCTACAGTAAATGCTCTGTCACCCAACTTATTTGTTAATAAGTTGTAAGCTTCTACAAGAGATCTTTGGAAGGGGATTAAATCCTTGTAGGCTGACGGTGTCTTGATAGTGTCAAACATATCCATCACCAGAGATGCAAGACCTGGAAATAATTATCCTTTAAGTAAAGGGGCCAAATGGAGCATAGATTAACACAGAATTATAATACCCTCTTTAAGAGGCCTCTTTCCGTTCGTCAATCCAGATGGGTCACATTGCTAGTAAGGAAAATCATGGTCCAATTGCAGATCTTTCGAAGGGGATTAAGTCCTTGTAGACTGACGGTGTCTGGATAGTGTCAAACTTATCCATCACCAGATATGCAAGACCTGGAATTAATTATCCTTATAGTAAAGGGGCCAATTGGAGCATATATTAACACAAAATGTTAATACCATCTTCAAGGGGCTTTTTTCGTCAATCCAGATTAGTCACATTGCTAGTAAGGACAATTATAGACCAATTACATTGACAAGGGTTCTTTCTAAAATATTGGAGAAATTATTATTGTCTAGGTTAGAACTATATATTTCTATGAATGATAATCAGTTTAGCTTTAAAGCGAAGCTAGGAAGTGGTAATGCGCATTTTTGATCTAAAAGAGATTATTGCCACTTATCGTAGAAGAAACTCCCATATGTTTGTCTTCTTGATGCCTTCAAAGCATTTGATAGAGAGAATCGTGGATTGTTATTCAAGAAAATGAGAAACAGGGGCATTCCTTCGTATTTGATTAGAATATTGATATATTGGTATGGTCACCCGACTATGAGGGTGAGATGAGGTAGCTGCCTCTCTGGAACCTTTCATGTTGGTAATGGTGTTCGGCAAGGAGGTATATTGTCTCCATACTTATTCAATTTGTATATGGATGATTTAGTTTTTTATTTGAATAACTGTGGTACTGGCTGTTTTCGTTTTGTTCGTGCGAACGAAAATATACCTTGAATACTCGTCTTTTTGATCACGTTTGAACGTTATTAATTGTCGTTGTTAATTGTTCCTGATTAATTACTTCCAGGTTTCGCATACCTAAAGTTTAACACTACAACAGTCCCGTCTGAACATATCTAATACCGACAATGATAGATTGTTGACTTCCCATGTTTTCTCTCACGCTTATCTCTGGGGTGGAAAAAACGCCTAGGGCATACATACTAAACAACAAAGTCACGTGACATGAATGTAACGGAAAGGATTTCATCAATGCAACGCTTGATATCCCCTTCTTTTTGATAGCCGGCATCAAAAGCGATACAAAAATATCATGTTTAGTCCGTAGTGTCATAGATGCTTGTTATTGTAATAGTAATGAAATGCCGACATTGGCAAATATCGATATGATAGGGATTCAGAAAATTTATGTTTAAGAAATGACTAAGTATGCCAAGAACTTTTACCGAGACTCCTCCATATTGATGCATAACATATAATATACATATTCTGCCTCTGCCAAAAGGACAAAAAGAAGCTGTGTGATTCCGCTTCAGTTAATGTGGAATTCGGATTAAAAATACATCTATTACTCTCTGCGGAATGTCCGGAGAATTCCCACCGATGCTCGTATAAAATGCTCGTCAACCCGGCACGATATTCAGCGTAGATAACATATTTAATGTATGTTAAACTTAAAATGGCAGCCACATTATATCCTAGAATTCTTCTCTCACATTATACCCGCAGCTGGTCTCAATGAAAAAGAAATAAAAGATATAACTATCCATTTTATTACACCAGACGGACGTGTATTGGACGTTAGTGTCAGAGTACCGAGCTAGATTTAGAATATATCAAAATGTCCCCTCGGAATGTTCAACGGTTTTAGATGTAAATATGTTCATAATTATTTAGGGCCCCATGGAAGACCACTATTTATTGGTGAATGGGCTACCCAGGCAAAAGATTAGAAATAAATGTATAATTAAATAAATAAATGATCATTTTGATGGGGAAAATCAGTAGTTTACATCACGGGGAAATAAAATCATGAAATCTCCTTGAATGTGTAAAAACTTAAATTTAAAAGAATTGAAGAATGCTAATTATACCACGGAGAGTGTTTTAAATAATCAACTTGAAATTGAGGCTCCAATCAGTGGTGAATATTTTGAGAACATGAGTGTGAGGTAACGATGAGCTTCATATTGAATTACATTGTAAGGAATGAAGAATAATGATATAATATTCGCAGTATACGGTAGCAGTCGCACCATATTGCATGTACAGTTAATGCACGTCTTCGTGTAAAGACATGTATTGGGGCAACATCTTTCATCTTTCATCTTAATTCATCTTTGCTTGGCAGACGTACAGCGTGTCCACACACAAAACAATTTATCCCGAAACTCTATAACGATACGTCGTATAAAGAATCATCGTATAAATTCCAGGATGTCCACACACAAGAAACGTCGTCACTAAAGAATCATCGTATAAAATGCCCCCTGTCCACACACAACATTTTCCGTGATTCTTTATAGAGTTTCGCGATAGTGATAAGAGGTCTGGTCTCATTTCGCTCGAGGTCACGTTAAGCCCCGCCCAGTTAGTTACACTAGTTACACTCCCCCTGTCCACACACAAAATTTACGTGATTAGGCGTGATTCTTTATCGAGTTTCAGTTCGAAACGATGCCCAAACCTGCGTTTCGTTAGACTAGTTTCGTTATACGACGTATCGTTAGTGAGCGTCCACACCTACAATTTTGGTCGTAAAACTATCGCGAAACGGTATCACTATCGCGAAACGGTATAGCTAATCATGATTAGTGACGGAAAATGTTGTGTGTGGACAGGGGGGTAGTGTCGGAGTTCATTACCATAATATGCTACCGTAGGAAATAATAATTAACATTTCTAAAAGAAAAGGGATAGTAAGAATTACGATATTTAAATAGCCCACATGCTGTTGGATGAGCCTCAATAAGCAATTTGTCACATTAAAGTTCAAATTAAAAGAATAAAAAAGTTAAGAAAGTAACTAAAATGATAGGCAGTAACATATTCATACTTCTACGCAGCTACAATTTCATTCACAAAATGTGCAGCATTAGGCAAAATAAGAATATTATCCTGTGTTATATTCTCGGTCATGTTTAATTTTCTTCTTCTTTCTTTTAATTCACCTCTATTCTGTAACGGAGACGTTTTATTGAAAATAATGTTTTTGAGAATAATACACTTACACTCGCCATACGTGAGAATTGAGGCAGTGTTCATTTACAAAATAAGCAATTATTTGTAAACATGGAACAGGGCTGAAGGGGCTTTTAAAGGGAATGAACATAACACCAAACAGCACTAGATTTTGAATGGAAAATAAATTTTTAGACTTATCTCTATCCATCATTCTAACAGCACCATACCATTCTATACCGTCCTGGGAATACTGAATTGTAAAAGCGCGTTACAAATAAATATTACGAGGTCATTATTTCGCTCATTTATCTTTAGATAATAGCCATCTCACGGCAATTTAAATTCGATGCCTCAATGGCACCAGCAGTTGAAATCTCTCGAGACGTTCCTCCAAATTAGATTCACAAGAACTTGACATCCCAGTGATGGAGGCCATTGTCGCACTCGTCTTCGTTGAATGCACAGGGTTTATGACAGGGACACAACTGATCCGGGTATGGTAAACAGAATGATGGTATAAACATTTCAGTGATGTCTTGAGACTAGTGCCCCGGGATAAAGCCTAAAAAGTATCAACAAAATTCGTTCAACATTGATGATAGAACATGTGACGTCATGGCAATATGATGGAGTGTCGTTCACCTGTTTCTCTCGTTAAACAATGAGAAATTAATGCGTTTTTGTGCACTGATCTGAATAAAGAATTTACAGGTTAAGGGAATTCATAAGAGACCATTGCGCATGGTGGATACAATAATAATAATTGTTGTTGCCACGTGACTCGTTTGATATGTATTCATTTATTTATTTATTTCTGATATATTATACAGGCTGGCACATCACCAATTTGGTGGTCTTCCATGAGGCCCTGTTTGGTAAGAATATAAAACAAGTAACAGCAGCAAAACCAAAATAAATAAATACACAAGCATATAAACAGGTTACCTGTCGTTATAAAATTTCGAGTTTTGTAGTGCCACATCCGTTTTAGAAAAACATTTTCAGATATTTCGTCCAGTCCTTCGTGGAGTAAATGTAAAAAGGAGACAAATTTAATATGTTAACATTCTCATCTTTTTTATTGCCATGTATAACAATATATTACTGGCGACGTTCCATCAATTGGACAATTTTAAGTGCTCTTTTAGCAATTTCAGTTCTTTAAAAAAATTATTCCGATGATTCCGGAAAATAGATTGTCGAGCTAATAGGCCTAAACCATTCATGAGAGAATACATTTAAATGACAAGTAATAATTTCATCTATAGATTGAAGTGATTTTGGTACACTGTTAGAAAACAATTAAACAAGTTGTTTAAAATTTTAAACAACCACAAGTTAACCGGTGAATCGCTCAACTGTTGTTTAAAAATTAAACAACTTAAGGTTGTTTACGTTTTGAACACTTAGTTGTTTAAAAATTATACAAACAAATTAAACAACAGTTGTTAAGTAATAAAATTGCACAACTCGGTTGTTTAAAGCAAGTTGTGTAAATGTTAAACAATAATGTTTAAATGACTAAGCAACTGTTTATTCAATATCACTGCACAACTGGGTTGTTTAAAAGGAGTTGCTTAAACAGAACTGTTTAATTGTTATTATCTGGTTGTTTGAATTTGTGAAATGACCTACTGGAACCACTCCTGCAACCACTCCTACAATAATCCGACAACGATTACACTGTAACATGTAGAGCTTGTTGCCAATTTACTTCAGCATTTGTTCATCATATTCATTTAACAGTGACAGACAACATTATTATTTGTCTCTATAACTTCACCTAAACCCCATCGGCGAAGCCGAGAAGAACCAAGTCGTCGCCTTGCCCTTGTTCCGCCATTTTCGTCTGCACTGCACTAGCACTTGCTTACTATGTACGTACTTTGTGCATATCGCATGTGTGCGCGCAAATTGCAATCGCGTATCGAGAAAATATCAACGACGCGAAATCATGATTGGTTAAATCTATCACGTGATTTTTCCCCCGGGACTTTTTAAACAACTCTGTTTAATTAAATCTTTTTGTTTTTTAATAGATTGTTGTTTAAGCCATATGAGCACTGATTTTTCGATTTTGAACAACGTTGTTTACGTCTTTAAACAACATTCTTTTAAACAGTGATATTTTAAACACCGTTCTAACTGTGTAAGGACACGTAATTGGCATTTTAATATTTCAAATCATTCCTAATTTTGTCCATTATATATCGTGTATATTTTTCTTAGATTGATATATACAACTAATACGTTAACGTATTCTGGTAGCCATTTAAGTTCTGAAAAAGTCAAAATTTAAGACAAGAACCCTTCAAATTTCTGCAGAGGTTAAGATGTTTGAATGTATTACTTCTATTTCATTTGTGATTTGTATAACTATGGCGTATTTCTATGTTTGGAATGATTGTCTGATCACATTAATACATAAATTGAAAGGAATCTGATCGTATATGGTGATATATTAAAAAATGGGGAGAGAAAGGTCCCAAGGTCGTGTAAACGTTCGTTGCCTCAGACATTTCAAATGAAGAGATTATGCAGCTATTTTATTTGATCAAATAATAAACATTCCAGTCTTGTCACGGATCACTTTCACAAAGTTCCTGCGAAGGGTGATCATCACCCATAAACTTTCTCAAAAGTATCGTGGATTGAAATAGAGTCCGATTTGTGGTCATGTGGGTTGGTAACCAAAGTTTGATAAAACTCTATTGATGGTGTCTCTCGAGTATTGATATGTATTTGATCTCACCCTTTGTCGACGTCATCGACCTCATTAATATAGCGTATGAGACGGATTTGAGTGGTGCGGTCAAGGTAAGATCTAAGCTGTCACACTTACGCCCCAAAGCTCGATTACCAAACACAGTTCTGCAAGAATCCTCCACGGACTCGATCTGCCAAGGTGAGGTGTCTAAATGACTGAAAAGAAAACGACAGACAGAGAGATCAAACGGATGCTATATCCAGTCTCAACCTGACATCGAAGCTCTCAATTCTTCATGTGATTCCTTAGTCTGTTTGTTTGTTGCCTCCGTTCTCCAGGGGGCTCTTCTCGGTTGACAGGGCGTCAGAATGTCTTCCATTATGCACGCTTAAAGTCGCATAGCCTAGCTATCTCTCTCTGTCACTGTCAGGATCGGTTAACCAGCATCTCAACAAGGGACAACATTTTATGGAAATGAGTGTAAGCGAGAGGAAATGGTGAACAGCCTGGTGCTAAGATGAAGGGAAAAGGTGCAATAAACCCACACAGATGAATGGAGAGCCCATTATTAAATTGAGATTATTCCATCGGTTTAGAGAAATCATTACTCTCTTAAACTGAATTGCCGGTCGGTGTTCTTTGAGTTCATTTCCAGAGTATTTACGTCTGAGGGGTGAAATTAGTTGATGTAGCATGCTAGGAATAGAACTTATTCAACTTCGGTTTCTTTCTTAAAAAAACAATTTGGATTATGGTCATGTGTAGGAAAAATTGAAAGTGTCAGAGTAATTAAGGTGACCGGGAAAATATGACGACAGTCCACTGAACATAAAATACCCGTTTAAAAGGTTGTTAAGGAAATTAAATCTAAGGAGTACTAGAAATGATAAGGCTATTTAGACGGCCTAAAACAAATAAACCTGATCTCTATGTATTGCTCTTCTGTTACAAATAAAAAGTGGGATTCTTGATATTCACCGAATGAAAACAACTTCTATGGGCTATTCCAATTTCAGTGCTTGCTTATAATGGAATTTGACTTGAAAGTATTGTGAAGGCATAGCTATATGTCATGTATGAAGTTCAAAATCATTAGTTAATTGCAATGATTGTGAATGATTATGCATGGCGCCATACTGGTATGTATTATTCATGGCTTTTTGTTCGGATTATATAGCTGCCTTCGTTCTAATTCCCATTATCGGAATAACACAAATGTCATGAAGAACATATTCCCTCCCCTTCCAAATTCTTCAAGAAAACCTTACGAATGCGGTCTTTGGTATCACCACTTTGAATCCGCTCGAAGCGTTTACTATTATTGCGTTTGATGGAAAACATGGTGTTACCTCTTTTAATGCGAAGCATTGCACACATCCGAGGGATTTAAAGACCAATATTTTCACTAATTCCTATGGGTATATTATAACTCACGCGACAGCCACAAGAAATAAAAGAGATATAGGAGGGATGTAGAGAAGAAACAAATCCTCATTAACGATTTATGATCAAGTATAGCGAAAGTAATGTAAAAACAGAATGCCAGCGTTAGACTTATAACAACAGGCGGTAAGAACCGGGTCGATCGTTTTTCAGTGGTTGACAAAAAGGCGTCCATTTCCTAGATTGCCTATAGTCATGATAGTCACCTTTGCTTTGAATCTTTCTAGCTGTAGGATATGGATATGGATATGAAGTACTAATCCTTGCCTTTGGTGGTCATTATCTCCTGCAGATTGATTCCTTATACCTCAAGAGACATCCCAACGCCATAAACTGCACTAGAATTTCAGAAACTTTCCAATCGGATTGCGTGAGGGTAATTCCAATCTCGGATATTGGTCGATCGCAAAGTATCTCAAATTGACGTTCGTTTGACTGAAATCAAGCTTGCGCCAAAGAGCCAGCATGGAGTATGATTTTTCCGGGGGATGGGGTTGCTGAGGAAGGCGATTGAGGGTGGTGGGGTTGGGCTGCTAAATTCAAAGTTGGAACCTAGAGACACGAACTACCGTGTGGCCTACACACATCAAGAATAGGCTTTTCGACGAGTAGTTTGAAAAACTGTGCTGACTTTTTTTCTTGTTCATGGTTACTTATTGTTATGTTCATAATCATTAGAGTCAATTTTCCTTGCATCGTTAACTAAATTTGACATTAGTTTTAATCGATTCCACGAAAGAAGCAGACATTAAACATGATGTAAAGTACACAATCCACCAATACAAGGTACACGCTACAATCTTGATCTTGATGTAGTAGCTGTACACGGGTAGGTTAGGATAATAACATGATCAGTGCAATCCCATTTAAACTTTGGAGTATTTCAGAGTATGACCGGTACCCCCCCCCCCCGCCCTCACCCACCCCCCCCCCCCCCACACACACACACATGGATAATGCCAGTTCCCCCCTTAATAACTGTACCCACGCTATGCCTAGCGTCGTAAAACACGTCGTAGCTTTAGCTGAGATGAGCAACCATCAATACATCCGCTATCTTTCCGAATCAATAATTATGATTCAGAAGGGTAGCGGATGTATTAAAAGTCGGTAATCAATTCAAGGAACCTCTTTCCATTCCCTCCCATTTTTCTTCTAGGTTCTGTTTGCATGCTTTCGAAATGGATACCAGTGAATTGTAATGCACCTAATGGGGAAGCACTTCTCATTCATCAATTTCATTTGTTCTGTTTATGTGGCAATTCTTGAATCTTTTCTAGACTCTATGGGAATCTTTCCTCGAACGTGTTTTGCATACATGCCTGAAACCTTCGTTCGACCAGAGGCATACGTCGATCGACTAACGAAATAAATGGGTACGAACGAGAAATGCTGTGTTATGAGAGATTTTAAGAACGATAAAAAGAGCGATAGAGAGAGAGAAAGAAAAAGAAAGAGAGTGTGTGCGTGCGTGCGTGTGTGTGTGCGCGTGTGTGTGGAAGTGGGTGGAGAGAGAGAGAGAGAGAGAGAGAATGGGAGAGATGGGTAGACATTTTTTACCGAGACAAGTATTAAGGTTGAGGAGACAAGGCGAGAAATAATTGAAAGAAAAAGACGGAGATGGAGACAAAGACCAATAAGGGAGTTGTAAATAAAGGCAGCCAAAATGAGATACCGTGTCCGGAAGTTTGAAAGGATAACACATAAACCTTCAGAGAAAATTTGTTTTCTTTTGAGAGCCCCGTAAAAACTCCATTTCCTGCTCTCTAATACAATTTTTGCATCCACAAAGAATTCAACCTACTTCCCTTTCCGTAGTTCAAACAATCAGATACATCGATCCCTTGCGTTAATTGTTGTTCTTATGTGAACTTTCTACAGCGAAGATGAATAAATCCATATCTCTTTTTTATGTTGACATGCTTCAGGTCAAATGAGAGTGTTTCAGCTCACTTCCTCTCCCGGAACTTAATTTTAATATTAATTCTGGCCTTCACCTTTCCATCAATTTTAGCCAACTATATATTTTCGTGTAGGTCTCTTTCTCTTCTGTCATCTCTTTCTGTCTGTTCAGTAAATGATATAGTTTTCTCTAACATAATTATACAAACAGGAAATGTAACTTTGGCCGCCCTTTAAAAAAAAAGCTACCCACAATGATCTGACAATAATTGATCTTAAGGAACAATGATAAGATTCTTTGTTCCCTCTTTGTTCACGAACCTTCACCGGGTCACTACATTCATTATTATACTGATTACGTATTTAATACTGGTCATCGCAAAGTCATTCTTCGTAATTACATGGCCAGCCAATACCGGAGATGTTGTGCTCTATCCTCTTATTAAAGATGTTACATTCAGTAATTTGTATGATTACAGGGGTCGGCAAAGGTATTTCTCGTCCTTCGCAAAAGTGGCGACAAATGAACCGGTGAATGAAATATATTCAGGTACACTACTTTATATCTCTAGGTTTGCATATGAAGTTAAAGTAGATATGACATCATTAGGCCACTTACTTCTTGGGGTCCATTTCATAATGTTTGTTAAATTATTATGACAGGGCACAACATGTATATAACAGAAAACAACCGTTATACTTTCTTTTTTTTCGCTAACTATAAAGTCATCGTGTAAGGCTCGGTAAATTAATAAAAGCATCTATATCAACTAATCGATGCCAGCGGAGATTTGAATGACGTATTACAAGAAAAAGGGGAGAGCAAAATGTGTGATTCATGAAAATTAAACTGCGAACATTTATATTGATAAATTATACTGATCAACGTTTTGGAATCGTTTCAACAGCAATTAATGTGAACTTGGGGGAGATTTATAAAATGTGCACTTTTTACCATGTATTATCCGAACATGACATTTGGGGGCTTTTATCTCCCATTAGTGCAGGCTATACGGTGATTAACCTTCAAGTAATGCGAGTTTATTATTAATATCTTCCTCGAAAGGAGCTTGAAGTAGCAGAGGAATGGAAATATTCAGCTATGTCAGCTAATGTTAAAATATGACCGAGACCTATATTGGTATAGTCGCAAAAACAAGTCAATTTACTTCAATCAAATGCAGATTATAATCATTTTGTAGTGATTAAGCTCATCTTGATTTCGAGTAATTTACACATTAAGACACCTCATAAGATATCAATATCAATATCCCCTATGACATAATTGGCAAGGCTTAGTTATTTTCTAACGGCTTGTCATTACGATCGAACATAACTATCATCATTATATTCTGATCACCAGCGGATAAGAACTACGTGATGTATTTTGAATGGTATTTTGCAAATTTAAGCTTTTTAAGATCATGCGGCAAGTGTCCTACATTTTCATCGATTAAAGCTTGAGATGGATGTCCATTGCGGCAATTATTCCATGATCCAAAGTAGTTCAAGGTCGGGTTATCAATATAAATCAATAGTAAATAGATAGCAAGTGGATCTCCTTCTCTCTAGAAGACGATTTGATGATCTTGGAAATTACGGTTTCAGTTTAATGGGGTTTTGTTTAGAAATGACGCACATTGATAATAATGTAATAATGGTAGGAGGCTTTGCACCTTTGGAGATTTTACAACGCTTACTCCCTATCGGAACTCATTGAACACCTGGGCGGAGAGTTATACCGTGTGTCTCAAAAAAAACGTAACACTTTTGAAATGGTTGCCAAATTGAGCATATATAATTTTATGAAAAAATGTTGATATGTATGGAAAGCTAAAGGACCAACCTTTCATATGATATGAAAAAATTGAAAAAAAAATCATGCTTCGATGAACAGTGTTCACTTAAGTTAGAGGTATGAAAATGGGCCTGCGCAGGATTTTTCCTTCCAATTTTGGACAGGTAAGTTACTTTTAGCATACAAAATAAGTTTGATATGAGATATTCATGATCGATGGATTAAGAGTTAAAAGGATGTTTTGAATACCAGTCCTTTCTCTCTGTCATTTATCAATCCCCAAACACCACCCCTGCCACACACACACACACACACACACACCAACTTCCACTCCCATCTTATTGTATCATTGATCTGGTAGATGTGAACAGGATGAAGGAAGAATGGGAAAATGTTAAATTGAAATACCGTATTCAAAATCATAATTGACATTATGCAACCCACTCTCCTCCCCCCCACAACCTTTTCCCATCCCATCACCTACCCCTTGCCTTTTCTTTATCAGTTTTCTTCCGTAAGTTTGGTGGATCATCAATCACATTTTATTCAGGTTTTATGAATGACCCAAACATGTAATAGCTAAGTACATCATTCATTATGCATTGAAAATACCAGAATTCGAGGTATTCAAAATATCCTTTTGATTCAAAATATCCTTTTGATCCATCGATCATGAATATCTCATATCGACCTTATTTTGTAAGTTACAAGTAATTTACCTGTCCAAAATTGGAAGGAAAAATCCTGCGCAGGCCCATTTTCATACCTCTAACTTAAGTGAACACTGTCCATCGAAGCATGATTTTTTTTTAATTTTTTCATATCATATGAAAGGTTGGTCCTTTAGCTTTCCATACATATAGACATTTTTTCATAAAATTATATATGCTCAATTTGGCAACCATTTCAAAAGTGTTACGTTTTTTTTGAGACACACGGTATAGGCCAAATGTCTCGCCAAAAAAGACACAAGGGCATCGCTGGGGCTCGAACTACCTTTACATCATCAGACAAGTGTTAAAACCGCCCGACCCCGACATTACTTTTGTATCTACCGCACAGCATCAGTATCAGTATGTCTTTGCGATCACACACACGCTCACGCACACACGCACACATCCGCGCACACAACTCAACGCGAAATATTCGATGATCAACGAAACACGACGAACAATGATTCCTCACAAAAGAAACATAGCCTTGAGGGGTGACCAATGCTAGCCATTGCTCCGCGTGGTTTTTCATTGTCCGTTAATCATTAAGTCAGAGTGAGATGACATTTATGAAGAGAAGGTAAATGCCAAAGAAAATAAGTGAAGGCAGAAAATATGAATGCCTGAATGAGGTATTGAAAGAAGGGTACGCATTTCTATACCGTGCTGGATATCCCTTACGAGTGTTTCGCTCCTTCGGAAAAACCATGAGGTGTAACAGGGCTTGTTCAAACATCGACGAAGATAACATTTTAATATTACGCAATTTGGAACGTAAGAAATAGAAAATCCCGTACAGTTGCAGTGATATCCAGATCAACCTGTCCAAAATATTCCAAAGCCACCATAAAATACGGCGCCATTTAACGTAGATTTATTTTGTAAATGGGTCATAGTTTCCAATGAAAACTAACTAGTTGACCTTCATAGCATTATCAATTGCGGTGTTTGCATAATGACTGTTATTCATTGTGTATTCATGACCGATTGACATGAAACCGAAGTACGAATAACAAAAATGATAGCCCTATAATCTACGTCATCAAAATATAATCTATAGAATACATGAATAGTCTACAACACGACACACCACATATCCACATATCACAAATGTCACACGGGTTAATCAGTTTAGAAGTGTTGTAGAAATATTTCCTATTTATCCAGAAGTACGAATAACAAAATGACAGGCCTATAATCTACGTAATCAAAATAGTCTACAACACGACACATCACATATCACAACTGGCACACAGTCATTTTGGAAGTGTCATAGAAATATTTTCTATTTGTCAAGAACATTCTGAGGAATGAAAGGTTAAGCTCCTTTCGTTCTTGTATCACACATGAGTACGACTCTTGAGCTTCGTCAGGGATTATGAATGATGTTTTCTTTTCTTTTTTTCTTTCTTACCTTGGAGGCTCGTTTCAATCAATTAAAAGATCAGTAGAATGAGGAATCGCATGAACCTCACCTTTGCTTTAATTGTCGTGAAATGCATCAATCAAACAATAATGTCACCTCAAGACCTTAGAGAAAGAATTGTGGAATTATGTTCGTATTTCTTTTCAATTTGCCCTCTGGTAGAATGTCGTTAAGGATGGTTGTGTTGTTGTACGGTGACATGCGACGAAATTAATCATACATACCCGTTCTATAATTGTAAAGGTCTTTAAAAATGCTCCTAAGATTCTTTGGCAATAAATGATTGCTAACGAATCTTACGAGGTTTATTTTGTGAAGTTATCATAACAAGGTTTTATTTTAGGGAGCTTAATTTTAAAATACTTTGGCGTGAGTACCTTAAGGTATGAGATGTTATGCTCCATGAATTTCAATATTCCCACGAAATGACCCCTGCATTCTCTAGAGATACTGGACAAGACTAATTATCACATGCAATCACTGTGATAAATTGCATCTGAAGAATTCTGCCGAAGATGTAGGACTTAGGGAAGCCTGAAAGCTGACTTTCCCAAAACAAATATAGTTTTTGTTCTCCCTGGTCAGCTATCTATACCGTTCTTGTCCGAACATTATGACTTCATACTTAAAGATAATACTTACTCCAGAATTTGAAGTCTGAACTTCATATGCTAGTGAACAGATGAAAATATTGAATTTTGTATATCAGACATGTTATCTCCTCGCCTTTTTAAAAAAATTCCTCATACTTTCAATTTGTTAGAAGTTGAACGGGTAACACTTTTGGTGCCTCAATCATTTATGAAGAAAGAAATATCATCATAATGTTTCAATCGTCATGGCACGCTACAAAGACATTGTCATGGTGTTTAGATATCACAATGATACCACAATCACTGTAAAGCTATTAGAAATCAAAAATAAACTAACGAGACTACATAATTATGAACATATGAGAAAAGAAAACAAAAAGTGAAAATTCAATTCCCTACGGTTAATGGCTCAACTTTTTCTCACCTGCAGGTTGATTAGAATCACCATGCATTTAAAAATACACGCATACGCGAAGAAACACACCCACACATCCACTTTACACTATACACACACCTTTTGTCATTACAAGTTACGAGAATAGCCGTTCACGCAAGTCCGCTCTGTAGATCGATGCTTGATTTCAGTGATTAATCTATCATCACAGAGGCTAGGAAATGTTTCCAGGGCATGTAATGACGTTCGATAATAATATGACTTGTCCCATCGACGCTCCTACCGAAGCGTTTGTTTTTCTCATTACGTCTTTCGGAAATGATGTGATTCTAAACAAGGCTTTTTTATATACGCCCACCGAAATCTCCGGTCCGCGCGAGAAACTCGCCAAATTAAGCGCGGCGACACGCACCTGCCTAGCTAGAGACTCGCCATGCCACATTGTCTAGACTTTTTACACCAAATCAATACCAATGGTGCTTTAACGAGTCGTTGATCCGTTAAATTTTGCGATCCACCTCACTAATTAAGAATGTGTGGAATATCACACTGTCATACGGCGTGTAATTAGGCTGGAGTGTGGGATAATTATGATGATTATTCACGTCCACGACAGTAATATATCCGTTTCGTTTAGAGGTCGTCAGACCCGACATCAAACTGAAAAACATATTTCACTTCATCAATATATAATCAGTTATTCGGATGTCTGGTAGATTAATAATAGATTAATTCTCTTATCGCGTTTCATCTACCACCTAGTGCACAGGCAATGAAACATGCAGAATTTCCCTGGTATTGTATAGAATTCGAAGTTTGTGCAGTCTGTGTCACTGACATCTACTCTAGATGTGAAGTCATTATTTTGTGTGTTTTCTATTTCGCTCCGTTCATGCATGAATTATGTCGAACTTTTGACAGCAAGCCTACTTACGGCTGTGAATCCTATTTTAGGAACTACATAATTGATAATTATAACGTATGGATGTCCTCATGTACCGCTCTGACTGTGTATTGAATCCATGATATTCGTTCCCGAGGGGATTTTTTTTCTCTCCACGGACTGAACTAACATTCATATTTTAAATGTCATTGCCTGGCAATACATGTAAGCTCTTGCAAACTATGTGCATTAAAACGATTTAAAACTAATATCCCATCCATCTGAAATGAGTTAAATATGAATAAAATATCATATCATAGAATAACGGTAATACATCCATGAATAACTAAGGATTTACTGGATGAGTAATCGGGGGAAATATCATCTTTGGTGATTGAAATTTTAATTATTGAAACCAATGACTCTTTATTTAAAATCATCACTAAAAAAGAACAAAATATTTTAAAGGGATTGGGTAACTTTGTCTCAGATCCTGAGACAAAATCCTGGATTTTGCTCATTCTGCAATGATAATTATCAAAGAACCCCATGACTTTTACAAGCCGATCGCCTGTCTGATTATCAATATATTTATGATTGGAAATCGAAATCAAATTTTGCGTTTTCGTAACGGTTTTCATAACACTACAGTCTGATGGGGAAAACGAGTATGGTAAAAACCTGTCACCCGAATATTTTAACCTTTATGAGGCACTTCTTGATCATTTTGAAGCGCAATTTTTTTTTAGGGCTTCAATATTACACCATATCATAGACACTGATAACACGTAGGGTCGTGCATCTCAGATTTAACATTGTTAAACGATGCTTTTAAGTAGGACCCCATATCACTAGTTTTGTTCTTTAAAAATCCTTTTCGTGATCATATGTATTACATGTTATTACAAACAAGTCTTGTCACCTCGCCCCCATCTCGGCAAATATATCAAAGAAATCTTAAAATGGTGAAAATTCTCAGAAGGTAAGAAAGAGCTCCTTGCGTACATGTATTTTGTTCAATAAGGAGGATTATCTCAGTTCATTCAGTGGTACAATTAACTTTGAAATCATACTGTACACATCATTATAAGAAGAGGATTATATGACATCATTTTGGTTATCTTTTAGATGGATATTTGAGAATATAATTATTTTTTTTAAACTTAAATCATTTTAAATCATTTGAGTTTTTAGTTCGGTTTGTTTTTAAAGAGCTTCAATAATTTTTAGAATTTTTTTTCTACACAGGAGTACTTCAATTCAATATCCATAGAGTATAGTGGACGTCGGTGAATTCTTCATACTTTCTCAGCAACGTCCTAAAGTCCGTCACACAAAGAAATTGACCTTTGTGACAAAAAAGACTATTTTCTGTTGTCTGTGAAGGTATTTTTAACGATCACAAAATGCCACCGGCTCATGCGATAATCAGCGATGAAATAGTCAGAAAAAGATTTGCGATCTATTTCCATAATCGATATCATGACCTTATGGTGAAGAATCAAATGTTTTCTTAAGATATTAATCGTACGTTATAGCTTTAAAGTAAAAGAAATTCCCTTGACCAGCTTGACGTTGAACCCTGAACACTGACTTTGCTTTTTTTGCCGATTTCATTTTGTTTAGACGTCCTTGGTTGTACTCCTGATTTGCACTTCTCATCGAGAGTGCATCGAGGAAATAGAAAAGAAAAGAGAAAAAAAGCCGCCCGCAGATAAAAAGAAAAATAGTGAATGAACTCCTTATTGGGAACATCGATCTAACATTGATATAAGGTGAAAAGCCGTAATTTCAACCTTGTCCGAATGACACACAGAAGTCTTTCTTCACGTCCTATGGTACACAATAAAACTGCAATCATTTTTTTATTGATCGCCTGATTCCCTTTTCCTCTTCTTCTCGAAAGTAGATCTTCATGGAAGATTGGTAGTGTACAAAAATGCAAAGGAAGTGAGTATATTTTCGTCGTTCACTGACATTATATATCTGACTGTATTCCGGGTATGATAATCCTGCTATCGTCATGCAGAAGAGGACGAGATGAGTTTTGATACATTATAGGGATTAAGCAAATGGCGTTGATGTATTGGACAATATAAACCAAGCAATGGGAAAAAAACCGAGTCTGTATCGCAGTGGTTTCTCATTTAGAGCTAGGTATGAATCATGCGTTCAGGTCGGAAAAAAAGTGGTTGCCTAAAAATTCCGCTCGGGAATTTTAAACCTGTTTCATAATTCATTTGGAGAGAAATATATATATATATAATCTAAAAATGATAAAAAGCGTCCTTTTTTGCCCTAAATATTTCATTTATAATACTTGTGATATATTTAATAATAGCGAGAATATTGATTTAAAGTGGGTAAGTGCCTAGGTAGAGGCCGAATCTGTTTCCAAAGATCTAAATTTTAACCGATAAATATAGTAAAGAGGTAATGATATGTTTTCTTTACAGAGTGGTTTTCAGCGAAAGGCTTTTTTCTTTTCTTTTTATCATAGCTAAAAGATGAACAAGATTAAATTCTATTTCAATACCATAGTGACCCTTGCCATTATATATTCAAGGGTTGTTTTGCATAAAATATTTGGCTTGACATTTATAAATGGAAGCGATTGAACAGACTAAAATATCTGAACTCCTTTAACAAAACACTGAAACTGTAATCCACTAGGCATTTTACGAAAAGCCTCCATAGAGCGGGGAGGTAAAGAAGTACAATAATATTGACAATAAAAATAGCAAAAGGAAGTAGGGTGTAGCACCATAATATTTTGAAAAATAAGACAATGAAGCAATCTTGATCATGACCTTTGATCGAGATTCCCCGTTAATAGGGTCATCGAAGGAAACCTCACCCCAAGAAATAGCTTTACTTATTCTGAGAGATTCATTACATTCTTGCCCATTAATCTACAAGACTCCGAACCAAAGTGTATGAGAGAGAGGCATAGAGCAAGAATAATGTACAGTTTCTCAGCACGAAATGGGCACAGCCATTTTGGAACAACTTTTGGAACGGTATTTTGGCCTTGATCAGTTGTCACCTTGGACTGATACAAGGCATATAAATGCACCACTGAGTGGCGGATTGTTATAAAGACTGGAGTACTTTTTATCGTTAAGGGACATTTTTGTCAAGGACATTTAGTTCACCATGAAAATCTCCTTTTTAATTAGATGATGGACTGGCAGTTTCCATCACAAAACAACAATCATCAGACCATGGCTTTTTAGCATGGATAGCACCTAGTGGGCCGAGTAATACCTCTCACTTTCAAGCGTCAACTTTGCATAGATTATGGCTAGAAACTTCTTTAAGCATGGCTCAAAAGGTAGCAAAATACCGGTAAATTTCATTCTAAATACTTCAAAGTAATTTCTGATGAGATAAAATAAAATGAAAACATATCTAAGCTAGCGTTGAATATGCCTACATGTAATGACTATGGAAGTGCGTGTGAGGTCAGGTGAAAACCATTTGCTCTTGTAATATGTCAATTCTGTATCTCTGTCTGAATCTGCCAATTACACTTTTCCCAATAGGCAAGAGCCGTCACGGCTCATCGTTTAAAACTATACGGTTTATCGGCCAAGCGAAGAATTAGGATCGCCGGCATTCCACGAGCGAAGCACGAAAAAGACAAAGAAGTGACGCTCCATTTTACAAATTTTCCGTCTTAAAGGGATCGTTTAACAATGTTAAATCTGAGATACACGGCCCAACTTGTTATCTGTGTCTGTGATATGGTGTAATATTGAAGTCCTAAAAAAATTGCGCTTCAAAATGATCAAGAAGTGCCTCAAAAAGCAATAATGTTTGAGTGACCGGTTTTACCTACTCATTTTCCCAAATAGACTGTAGCGTTATGAAAACCGTTTGGCAAACGGTTTTCAAAATGTGTAATTCAGACAGGCGATCGACTTGTAAAAGTCATGGGGTTCCTGACTGACCTAAAGGTTTATAATTATCATTGCAGCATGAGCTAAATCCAGGATTTTGTTTCAGAATCTGAGACAAAGTTACCGGATCCCTTTAAGCTGAGTTTGTTGTAGAGCTCGAAAGTCATATAATTTCATTCATCTCTTATTATTATCATAAAGCTGGACTTCTTTCAACACGCATTTCATCTAGTTTCTTAGCCTTTCGTTTTCCGATCGATGCTTTCGTTGGAAGATGGTCTGAAAATAGCCTCCATCTTTTAGACGTACCGCGATGGCAAGGTCGCAAACCCAGGAATCAATTTTTATAAGATGATTATCAAAGGGTCATAATTGTTCCGACCTTATTTCCGTTCCCTCATGATTGTCATGGATCAATGATTACGAGACATTTGAATGGGATTAATTATATCTATCTAGAACAGTGGCACCATGAGTAATGAAATATAGCTTGAAATATCACCTTTTTGATATTGCTGTCGTTTTCAAAAGTCATGGATGAAAGTAAATTTAAAAGGAATTTCTCGTGTTCTCTGACTCTCACTCCTTAACGCACACTTGATGGTTCTTGATAGCAAATCGGGCATATAATTCATTTTCAAAGTTTGCGTATGGTGCATTTGATTCGCGTCTACTTAACTACTGAGAATATTCAATGTATCAAAGGCCATCATTGTCATCCAATACTTAGAAATGAAACTGCATGAAGAAGATGGCGACGGAATGTCCCAAGAGGGGTAAAGATTGTTCTACAACGAAAAGATTTACAATTTCAAATGTTGTCCTTTTAATTTTCTTCGGCATTTAATAATGCAGTGGTCATAGAATCCCATAGGAAATTCAGAATACCCTTTTGAAATATATTTATTTTCCAGGACTTGTTGAGGTACTCGAGCGTTTGAGAGTGCGTGATGAGAAAGATTGCTCGGAAGAGTGAGAGAGAGCGTTGGGGAGTGCAATTGATTCGGTAACTCTATCCCATTCTTTAGGGGTGTCAGCTTTCGATGGAGAGGGCTACTTCTGATGCGTAGCGCCGGCTATTTAGAGTGTTTCTACTCGGTAGAGAGACGGAGGGAGGAGGAAAATGATGCTGAGAAGAAGGATGGAGAGGGGTTGGTTGCTAGGTGACGGCCAAGCATTTATCAAGATAGGGTGGAGGGTGCGCCTCGGTTAATATAACTCAACCTGTCATCGTCGGTCTGTGATATGGCGTAGAGCACTAGATAGGATATCACCAAGGTTTCTAACACTATCGTGAAAAACCATCCTATCGTTTACAGAGATTATACTCGTATCAATGTAGAAGCAACAAATACTCCAACTATAATCATGGCAGTTTTTCCAAATGAGGAATATATGCATGTATCATTTGAGACTTGAAAACGATGAAGAGTCGTACAATCATCGCTTTAGTTATTATTAGAATATTTATGATTATTAAGGATGTGACATATGATTCGAGAGGAAGAAGGAGAAGAACGCAAGTGGTAGGTAGAGAGATACGGGCAAGGAAACATGATAAATAAGAAAAAAGGGAAAGGGGTACACAAAATGTTCGAGACGTGAAGGATGCCAGAGACATGACAAAGATCGAAGAGAGATGGTGGCTAGAGAGAGTATATTTGACAAGAGAGAATGGAGGATAGACGTGGGAGATAGACAGAGAGAAGGAGAATGTGTATTGCTTAGGCACAGCTCGTGGTAGAAATGTTAGTCAAAGATAGGGGAAGAGAAGGAGGGAGATAGACAGAGTAAGAGAGAGAGAAAGCGCAGGAGGATGGGAGAGAGGGTGAGAGGGGGAAACTAGGTAGTTTAGACACATATTATTGTAGAATATAGGGAGAACTTGGGAGAGAAATAGAGACAAAAGTCAAGACATCAAAACAAAATAAAGGGGGGAGAAGGATAGACAGAGTAAGAGAGAAAGCGCAGGAGGATGGGAGAGAGGGTGAGAGGGGGAACTAGGTAGTTTAGACACATATTATTGTAGAATAGGTAGAAAGTGGGAGAGAAATAGAGACAAAAGTCAAGATATCATTCTTTTTTAATGGGGAGAAGAAGAGTCATAGAGAGACGTAGAGTGAGACAGGAAATGACGATATGAATAGTCTTCAGTGAATCACATCTCTCTGCTAACCAGGTACCTAGATACACCCTATTGGAGTTTTTACCGGGCGCATCAGATGTAGGAACACGCACCATACAAAACATTTGAAGTGTTTCTACTTGACTTCTCTCAAGCCTTAGGTCTAAAACAGAAGAACATGATGCGAAGGACCTCTAGGCTATGCCTCCAATCACTGGTTGGCTTTAAAATGCCAAAGTGATAAGCTCACCGAACACTACGGGATCCTCCTGCAATAAGATTTTCGACGGAATTGCAATTATAATGAATACGGAAATATAAACAAACAGTACATTTGTGATAGAGGTTCTAAAATTAATAAGAAGAAAACTATTTTAGTTATTTCAGTTAATAATGTACTATTCTAGTCAGAATAAAAACGAAATCGGCTTTAACTCGTAGATAATCGTACTACTAGTCTGACGTCACTACGATTCTTCGCTGATTTCGCTTTTTCCTCCTTCAAAGGAAAAATGAAATCATTTGAAATTTAGATCCTTGATCATTAAGACTCTACATGTTTGAATGTACATATCAAAAGCTATAATTGCGAAAATCGGATCGTAGACTGATCGTATGGGTGCGGCTGGCCTAATAGATGTTTAATATATGACATTTTCGTGAAGCCTTAGGAGCAAAAGTTTAGATTTCGTTGATTTTGTGTTTCAAAAATAGCGAGAGAACCACAAAGTACAAGCTGCTACAAAATTGTTCATTCATAGGTTAACCATAAAGATATGAGAATGCAAATTGAGAGGAAGAAATTACTCTAAAATTCTCTAGGTCATGATCCGAATCACCTCTCATTTCCCATTTATATTTCCTTCCGAATCTTAAGACTTAAGGAGTGGATTGCTGGTAAGAAGCTTTATGGAAAGTACCTGTATCCGCTACATGAATATCACTACGCATTTCCATTACTCTCGCGATAACTATACATTACATAATATGACATTTAAAGATGTTCTATACGGATGAAAGATCGAGGATTACTGGAATCCCGGTATTACTTGTAAAGTGTAAATGTTTCCATAGTTACAATAAAAGTCATGAGGAATAATCAATGGGAAATGTCTAGGCACTTTTAAAAGGCATTTCATGAAAATGCAGAATTGGAATTGGAATCAAAAAAGAAATCACGTAATTTTTAAACTTTACAATGCAAAAGAGCGAAAGTTTTTTTCTTCTTCATATACGTAATGACGATTTATATTGCATTCGTATTTAATTTTAGAGGTGGCATTAGGAAAAACTTGTGATGCTCTTTTGAGCAAGCGGAGCTAGGACTGCCCAAAAGAAACAAACATCGTACTTTGTGACGTGTGACGTCTCAATACTAAACGATGGTGTAGTGGTCACACTAGCCACAAACACTGAATTTGCCCTGCTCCAGTCCGTTGCTTGAATGATTTCGCGGTGAACCTCATGCGCAGACTCTAATGTCTAGAACTAGTAACGTGGACGACGAGCAAATATGACGTGAGCATATTTCAGAGTATACTCTACTCTGTACACGACCTGTACTATGACTGTGTCCATACCGGCGCGCCGTCACAACGACAAACTCTTCCTAATAAAACAGATGCCAGAGGCACCGAGTGTCATAACATCTCTTTAATTAGTGGAAGTCAAAGCACTCATTCCAATCTCAGAAAGAAAACACGATATACCTTCCTCCTATACCATCCCAGTGACCGCGCCATGTTTATCGCATTTGCGAACCACCTTCCGCATCATTCAATATTTCTATTTCACCGCGCCTCAACCAGCCGCTCCTTGTATTAGTCTAGATTTGAAGAGTCCATCCCGTTGTATTTCGACACAGTAGCCTTTGGCTATTCTAATATCAAGTCTCACTGGACACCTTTTTTTTCTTCAGCTTTAACTCTACGTATTGGTATCTTATACTCGTGACAGGTCGCTCTGTCTAATATACAGCGAACATCTTACGATAATAACCCCGCTTTCGTCATCGCTCAATGCCGCCAAGAGGAAAAAAGGGGTAACATAATGAAAACAATTCGCGAGCGGTTTCCGTATTACGGACAAATAGAATAAAAGGTCGATGCTTAAATTAATTAGTCGCGGCTTCAAGCAAAGATGGAACGCATGTTGAACGGCCTTCGGGGAACACTGGATGGTTTGTAAATACGTAGTTGTCAACATTCGCCCATTGTTTCTTGACCCAGTATCTTCAAAATGACATTTGAAAGTGGGATGAAAGTTTCATAGTATTCCTTAATTCTCCAAAACAGTTAATTAAACGAGAGAGGAAATATAGGATTTTTTAAAGGGACCACACATACAAGAAGTTCACTTTCGTCCGCGTTTTTATGATCATCAAGTTCTAAAAATACTTATTGATTACATATATTATTGAGATTCAAAGGCAGATCAAAGGTGCCAAACATTAGTTAACGACCATTGCCAGTAAGGGAAAATGAAGCTTACTCTACTTAATTCAACGGTCATGGTCTCAGTGTTTCAAACTACGATTATTCTACATTAGTCTTTGTTAACATTATAATCCTTGAGATAATGTCGTAGCTGGGAGCGGGAAAGATTTGAGGGCTGACATGAACGCTGACATTGATCTGTCATTCCTGATAGACTGCAAGGTCAGGAAAGGTTCGGTATTATCACGATTTTATTCAAATGAAAGAGTTAATTAAAGGCTGAATAATCATCAAGTGAGATCGATTTTGTTGGTTATTTGACTCTAAACCTGATTTTCATGACATTATTGATCACGCTAGAGTGACCTACACATAACCTTCACCAACGACGTCATTTGACTGCGACGTTTAATGAAATCGTAGAGTAGCTATTATCATAACTTAACAATAAGGTGTTTTTCTCTTCACCTTTCGACCCCTTTGAATTAAACTATCGCCTAGTTTTTCCATTTAAAAAGAAAATGCCTTGCCCTTCATATTCGAAAACACGCGTCTTTTTATTACAGTAATTTTTATTACCATGCTTACGCAAAAGTGATTTTTTAATAATGTCAGTGTATACACACAAAAGCCTTTCAGGTGGTTGTACATTTGAAGAAGTGATGTAAGTCTTTGTGTACATTGTCACGAATGCTTACTAGATCGACGTAACTTTTTTTGAAGTAAATGTTTCAGTTATTAACAGTCGACATTCGATCACTAAAGAGACTAAAGCGGAGTACTTGCTATGCAACGACCTTGTGGAATAAAGTGTCTAGAAGCAATTGGGAAAGGTTGATTATAATATTCCATAACGAGTGGCCTATACTAGAAATCTAGAAAGCCAGAGACCTGTTTCACAAAACTTGTCATCAGTGACAAATGACAGTCTTTGTTATAAGCTACTGAAATCCTTGCTTCTGATTGGTTATCAGCAGATTTGTTACTGATATTTGTCATTTGTCATTGGAAAAAGGCTTTGTGAAACGGGTCCCAGGACAAATCATCATCTTCACCTGTTTGGATGAACATTAACGTGATTATAATTTAAATCAACAAGCACTGA
This sequence comes from Strongylocentrotus droebachiensis, assembly GCA_035222895.1. NCBI lineage: Eukaryota > Metazoa > Echinodermata > Echinoidea > Camarodonta > Strongylocentrotidae > Strongylocentrotus > Strongylocentrotus droebachiensis. The sequence continues at coordinate 260,076 of JAVYIG010001883.1, forward strand.
TTTTATCAATACATTATCATCAAAATAATGAAGGGGGATCGATATATCGTTATAGCACAAGCCACAAACTATGACGTACTGAGCAATTTAATTTCGTTTGCAATCGTATTCTTTTGCGGTTCGAATTACTACATCATCGGAATGAGGTAATCGAAGATAGCCATTCGTGTTTTTCTAATCTATCTGTTCCCGCTGATTAAAGAGAATTCAATATGTCTCATTGGAGGAAAGAATATCGACCTCCAAGTGTTGGGAATGACATATAGTACACTGTGAAACGAAATCGACGCAAAGGAGTATCCAGAAATTGATTAAAGAGGGGGCGAATCCTCTGTACAGAAGACCAGATGGAATTGAGCTTCGCACTTTTATTCATGTATTTTTGACCTAACATGCACATAATGTTTGGAGGGTATGTTCTATAGAAATCATGGACAGATTGCATAACTTGTCATTGTAATACTAGCTCATTTTGTAAAGATGACATACACGGCCTTTGAAATTACCTAATGTTGATCTGTCACAGGTAATTGCAATCGTGTTTGGATATGATCTTAAATTTATTAGGTCTTTACGTCTGTATACACTTTTTTTTTTTACTTAAGTATTTTGTTGATATTAAGAATTAGATTAAAATAAATGTCACTTTAAAGAGAATGGAATTTAATCTAATTCAATATCAATATCATTTCATTGAGATAAACCCTGTCCATCCCAGAGCTAATCTATTTAAAAGTAGTTGCGACAATGGGGGTCGCTTCTGATTGGTTATTTATTTCACGCAGCTTCGAATAGTTCCTTCCCATAGACTGCACGTGAGAGCGAACCATTTTTTTTTTCAATACGCTATGGTCCATCCTATGCTCAATACAGTAGGCCTCACTATGAATATGACGGACAAAGAAAGAGGACAAAATATACAGTTCCTCATTCTACCCTCAACAATTGCTGTGGTAGACAAAGGAAAATACCTTCACTGCTATTATGTAAAAATGTGTAGAACAGGTGTTACATGCATATTCACCTGTTCTACACATTTTTACATAATAGCAGAGAAGGGATGTTCCTTTGTCTACCACAGCAATTGTTGAGGGTAGAATGAGGAACTGTATATTTTGTCATCTTTCTTTGTCCGTCATGATCATAGTGCCTACGCCAATAATACTCCAACTTTATCTACACACGCGTTCAATACAAAACCTACCTAGATACGCATCTTCATTGATGGAAAACTGTACACGATCTACTCATGGTCACATCGTAATCTTGTCAAGTGCATGGCGATAAAGAGCACTTGTCTCGAATCAAAATAGGGTGGAGGTATTGTGTTTTCCTACCCATCCTCCGTCGTCATACGATAAGTCGATGGCTTGATGGCCCGGGGCTCTGGCATATACACCAGATACTCTACGTGTTACTCTGACTCAAACCTCCTAGCCTGCATTAAAATACAGAATAAAAAGAAGTGAACGAAATGATTCAAACTGATTAATCAATGTTTGGTTCTCAGATTTAAAATCATGTAAAGATAATGAAGACGTCGAATTTTCTTTATGTAATGCTATCAAAATTCATAATAGTGAAATTTGAAACGTTATTTTCTTTGAGACTAGACACCACCTAGCGATCTTCGTCATCATGCCAAGATCGAAAACGCGCCAATATGTCAGCTGCTAGTGGAGACCACAATATCAATAAATATCATATTGATTTTAGAATTTATTCATGATATTCCTTGCTAGAAAGTGGTTTAAGATCACAGACAGATAAGATCAGAATACCTTAAGTTTGTATGAAATGAAAGGAAACATTAATGTCATCTTGAACAAAACATTGTCTGGTCCTGAAAAATGTCTGAATGAGAAAATGCCAAGGTGCCAAAATATACTCTAAATATACTCGAAGACGTCATTTGCAAATAGAAACACAGTATGTGCATACAGTGCAAGAAGATAGTAACATGTTATCGGTATAACAAGTTATTAACATGTTTAAGACACTAGGGATATCCCCTTCTTCAGGTATGTGTAATTTCCCAATCACTCTCTCCTGCCAAAGTAAGCAAAAAGAACATTAAAGGGGCACGTTCCCGCCAGTGTATTTATCGGAACATGCCATCTACGTAAAAGCCGTATTCTGTTGGTGTCAATAGGCAGCTATAGCACCGCCCGCCAGCGCGTACGTATTTTGAACACCCTCTGGAATACGGGGAACATGCCCCTTTAATGGCAACTTATAAAAAAACAACTACTTTTAAAAAGCACCTCATAAAATGGATGAGAAAGGCAATCAATTAAGCGGGCATTCACACAATGTGATCAGGGACGAAGCATGAGGCGATTCATCTATTTTCGCGGTTAGTGAAAATGTCAAACACTTTTTAGGGGTTTTATCAATCCTGTAATTTCCTTTAAAATGGAAATCAATGACAAACCACACTGATACCCAACCTATATATCTTGTATTGTTAAACACATCTTTATCATCCCCATGTGTTCTCTTAATTACAACGAATCTCTATTGATATTCCTATAAGGGTTTTGTTGGTGGTGGTAAGTATTCCGGTAGGTCTAGACAGAGGCAAACAAATTGGCAAGACGATGATTTGATCTGACATATTAAGCTGTATCGGTTTAAGCCATGACGCAGAATCCCATTTTAAAATCGATTTTTAACTCTAACAGTAATCATTGGAAACAGAATGCATATTTTTTGTTTAAATACATTTACCGCATCGTGGTCTAGTGCATGGATACGTACTCGGACTGACTATCACCTGGTTCGCGGTTCGAGTTCCATTGTTTGAACGATATGCCGCAGATGCACCGCTACGAAGAAATAGCGTTACGTGTCGGGAAATAGGCTAACGCATCACATCCGGTAGAACGCGAACGTTAATGTGGTTGGATCCACAGCTGTGCGCTTGTAAAATGGCGCCTGGCCGGAAGTCTCCTGAGGGAGTGGAGCGTGTTTACTCTCATGTGTGGAGTAGCATTTGAATCCAATGGCCTGGGTAATAAAAAGTACAACGCAAAGCGCCTAGAAAAATGTGACTATTATTAACGTGTTTCCGTACAGAGTCTGAGAAGGATTCGATCTCATGTATAGACTTTTTGTTATGATCCCTCATCAATCGAATTTTTCTTGCTTAATGATAGAAATGACCTTTCAAGTGTAATAACTATTATTATGATCACTATTATTATGATCACTAGAAAAAGAAAGTCTTCTATGATAACAAGGATATCTTGATATCATCACTAATATCATCCTTATCCAAATTGTATGGAGCTCTAAGCTTTAGCTATGACCACTATCAGAATACATGACGTCAGTAAAGGGGGCATCTCGAATCTGGGGTGTATGTACAAGAATTCAACCTATATCCAACGCAAAGTCAACATACATTATGTAATTAGCATACTTTAAACGGGACCGAACCCCCCCCCCCCCCCTCTTCCTACAGGCTTTTCAGTTTCATGCGAGATCTGCCCCAACCCCCAAATCTTAACGTCCTTCATTCGCCACTGGTTTGCTTATAGTTCCATCTCCCAAACGGCGACGGTTAACCCACAAGAAATAGATTCTATTTATCCAAGTCGATAGAATATCCCTCCAAGCGACTCCTGTTACAGGACAAAAGAAGCTCACAGCTTCTGTCGAGACCGATTGCTCCATGATTATGGATATAAAAAAAAAGCAAATTTCCGCCGGGGAACCGGTGTCCACGGTGTATTATACGACTGCGGCGGAAACATGTTTGTTTGTTTTTTTTCTTCGAAAACTTGATGTCTGTTTCGAACAACAACGATTTCGTATGTTGTGAGTTTTGCTTTGGGCATTGTTTCCTTTTAAAGTGAGGGATTGGAAATCAGAGATGAAATTGAGGAAAGAAAGCAGGACACAGCGAGAGAAATAAAAATATATTATTGATAGAGAGGGGAATCGCGAGAATCAGAAAGATAGAAAGATTTTGAAATAAACGATAAATATTTATTCATTGATAGTAAGACATTTAACTAATATAAGTTTTATAGTAGCTGTTTGGGATCCTTCCGACCATGTAGCTAAGATATTCACATTTAGGTCAAAACACAGTGATTCATCATAAGATAAGGATTTTTTTTAGTGAAGAAAAGAATTTAAGAAGAGTGCCAGGCTTATTTCCTCATCCTGCTCCTTAGTGATCATAAAGAGTGATCATTTTAGAGCCTTAGGACCTTATATAATGGCCAGAAGATGAACAAAAATCACACAGAAGTTGGTTGAAAGTCCCATCTTAAACCAATTGACAATTTGTGTGTGTGCGAGACCTAAAAACACGTATTCATAATTCAAATACTTAGTTGCTACATGATCAACTTTTTCTGATCCATTCCACACCTTTCTTTCACAATGCAATCGGATGACCAGAACTCACCTTTATCTTTAAGTCATTCACCCGCAAATTCGCCTCATACTTTGAAACGGAAAATCTAGCTACTGAATAGGAACCAAAATATCACTACGACCATGTTCCCAGTTTGCAGCTGGGAAATAAAAGAAGGATTTGCGTTACTGGTAAACTCCTGAAACCACCATTAAAAGCTAAATTCCACATCCACTCGGTGCCCTATTGGCCCATTAAAAACAAGGATGTCTTGGGTTATGTTCTTATGTTGAGTATCAATGTCATTTTACCTCGCTAGGATATGATTACATTCATCTAAGTCATCCACATTGTGTCCACACAGTGGATTACACTCATCTCCGGAAGTTTGATCACGCTTGAGTATATAGGATGATTATTCACGGCTAACAAAATAACAAACAACCAAATTTGCGTTTATGTCGTGGCTTTATTAACATTTTGAGATGGACGCTTATTTTGCACATTTTTGATTTTCTGTGTGTCATAACAAAATAACACAGATATATTGAATCATAAAAAATGCTTACAAATGCAATGCTAGGCCCCCCGCCTATGAAATCGAGTGATGCCTAGGCTAAACTTATATACATTAAGTCATTATATCAGCCCCCCGCCTATAAAATCGAGTGATGCCTAAAGTTATGCTCGGCCCCCCGCCTATGAAATCGAGTGATGCCTAGGCTAAACTTATATACATTAAGTCATTATATCAGCCCCCCGCCTATAAAATCGAGTGATGCCTAAAGTTATGCTAGGCCCCCCGCCTATGAAATCGAGTGATGCCTAGGCTAAACTTATATACATTAAGTCATTATATCAGCCCCCCGCCTATAAAATCGAGTGATGCCTAAAGTTATAGAATATAGATGTATATATATACCAGCCTCTCCGCCTGTAAGATCGGATGATGCCTAAGATTAAAGCGTGACACCCTGAGTTTGAAAATGTGTAGGTACAACTAGGTCCCCCTGCATTCAAATCGAATGGGGGCCGGAAAACTAAGACTTGACATGCGAACAAATTCGACTGAATATACATATACGCATGTAAAAATTGAGTGGGGTCGAAAATTATCGGATGACAATTATTGATCAATAAACTTATCAGTACCATGTGATTAGTGATTTGGAGGCATAATTTGACAAATTACCGCCAAACGAGAATATATTTATATATGATCGGCCGCCAAATCACAACGTTGTCATCACATTACAATAAGTTGAGGGACATCTCCATAGAGGCCAAGCGTATTCAAAACGCACCACAAAAGGGCGCACAATCAGGTATGGGCTTTTACACACACTGTCCATTTTACGAGCTCATATCTCCCCGAATATATCTTGATGTACAAAAAAACCCGATTTTAATGAAAATTCAGGTATAAGACTTGCTATAGATGCCAAATTTGTCTACTTTTGTGAAAATTTTACATAGGTACCTTTCGAGTTGAAAAATAGCTTACAGGGCACTTTCTAGGGCAATTAGCCTGCCACAACACGCGTTTTCACATTGACGCGAGGTGGAATATTTCCAACCGGATTTCCAAATTTGGCGGGGCGTTTCACTGTCGACACGTTGTTCGTTCACAAAAAACCTACATAGGTAGTTGCAACAGATCCTTATGCATATTCATGAGAAATTTCGTGGCAATTTGCAAAAATTCGCCATAGGTACCTTGTCAATATTCATAAACCTTGTCAATCCGACTAGCTAGCAAGGCCATTTTGCCCATGCCATAGGTGTACACACAATAGCATGCGCGTGCAACAATTGTAATACGCGATGCTGATTGGATAACTATCGTTAGAGTATGATGTCGCATAAGGTTAGCGCGTGATCACTTCATAAATATTCATTCCTTACGACCTCCCAACGGCTCTCAACGACTGGCGCGCGCGTATGCAATGTGCACACTACGCGCTAATTGGTTTAATCTGTTTTACATTGCGCGTATGCGAATAAGGTCAACTCGTGATAGTTATATGAATATTCATTAATCAGTACCACCAATGGGCTCTGATTGGCTGTATGTAAATGAAAACAAATACGTCATACCTCATTAGGTTTTGTCCCCTGACGCGTATTAACTTGTTGTAATGAACGATTTCTGTGCACTAAGGGAATATCTATGCTTAACTATTTACACTTTGGTGGAATTAACATTTCAATTGGCCAAATTAACCAATGTACATGTACAGGCATGTACTTTTTCACCCTTAGCTAATTTATAACCCTCTAACAGACTACAGAGTATCGTAATAAACTTATCTCTACAACACCGGTACATCATTATGCCTAATTCATTCCCCTCAAAGAAGTGACTTAACCGTTAATGCCCATTTCGAAATGAAGCATTCGCAAAACTGGTCATTTACCAATGTCCACCTAAACCTGCCCCATATAACCATTATTTACTCTCCACAACTTTGTTACTCCCAAAATAAGGCACTCTTATCCCAACAGCAAAAACATGATCTTGCGGTGCCGGACTCAAACTTTTTTGCGGGATTTACTTTGCTACCCGAACAGACTTAAACATTGAAATATAAAAACGTTGAAATATAAGAACACTGAACTATAAGAACATTGAAATATAAGAACAAACAACGTGTTTTGTAACATTATCATTGTTTAACTACTTGGATGAACCGAGATAGGACAGGCCCTCCTTCAGGTCAGTGATAAACCTGTCCAAACCCTCATTGGAGAGATGCAATCCGTCCGGCCTATATAAAGCCCTATCCTTATGCCTTATGTCGGGGTGTGGAATGGCCTTTCCGGTTTCCCCCATTCCTGCCTTCCAAGGCGCGAGCGTATCGGTTCGTGGCCCTCCTTCTATCGTCTAATTTTTTCTGCTCTTCCAGACTACAGCATTTATATTCTACCCGTTCTAGGATGTCAGACCATATTATTGTCGTCTCAGTGTTCGATGTGATTAATCTGTTCACCGCATTCGCCATCGCCCTCTTCGAACATCCCTCTATGTCATTCGTGCCCACGTGTAACACTAAAACGGTCGGCTTCGTCAGGCCACTGGTAATCGACTCTAGCCATGCGTTTGTTTGGTCCAAGCGAAGACCCCGCTTTCCAGCCCAATGGATGACCGTCCCCAAATCCATATCGGCGCAGCCAGTCCGCTCCGCCCTGCGATGGGCCCAGAAAAGGATAGAGTCGCCTACTATCCATATTTGTTCTGTGGACAAAATAAGAAAAGAGGACTGGGCAGCATTTTGTATTCCAAAGAACATGCATTAATGTGAACTTGAAATCCCATTGTATTTTCTTGCTCTTGTTCTGCATGTATGTTTGTTGTCTTGCTTGACTTCGTTTTCATTTTCATGTTGTAGCACCATTATGATTATTATTGCTATTATTATTATTAGCTTATTTAACCTCTCGAAGCGAGGGACTTATTCCTCCGTGTGTTGTACATATATTCATTCCTGTGTATGCGGCCTCACCCTTACATTATTGGCCCCGGACACGTTAACCTCATCATTCACTCTGTTATATTTTGTACGTATACCTGGCGAATCAAATCAAATCAAATCAAATCAAATCAACCCCAACGGTACTTTGCAACATTGCTCATATTTAAACAACAATATCAATATCTCTGCGATGCGCGGAGGAAGCCCATCGACCCATGTGCTGTATTTGGGCGTCCGAGCAGCCCGCCATAGCAGCGGTTGTAGCCGCACCTATACGAAAAGAATGGGAGGAAAACTTCGCCGCCAACATATCCCTGTATGACATGCATCTCTTTATCATGGCACTGAACTCATGCCTGGTGAGAGGAAGTGAACCATATGAGCAAAAGAAAGCCTCCCCACTTCCCGGGCGCATTTTCAAATATCTAAGGACCGCCTTTACGGGACAACTACCCGCCTCAATTTCGTGTATTGAAATGGTGCAACCGTTTCCCCTCGGATCAGTTTTCGATTCCCTTAAAGAGAGACTCACCCGGCGATGTGGTGCACTGCCGGTGACTGGGCCACGTCCGTGAAACGCAGCATTCGATCCGCCGCCTATGCCGTGATGCCACTGTGTGATGTGCGACCAGGCCAAAATAATGATATGGACTCTCCTTTCTAATCAGGCCCAACGACAAAGGCCAGGCCAAAACCCGAGTATAATCCCGCTGGTCGCTCACGAGAAGAAATAATTCAGCGTTATATATCCAACTAATTATTCCAGTGCAGTGCTAACTTTAGTATTAATCCAAATCCTCTAATAATGTTTTAGACTCCGTAAATTTTTCTTCTTGTCCATTCAAAATGAAAGCCATAACTAGAATGAAAGCCCCTTCGTGTTATTTTTAATTTGCTGGCGGTGTTTTCCGCGCTTGCTTGATAAGCGTACATACGCTTGTACATTTCCTTCCAATGTAATACAAAGTATTACATTTGCTAGCGCGTGAATTTCCCTCAAAAATGTAAACAACCTCTTGACCTACATTTTGTCAGCCTGTCAATAAACCATTTTAAATCCTTGTCTACTCTTTAAATTTTAATAAACCTAAGGTTCTTGTCTATAATTTTCAATGGCGTTTACACGTTGACCCAAGCTTGTGTCCATCATTATCGTGTTCATACGTAGAATCATGTTCGTGTTCATAGTTGGAAACACAATCGGAAACACGATCGTGTCCACACGTGGAACCACGATGGTGTCCATACGATGAATCGCGTTCCTGTCCGTACCTTGAATCACTTTCGTGTCTACACGTGGAACCACGATCGTGTCCATACGATGAATCACATACCTGTCCATACCTTGAATCACGTTCCTGTCCGTACCTTGAATCAGTTTCGTGTCCATACGTTGAATCACGTTCGTGTCCATAGCTGGAATCACGACCATGTCCATATGATGAATCAGTTTCGTGTCCATAGTACGTTGAATCACGTTCGTGTCCATACCTTGAATCACGTTCATGTCCGTACCTTGAATCAGTTTCGTGTCCATACGTTGAATCACGTTCGTGTCCATAGCTGGAATCACGATCATGTCTATACGATGAATCATGTTAATGTCTATACGGTGAACCACACTCGTTAGCATAAAGTTAATTACGTTAGTGATTGTATACACTAAGAATTAAAGGTGCAATTGGGGTGCAGAATTGAATCCACCTACGCGTATTTGGCAGAGGTTGCTGCTATTGTAGCAGAACTGTACCTTTATTTCTAATAGTGTGTTCGTTTATTCACGCTCTTCTCATCCATACGATAAATCACGTACATGCCCACATTGAGGCACCTTCTCCTTATCTTAATCAAACGACGAATCACGTATGTGTACATCAAATGAATCATGTTCCTGTCGGACTCCACGCTTTGAATCACTTATCATTCGAGTCAATGTTAGATCACGTTTGTGCCCATACGTTGAATCTCGATAAATGTTCATGCAACGAATCACGTCCGTGTGCATGCGTTAATTATTAGGGACTTTTAGATTTACACGACGAGATCGTGGACTGCCGCGTGTGACATTGTGTTAAGGCACTGGGCCGTGCCCGGCAGTGCCTTAAATGGACGTCACATTACCTTAAAAGGATGTCACACGTGATGGTCCACGTTCTCGTCGTGTACATCTAAAAGTCCCTAATCACGTTGGTGGCCGACGTCGTATTCGGCAGCGTTATTGTTCACATTGTATGGACAGTGAAATCATTTTAAATCAAGGGAAGTACAATCATGGAATATTCCACCGTAAGAACCCGGCCTTATCCGGTAGGTAGCTGCATGCCGAAGAAGCTTTTACCGGTATGCATACCGGAACGGTAAAGGGTTCTCCAGGGTGAATTTCTGGAAGCCAGTCGGTGTTTCTGTTTAGCATCCCTTTAACCCTGGGGCATGACTCTTCAAGAAGGTAGAAGGGGTATGTGTTGACACCCTTCAAGATTCAAGGACAAAGACAACGCCCCCTTACGATGCTCTAAATGTTTCCATAGGGCAGTTACCCTATCAACAGTATGTGAGCCAGGAATGTTGGCCATAATATTAAGCCATAGTAATCAAACTCAGTATGCTAAAAAGTAAACTGTAAGAATGTAATTAGTGAAGTCAGCTAAATCGAATGCAATGCACATGCAATATATGGGTACTGATACGGAACATTGGTCAACTAAAAGCTGCAAAACTAAAGCAAATGCAGACTTTTCTATCTCTACCATAATCATTAATAATTTTCTAGTATATAATTACGTATTGTTTACTTACGACTGCAAAGACTTTCGAAAAAGTAACTATTCTTGAAGTACGTAATTCGTTACCTTCACACATTTTAATTTTGGATGTACAAGGCATTAGGTTAAATTTAGGCCCGAAAATCCTCCCCAACAGGGACTTTTCCAAGGAACAGGGAACGAAAGACACTCCGACTCCCCCCCCCCCCCCCCCATAAAAGGACAGTCATGTTTTTAGCGGCCTTCTTTAAGAAACTCTTTGACAGGAAGAATATTATCACACTTTTTAGGAGCTTTATGATGATAGCGGATCTGAAAGCCTTTTCAAGGGGACCCCATGCCCCTTTCGGGCCACTGATTGTTTATACATATAATTATATTCTTATCCATGGGCTAGTAAAATAGTTTTAAGCTTTATTTGTCTGAATCATAAGGTTTCAGAATTTAGGAAGTATGTAACTCAATCTGGCTTCACCTCTTATAACTAATCTATCTTAATCTTTTTTCTCACCAAATCGAGAACAGTAAGGTTTCGTCGAGACAATTATGAAAAAAGTGAAGCACCAAATATAGAAAGAAAGAGACAGTGGGAAATACAATAAAATGATAGGGCTTCCCTGATAGGGTTTCCCTGTTAATTTTCATGCCGGACAAAATGGCTATCCCATTAGACTATTCTCCTTTCTGAATAAAAAGAATATGTCGTTTTTTTATTAATGAAAAAAATAATGATAACTGTCTTCCTATTAAGCGCGTATGACCGTCAAGCAGCGACCTTGCTGGCCAAATATATATTTCGCTTTAGCATATCGAGTACCCAGCTACAACTGGGTGGAAAGAGTGAAAAGAGGGGACCTTGTTTCGAGAAAATAAAGAGTTGAGCATATCAGCCATTACATTCAATATTGTAGGTGTCCGATAAATCCTCATAATTCAAAACGAAACGTATGATTTCTCGAGAGCAAATAAATGCCGGCGTTCCAGACAAATAAAATAAAATATGTTTTCGTGTTCAATCCTCATGGGTTTTGTAGTAAATGCAATCAGAAAAATGTGTGTCTGACAACCTCGTCTTGTCTATTGTGGGTCCAGACATGGAGAGGGCACCAACATCGGGGGGGGGGGGGAGGCGGGTAGGTCGAAGTCTGACTTGGTAGATGGAATACAGATTACCAAAACAATTCGTTTTCTGGGAAGGATATGGCGGGAGGGGGTTGTATGATCTTCTTTTCAATGTCCTTTCACCTCTCTACTTCCTCTCTCTTTTTCATTTTCTCTTTTGTTTGGACATTTTTATCGGAGGGGCACGGTGCCCTGCTCCCCGCAGCTACGCCATGGTGTTCGATATCCGTTTAAAAGATAAAAACAAGGAAACGGTCTATCATAGGTGTCTTATTGTCCAACACTTTGATCTAAAGATGTGAAGGAAGCTGCCTCGTATCCACCGCACGCTTAGACAGAAGAACTTAATCAATACCATTACAAAATGTTTTTGAGTGGAACAGAAGAGGTGTGTTGATTGAAAAGTGTATCGAATGGTTAAAAAACTGGGGCACGAGGCCTTCGAAATGTAGACAAATAAAGAAGAAAAAATCACAACCATTAGCGAATCTTCACGACCATCTTTGAATAAGGAGCAGCTCGATGGAATAGTCGCAGTTAAAAACTCAACCCATTTCAATTATATTTTCCCTGGTTTTCCCGGTACGGCTGACGATATGGAACGAGGTTAAAGCGCGGTATTGAAGGGGAATTCCGAGGGGAAATTGGCGGGGATATCAGATGGTGGGAGGAGTTTGCGGAAATTTTGCTTTCCTTTCACGTATCTGGGTGGATTGCATGTGTCAATACGGTTGGATGGTAATCGGGGGTCTCTAAACGTATTATATCACTCTTCTATTGAGTGAAGTAGCGTTTTGTTTTCATCGTCCAACCAAAACTTTTGCTCGTTCTTATCATCTATAACCTTCCTCATCCAACTGCCCACCTTTCCTTTTCCCTCCCTCTTTTAATCTCTCTCTCTATAATCATCATCCTCCCATGGTTATACCCACCCCCTCTGTCTGTCTGTCTCTTTCTGTCTCTTTCTCTCTCTCTCTTTCTCTCTCTCTCCTTCTCTCTCTCTTTCTCCTCCTCCCAGTTTGTCATTCTTGCTCTCCCTCTCCCTATCTGTCTGTATTTTGTCTCTCTATCTCTTTCTTTCCCCTCTCCCTTCTTTTTAAATTCTCTCTCTATCTTTCTCTCCCCTTTCCCTGTTTTTAACTCTCTCTCGCTCTCTCTCTCTCTCTCTCTCTCTTTCTCTCGCTCTTACTTCCTTCATATTTGTCCGTGTGTGCTGAAAATGAGGTTCTGTTAAGATTAATGAAAGAGTAGAGGAATAGAAGTGAAATTGTCAAATTTAATTGTTCACCCCCAAGATACATAATTATGTTTAGCTCTTCCCTCACGCAGTTCCGCTTCTTGTTGCCTGGCGAATCATGATGAGTTTTCAAATGAAATGTCATGAACTGAATTGCAATTGTCATTTATTTCTGGCCATATATTAATCAAAATTATACCGCTCCATCTGCCCGGTAAACAGGAGGCATATCCGTGGTACTTGTTTGTTAACGAATTTATTTAATAACATTTTATTTCAATCACCAACATGAGAGATACTGCACCCAAACCAAATATGAAAACAAACATTTCACCTGCTGTTTCAACAATGTTGAGCACGTTTGTTACAATTTTCCACATCATGATCATGTAACTTAATTATTAAACAGTTTTCATTTTTATCAACACGAGTAAAACTTGTCAAAAAATGTGACAGCCTATGTAATCATATCAATTTGGGGTGTGATATATAGATTATCTATTCAGGCAGTCCCGATGCCGCAGTACACCTACAACTATTGATCTTGTGCGAATTATTTAGTAATAACGAAGAGTGGGAGGGGGAGGGGGTCACTATAACAAATTTGGCTTGTCGGTTTACAAACTTTAGTTGAACGTATATTATCATAGCATATTGATGTCGGCTCTTTGATGAACGCTCTCCATAAGTCATGATAGCTGATAGTCAACGTCTGTTTCTCCCTCCCTGCCCTTGAATCAGAAGTTCTTGAAAGATTTTAATTTCTGTTATTATTTAAGGTAATATTCGTATTCTATTAATCAGTTAAACCCGACACTGGGAATTGGATCACCTTTAAAAAAAGGAAATCTTCGGCTAACTTCCATTTTTAAACCCTATTAAAAGAAAATAAGATTAAGCCTAGCGTCGGATCAAGCTTGAGTACAATACGGGTTATTCTGTTAACGTTTTTCGAACCCCCCCCCCCCCTCAAAATTGTGGATAAAATTTAAATCATAGTCAGGATACGGATGTCAAAATAGATAAAGAGAGAGTAAAATACCGGACATCGGTGAGGTTAGTAATATTTAAAGAGGCTTTGGATGATAAAAATCGATTTTCCTCTCTTGCTGCAAAAGCCGCGCATGAATCTCATTTTCGATGCAATTTTCATTCGCATTACTGCAGATGTTGTTTTCCTATTATTCTTTGTTCGATATCTTGTTCCAGTTTCCCTTTATGCCCTCGAAAATGGGAGTAGAAATTGTTGCAGACATGCGAGCGACTCCATGCGTGTTCTGATGAAAGGACAAGAAGCAAAGTCATGGTCAGAAATCGATTGATCTCCCAGCCTTCCGGTCACAAACATACGTGTATGTATAAAGTGAAGTTAAAGAGTACAACTTACTTTTGACAGACGCAAAAGCAGTTGGCTTATTCATTTATCTTGCCCAGCATATACGAAGAAAAACCTCCAAAGTTTAGGTTAAAACAAAATACAGCACTACAAATAACCTTTAATCACGGGTTTCTAAATATAAATGTGATTAGAATGATTTCCAAAGAAATTACAAATCAATTCCTCTTTAACTTATTATTGCCTACCATGGCTACAATGAACTCCAAAAGAAAAAAGAAATGCAAGTCCATGATTGTATTTTCCAAACAAAAACAGTACCCTTTAAAAATAATGAACCACTGATAGATGTTTCTTTTCTATATTTTTTCACTCCTTCTCTCTCTCTCTCTCCCTCTCTTTCTTTCCTTCGCTTGATTTTTCTGTCTTTTGAAACTATATCTACTCACCTGGGAGGATACGAAGATTGAATTTTTAAATTAGTCTCGCTTCAGGAATCACGTGATCTACGAGATTCACAGTAGGTGGGTGATTCGTAGTCTTTCGAAAGTTCGTTTTTCCTTAATCTGTAAACAAAACAAAAAATCAGATATAATAAAATAAATAAATTCTTTGTAAACTCACCCTAGTTCTGTTACATTTTTTTGTTCATTAGCACCCGTTTCAAGTCCTATATTAAGTAGAAAAGAATTTGTTGGGCTAGACGAAGTCATCGATTTGAATACTCCAACTTAAGAGATAATCAGTTGGAGAGAATGAGACGTTACTGTAGTGCGTTGATCATTCGTTTCATCGAACTTGAAATTTGTCGTTCCTATTAATACACCTGTGGCAATTTGCAACAAAATGAGGTACTTTCTCCATTTCTATACTTCATTGACTCTTTACCTTTAAATATCTCTAAGGCCTTATTTAAAGACTAATTCGATCTTAACCAAAACAGGTGACGCTATTTTTCGAGGTTTTTTCATGCGATGTCTGTTGATGTACGATGATGAGTTAGATTGGAAGAACTAGCATGAAAATTGCTAGATTAAAACCTTGCAGTTGATTTAAGGCTTGTCTCTCGCATGACGAATTGCGTTACTTTTATGTCACGTGCTCATGATGAAGCCGAGAACATTGTGACGTCAGCATTGCTATCGGAACAGCTTATCCTATACCTTTCGAAGAGCATCGCTGTTTTATCATTTCCATTGCTCTAAACATTTACTGTTTTTAGAAGAAAGAAGGAGAGAAAGAAGATGTTTTTTCTGCACTAATTGGCAACAGCATCGTTAGCAATCAACACGTTTATGCATTTATGATTATAAATTACATGCAAAACGGGAGCTTCATTATTTTGTAGAAGTTACAAATTGGGAACAACGAGAACAAAACATTTTAGATTTACAATACTTATGGGAGGTAATTTAGAAATCAATATGTAGAAAATGTTGTTTTGAAACTACGAACAGAAAGTTGAACGACATTTTGTGTCCCAAATGTATTCACCAAAGAGTGAAACTATTGAACAGGAAAAAAATGTCTAAAGTGAATCGAGTTGAATAATCATACTTTAAGAAAACAGCAAGTATGCTACAGTTCAATCTGCCACTGTCTGTGAAGTACGGGAATTTTTCCGATTTGCCTCTCTTTTTTATGATAGGATCATCTTAGATCACTTACATTTTATACCGGAAATATTAGGTGCCCCTGGCCGGCCAAGCACTTCATGAGGTATCAGTTCTACTTTAGCTCTCCGCTTTTGAAACTGACTCTGAGATTATATGATAATTATCATATTAAAAGCATATTTCTCGGGCGAAGTGAAATGTAAGCGACAGGCGGATGTAATGAGTAAAAAAACATATCATCCAAGATATAATATCTTTCTTAAATTAAAGAAAATATGAAATATATATTTTGTAAATGATAATGGACATTGCAAATTGACCTCCGGACATAAAGAGCATGTTTGTTTTTTTGTCATATGTCAAACTCATTTACTGCTGGGTTTGGTGATACATTAGGTCAGGTTCGGGAGGTATATTCAGCAGAGTTTCGGTAGAGATAGTCGTCTGCTAAAGTCTTACGGTCAGCACTTAACCATGCATAGGTCACTGTAGCACCAAGCCTGGGGGCAGCATACTTTATAGAGAACTGGTATACTGTATAGGCCTACCTACTCAAGTTACAGTCCATCATTATCAGCTTGACCTTTTATTAAACACGTAAAAACCAGCGTTTAGAATAAAAACTTGGTATTTGAACAGAGCGATTATCATAATTATAGCGATGACTTTCTACGAACTCCCGTCGTGTGATGCTCTCTGACGTGCATAATGGGATACTAGAGGCATAAAACACAGTTTCATATAGAGCGGAAACATTTCTCCTCAGTTTGAATGAAAATATACTCCAAATTTGGGCCATAAAGCAGCAAAAAAGCAGCACATTCACGCACCCACACACACAAATACACACGCACAACATACGCACTTACGCCTCAATGCATCACAACCCACACAACCCCACACGCACGAAAAATGCCACGCATCGAATACACACCACATACACGCACACGCACGCCTACAGTACAAGCACGCACTCTTGTGTAATTCAGTAGTCCGCATTTATCTCGCAACTCGGAAAAAAACTCCTTCAAGCCTTGCCCTTAGTTCTTTGATTGTTCACTACTTGCATATCCCTTGCGCATTTATATCCGGTATAAATTGTAATCAAAATACAAGGTACAAACCTTAGAAATATAGATACTGGGGCGAAAGAACAATACAAAGACGTGGAACATTAATACCTGATGTAAGTGGTTGTACTGCTGTCGTCGTTACTCATGTTTATTCGATTCATTAAATTCACGACGAGAATTGAATAAACACAATAGTCCCAAAATAATCTCTAATGCCATATTGACAGAAAAGTAAGGACACCCTACACAGTCAAATATAAATGAAAATTTTGAAAACCACAGGGAGCTTTCAAGCAGTATGCCCTTTCAAGAGTATGCGCTTCTCTCTCACTCTCTCTTTCTCTCAAAAAAGATGAAAGTTATTGTCCTCAGTAAATATCAATTAGCTCATTCCAAGTGCTTTTTCCATTTTCCTACTCGCACGCGATTAAGAAAGTGCCAAGGTTGTAAAAAGCCACGAGAAAGAAAAACAAAGAGATGCACCATTAATAAAATTCCATTTGCAAATTTTTCTTTGTGTTCCCGCGACACCATACATCAGCGGCACGCAGAACCCATAGAAGAGAGCGGGAAAAGAGAACCTAAAACAAATACAAAGTACTTTCACGATTCATGTTTCTCGTCTGCCGTTCTCAGCGGCACCTGCAATTAGGGCTGAACTATTCATGCGGACATGCTAATCAAATCAAAGTCTGCTTCGTTGTCGTGGTCGTGGGATGAGAAACAGATGGATGTAAACAACGATGAGGGGGTGTATGTCATCAAATAATCATGATCAGTGGTACAAGGGAGGTACATGACTTGTATCATGTATCATGTTTGAGAAACGAAGTCCACACTAACCTGAGGTGTGGTGATCACAATAGAATATGATATCAATCTTTTTTAATGTAAGATTGTAGGTTTTGATCGTCAGGAGAAATCATTGTCTCATATGTGACTCTGTATCCAATTTTATTAATGTGCTAGAAAAATATGTTTGCTAGGCAATTATTCCAAGTAGAACCTTAAATGGCTGACCGTTTGTTACGTCCCACGTACATTAACAAATCTTTCAATCAAAGCCTTATAATGTTAGAATTCTAGCTTAGTGCACAGAACATTATGTATCTTCTGTTCGTATTTAAGCTTTAAAGATAAAGACCAGTTATGGTCATGCGATTGCATTGTGAAAGAAACGTTGTGGAATCGATCAGAAAAGGTTGATCATCTAGCATGATAAGTATTGGTGTGTACTGCAAGGAATCATCAAAATGATAAGAAATTTGGCCCAGTCTTCGTAAAGTTACAAGCACTGTACACAGAAAGATGTATATGGGACTATACGCACACGTGCGCGACACGTGCATTTATCTCTCACAGGCCAATAGATAAACTAATTTACCAAATATATCAATTAGTAGGCGGTTTCCCGGCAAAATGTTATCATCATGACTTGTATTAGTAAAAACATATTCTTTCATACACATGATTGGTAATGAGAGCTTCCATTTCATTTTTTGAAATTGGGGCGTTTTCCAATACTGGTCTTTATCTTTAACATATTTACGAAGATCCATTGACCTAACACGCGTGTAGTCACTTATTATGAAATTGAAACATTAAAAACAGCTAGAATTTTCATTTTCCCAGGTGCTTCTCATATAACTCCATTAAGTTCACCGTACAAATTAATAAACCTCATAACTCAATATAAATGTGCATATTATGCATGTTGCGTTCTCTATGTAAGATATATTTGACAATATTTTTCTCACTGTTCGATCCTATAAATAGTCATATCTGCTTTCGAAGCAAATGCGTGCTTCCAACTATAATGCGATAAACAAACTGATTTAAGACCAAGATTGTAAAATTGCACAACGTATAAGTATCCAACACTGATAATGGTGGAGAAGAGACGGAGTGGCAAATCTGTACTAGGCGGGGAGCGGGTTTTGCACCCCCCCCCCGGAATTTGGAATTGTCGAAGATTTTGGCACCCGTTACCTCATGTTTGGTCTATTAGATTGCGAGATTACATCGTCGTGGGTATAACATTTCAACAGTTTGCTTGTTTGCTTCGCTCGCTCACAAAATTTACATCCTCCAATCCTCCCCACCACCGCTACCATGATTACACCCCTCTGTCCATATACCCCACCCTATAGGCGACAAGCATTAGATGGTTAAGTATCAGTGTTCACATACATGCACGAATTGAAATTTGTCTTACGCACTGAACTCACCATATACACCTTGCGCAGGTTAATTTGATTAAAGTATGGTGGACCTGTATCGAGAAAACAAGATAAATATCTTGATCAAATTTTCCTTGTGCGAAGGTATGAAACACGGTAGATTTATATCCCAATAATTACATGATCTCATGGACAGTCACAAGCAACGCTAGGTGTTGGTAAATGCGGTACAACAATAAACTCAAGATAATCCATTTCATATCTCAAAAGAAAAGGGAAAGTCAACATGGTAAAATGTTTACCTGGTTCTGGTAACACATCAAATCCAAACAAAATTCCAGGAAGCAAAATCTAGGTATCTACTTCTGAGATCCTGCAAATTTATGGTAATTCCATAGGAATTATATGAGCTCCGGAAGGCGCTTTGTAAAACTTTGTTTTCAGGGAGAGTAGGGGATGTTTTGATTCTTTTACATTGATTAACGCACTGACTTCACGTTGTGTCAGCCAACAAATTATTTGAATGTATCTGCATCTGTACTTTAATCATTAAAGGAAGAATTCAGAAGTGTATTCTTGAAGTACCTCAAGGGAAATGATTGAATTCAAGTATTAAATGTTTTCAGCAGTCAGAATACAAGTTGTAAACATTACTTGTGGTTGTGTAGGATAACACTTGAGAACATTTTGAGTCGTCTCTAATAACTAATTGAAGTGGAGTTGTTAAGAAAATGTTAATACAGTAGTGTTACTCGGCTGTAATGCCATACTGTTACATGTCTTTTGAAGAACAAACATTGCTATTCTTTGTCAATTTTGTGTGATAATTAACACAAAACAAGGCATTATCTCCTATTGTTTGCTTCCAGTATTTTATCAAATAAAGCTTTAGAAAAATAATCGGCCTGGTTTGGAGTTTTAATAGACCACAGGCGATTTATCGGACATTTTTAAATAACATTTTCATGTTTTAGAACTTGTTTCATATCACTGTCCTAAAATGCTTAATTTTTTCCATTTTTTTCTTGCTTTCTATGTTCCAGAAAATATCATAGCAGGTTTGTTATGCATTCCAAAAAGGAATCTATATAGGTCTTAATACATGCATCTATGCAATATATAGTACAGTGTTTTATGAAATAGCACAAATACATTCTGTCCATTATTCAATTATCCTGCATGAAACCACCAATGGCCATTTTATGAAAGACCCATTTCTATTAGGTATGCTTTTCAAGAAAATAGCTAAGCAAAACTAATGGTTTTTGAGATATCAATGGAATTTCCCTCCTCTTTCTCGCTCCTTTCCGTATCCATTCTCTCTCCCGCTCAATTTCTTTAATAAATCCGTTCAACCAATGACCTATTAAACAATATAGGTGCTATAAACAACTCTCTCTCTTAAATCCTACGTCCAAACTGTCCTCCAATTCTCGTGTATTGGTTTGGAGAGTGGCGTAGCATGGATCCGGGCATTGTGGAGGGGGGGGGGGGCACGGGTAACATTGGGGCACCGATTTGAGAAGGTGCATAAATATCAGTGGCCATCAAATAGGGAAAGGGTTTGGTACGGGGACTAATAAGCCAGTTCGTAGATACAATTTGCGCATGGGTAGAATTAAGGTAATTTGTACAAAATTGTGTTGTGAAAGTTGTGGATCATTATTAGTTCATGCACCGATGGTGCATTCGATGGAACGACGATCGAAGGATTCTTCTCAAGAGGGCAAAGAACAAGAATTTATGAAGAACATTCATGACTTTGGTATAGTGGGACTTCTACAATGCTTGAGTTAATATTCAAGGGTCTTTCGTGTCATGTGTACTATGTGCTAATTACGAGCTGGTCTATTGTTCCCTTTTCACCCCCCTTCCCTCCCCCAACCGTTCTTCTTTCTGTTATCATGTTTACTTCATTTCAATGCGATGGTGGGCAGGCACATGCCCCAACACCCTCATGGATACGCCTCTGGCTTAGCATGGAATCACCCGTGTTTCATGAAGAAAAAAAAATCAATTTGCTGCGTGCCAGATCGAAGGAATTTTCCCATGGAAAAATATATGCAACGCACTTTAAACGGACTTTCAAATCTGTTCGTTTTTTATATTCATAGAAGTCAATTTGAACGAGATGTGAATGAAATGGGATTAGTCTGATAACTTTGCAATCAAAATCCAGTCAAATCTAAATCCTTTAATGGATATGGGACATTCAGCATTTAATTTAAAAATGGATTTAGAAGGAGAAAACCAGGCACTATTTATATACGATATCAAGGGCATCCCACATACCATGTTTCCCTTTTTTAAGGAGATGCGAATTGTTTTTAGTAGGATAATAACAATGAACTATTGCTGTAAAATTATATTTATTTCTACAATCAGGGGCTTTTTAAGGTAAGAAAGGCAAAACTGCACAATGACCTCCAACAAGTCTGTTTTATCTACGTTATGTGATGCTTAACGTAAAGTGAACGTTAAATATTAATTTATTTTCCACTGACAAATCATGTTTCGCATACAATCTAGTTCTGCAAGCACTATCATTTTCTTTTCATACAGTACCATACGATAACAATAACATTTTAACCTGTCTTTATTTCAAGTAGGTCAAATATATTTTTAGCTTGCTTATATAGCCTATTATATTTATAAAAAATAATACCAAACTCATACGCTAAGTTTTTAGTTAGGAATAGATCAACCGCCTTGTATATGTATCGCTACCCTGTCAAAAGATCAGAAATAAATAAATAAAATAAATAAAAACATGTATATATCAAATTAGATATTACAACATTTTGTCCATGTATCAATTTCCTCTCAATTCCTACATTTCATTCAATCAGCCCTGTATGGCATTATCCTTCATATGGTCCGTTTCATTTAAAGAACAATGGATTAGTCAAGATTGAAATTTTGCCATGGAATATATTAAAACCACCGTCAAGAATTCGGATAAAATAATGAGACAGTTTACTGCATGTACTAGACTTTTCTTGCTCTTTGCATCAAATCACATACAATGCAATCTAAAATAATATTTGATGTATCGCCGTTTCCTTGCTGTTATGATGCGCTGCACACGTGCCCAAATGTTTGTGCCACATAAAATATCACTTAAAAAGGCCTGACAATACTGCCACAGTTGTTTTGCAAATTAAAACTCTTCCGAATATCACATGACGTTAAATGGGTGAATGATTCATTCCCATATCAACAGCCAACGACTAGGTCGAAAACACCAGTTTCTTTCAATGGCGTAGCAAAGGGAGATGCAACATGCCCCCATTAAGTTATGAAGTGGCGAATAAAAAAAGAGAAACCATTGGGAGAGAGAAAAGTAGAAAGACAGGGGAAGGGGCAACGGCGTCGAACAAAAGGATGAAACAAGCCACTCCAAAATACATCTCGCAGGAACCTCTAAACCCACGCCCCGACACCTCTAAGATGCCAGTTCCCCCCCCCCCCTCCGTTTTGCGGCCCTCACACTACGCATTCGGTCTTTATGATAATACAGTCTTTTATGGTGTGTTTAGGTGATTTTCAATGTGTCATAAAGTTTGTTTTGTTGAAATTGTCGACTCGCTAGTGTTTATGCTACTATGTAGCTCGTAAACGGCGAATCTTAATAATTACAATACTTTACGATCTACTCTAGATCTTACCAATCTTGAATTCATTTCAAAAACGTGAGGAAATAAAAGTCCATTTTATAAACGGTGCTTAGCATTTCGTATTTAGAAGGAAAAAAACTTTTTTTAGGCGACGGTGATGTGGGGTAGGTCTGGGATCCCTCCTTTCCCATTACAATTAATGTCGCCAAAATGGAGTAGGTGTACACTCGACATGCCGTCATAATTATTAGTGAAAGACGTCTAAAAGCTGGTGAGATTTAATGAGGAGGAGGGGTGGCAAGCAGAGTAAAAGATAACTGATATTGGCATGAAGGAGGAAATATTTTCAGCAAATAGGCCTATTGATGTCCCCTCCCCCGCCCCTGCCGACCCCCCCAAAAAATAAAACAATCAAATGAGTTCCTTGGACGCCCCTGGATCAAACATTCGCTAAAAAATAGCCAAAGAAATAAACGGTAGAAAGGGAAGTAGAACGAGGTGATGACATTAAATGTACATTAGCATACGACAGGCAACAGGCTATGTTGAACGTCCGAAGCGAGGGGGGTGGTACGGAACGGTGCATTAATTCCGTCGCAAATTTAGTCAGTAAACTTTGGACGAGGATCGGGTTCCCAGCTCTGGTGTTGTCGGTCGAGGTCAATTTTAAACTGCGGATCGATTACGCCCTGGTGCTGTGCCATGACGTCACAATGCTCCACTCGTCGCCCCTGAATTGCACTTTGTCTCTCAGACGTTCGGGTCGGAGTAGCGCGTTCCTTGAATTTTGAATTCTAAAAAAGGGCCATTATGTGTTTTAGTGGTTATTTGTATTCAATTGGTTACGAGACCTGACTCCTTTTTTTAGTGAGGGGGTGGGAGGGAGGGGGAAATTTACCGGATGTAAAGAAACCATTGTTTTAGAGCCTGAGGACACCCGTAGTCGTTAGCTCCGCGCTGGTTGTTGAATACAAATTGGGGCACTCACAGCCCAGTGCGGGACTTGGGCATTTCAGTGCGGTTTAAACGCCCAATATGAAACCCACTTGAAAATCATCGCAAGAGTGCAAATCGAATTGGCTGCAAGGTGTAGTAGGGATGTGACAGCCTATCGCCGACGGTTCAAGTCTTATATCGATTTCATTCATGCCCAGGCAGTGACATAAATTTGAAAGTCAGACGAGATTTAGGAAATCTATATCATCGAATTACCATGTTGGTTTATACTGGGGAAAAAGAAAGAAAAAAATGGAAAATCGCATGCACTTCAAAAGAGGAAAATGCGTTTTGTCATTTCATGGAACTTGTTTTTCAAAAGCGTCGATATTGTACTTTATTCATGACTATATTATATTTCCGCTTATTAAAGAACAATGTGTGATATGTTTATCGATTTAGACATATAAGATGGCGGGGGAAGAGATCAGAAAAGGGAGAGAGCGAAAGAGAGAAAGGTGATTATGATAGAGAGGGCGTATTGAGAGAGGGGAATTGGAAGTAAAAGAAGAGAGAGAGGAGACTGAAGATAAATAGGAAAATATGATATACGGAGAGTAGTTAAAAGAGGATGGTATCTGAAAGAGAGAGAGAGAGAGAGGGAATTATAGAGACATGGAAGAATAGAAAAGAGGTGGGGTTATGGAAGAGAGAGATAGAAAGAGAGAGAGAGAGAGAGAGAGAGAGAGAAAGGAATAAAGAGAGAGAGAAAGAGAGAGAGAGAAAAAGAGAGAGAAAAAGAGAGGTAGGGAGAGGGGGAGGGGTACGAAAGCGGATGGAAGAGAGAGAGGGGGGTACATATAGGAGGGAGAGAGAGAGAAAGAGAAAGACGAAAAGTGAGAGAGGGTGGAGGTAAGAAACAGGGAAGGAAGGAAGAAACAAGGGAGAGAAAGGGAAGAAGTAAAGAGACACGGAGAGGAGAAAAGAAACAGAGACACGAAAAAGGGAGCATGGTGACGTAGGAAGGATTGATGTCTTATTGTTTTCTCCACTTATAGAGCTCATAAGATATCCATATTGATTATTTTAGAACATAAAACCATAGGCATAACCTTATGCGTGGTCGCCCGCGGAGGGGTCATTCCACGTCATTTCCATTGGGTATTAAAGCTCAAGTAGGCCTACGGCTAAAGTGGGAGTATAATTATAGCGAGATTTATTCGGATAAATAATGTAAGACTATCGTATTCCTCTGACATGGCTGTGGGTTTCGATAAATAAAGAAAAACTATTGTAAAGAAGAAAAAAAAACACGAAGCATCAACCTATGGCAGTTTCAGTAGCCTGGCTCATCATCGGTCGGTTGAAATGTATGAACATTACAAAGAGGCGTTCTTATAATCTGAATATGATTTCTATAGGATATAAAAAAGGGTATCGTATTTGGCTACGAGTTGATTCTTCAGAAGTCTACGTAAACTGATAAAATCATTTTGTGAAAATATATTTGGATTTATTAGACATAGCAAACAAAAGATACTTTATATAGTGCAGCTTGCATTTGCAGCTATTATATGAAATAGTACAAGGTGATCGTGATTATTCAATACCTCGAATTTGTAAACAGGAAACTTAGAATTCTAAGGAAGTACATCTGGCTCTTCATCAACTTAAATTCATAAAAATGTATATAAATCCGGAAACAAGGATGTGTAGGCTTGCCAGAATCGCGCATAGAATCGACAATATACTGTATTATAGGGAACATTCCAGCCGGGCGCCTTTTAACATACGCTCACAACGCTGAGCAAACTAAATACTAAATTCCGTACATTAATTTATATGCAGATTTAAGTAAAGCTCTAAGCGTAGGATATTTACCTCTAAAACATAAATAATCGTATGCATGATTTGCCGGTCATTGAACTTTAATCAACTGTACAGTAACTGCACTTTTCTTCTTCTAATAAACGGTTATTTAAATGCACAAGTGATATCATCTCAAAGTTATCACAACCTTCTCTCCGAGACATTATTACGTGCGCCTTACCACATTACTTGAACAACATTAGCCCAACTCTCAAAATGAAATGTCAAACTTTGCATCTAAGCATAACAAAAACCGTCTCTCCTCTTAATGAATTCACAACATCGAATGCAGAGTTCGATGTCCTTTTAACCACGTCTAGTCTTTAAATTTCAATCAACTTTCATCATTGTTGTTTTATGATTACTTCCCTGCAGTTTCGGCTTCTTAATTTATTTTTTGGAAGTCTGATATTTTTACCAATCTTCATGTTTTCAATCATAATTTCCTCTATGTATATTATCATCTCTTAAACAACGTTTCATGATATGTGCAAACGCCCTTTTCAATTTTCCTTCTGTCAACTCCTTTGTGTGAAGATTATTCATTGCATAATCAGCTAGTAATGATATACACGGTCTATCAATCGCTTTGGTATGGGCATTTTATTTCAAAATGTCACTTATTTATATTGATTATCCTCATACAATGCATAGTACTGTTCATTCTTTGGGGGAAATCGCTAGTGTATTATGTCAACAAAACAATACTTAACAGACATCAAGTGAATATCAACAGGGAAATATTTACGGTACTGGACTTCTCTGTGAAGGACGTCCATGATAGACTTTTTTTTATAAATTTGTCCTGGAAGGTTCGATGGCTAAGTGGTAGAGCAATTGTCTCGTAACCGGGAGATCCTGGGTTCGAAACCAAGTCGATGCGCTAGTGCCCTTTGGTGAGACATTAATCCTCATTACCAGGTCCCTCGGAGAGGATTTGGAGCCGTCGGTCCCCTGCTTGTTTACTTACAAGCAATCACGTGCTTTCTTAGCAGTCAGGGAAAAACAAGCAAACGAACAAATTTATCAACATTTCATATTGCTTAAGGTATTTCCCATGGAAACGTAATTTCTCATACTTTATTCTCTTTATCTATAGGATGGACTTGATATTGAAGACCAGGCAGAAGCAGAGAAGAGGTTTGGAAGCATGAATATGGAACCTCTAGTATCCGGTTTCTACAAGCGATTCGGCGGCGGTATGAACATGGATCCAATGCAGAGCGGATTCTATAAGAAGAACTTCGGCAGCGGATTAAACATGGAACCGATGCAAAGCGGATTCTATAAGAAGAACTTCGGCGGCTCACTCGACCCGATGCAGAGCGGATTTTACAAGCGATTCGGAGGCGCCATGGAACCAATGTCGAGCGGATTCTACAAGCGATTCGGATCCGGCAGCTTGGAGCCAATGTCGAGCGGATTTTACAAGAAAAATTTCGGCGGTTCGCTCGAACCGATGCAGAGCGGATTTTACAAGCGATTTGGAGGCGCCAACGAACCGATGAGGAGCGGATTCTTCAAGAGATTCGGATCCGGTAGCTTGGAGCCAATGTCGAGCGGATTTTACAAGAAAAACTTCGGCGGCTCGCTCGATACGATGCAGAGCGGTTTCTACAAGAGATCGCAGGAAGAAACGGACTGAATTAAGGGCAATATTAGAGACAAATATTGAATTTACACAATAATTATCTGTCCATCTTCTTTTCACTACCCTTCGCTAATGAGTGTTTCCCGTTCTGTCTCATTATTATTATAATCATTATTTCATTTTCATTGGGGGATGGGAGGGGCACGAGTGAAAAGAGTAATACTTTTAAAAAAAAGTAGAATAAAATTCTACGCAAAATCCAAAGAAAAATTAGTTTCGAAGAATATTACATCTCCATTAGTTATCATAAAACTATAAGCATCTTGCGAATGAACTCGTTCATTCGGCTCAAATGTGTATGTGAAAAGGCAAATGATAATATTGAGCACAAGGATACATTGTTATCTTGTAATTTTCTAACGTTTTATTTTAATTGTGGGTAGTCAACTTTCTATTCCATAGAATATTTGTCAAGGTATTAAGAAAATAAACAATGTTATATTACATGACTCGGACTGATATTCATCCGTATATATTGTTTAACTCGTAAGAATATCAATGTATGTAGACCTATTATTGTCTCATTCATTCTACCCGTAGTAAAAGGAAAATAAACATTACAAAAGACGAATTTCACTTAACCATGTTAAGATAATATTGTTAGGCCTTAAGGGGGGAAGGGTTAATTTTAAATCAGACAGTGCTCATAATACGTAATTTTAAGATACGAGTGATGACATTTTGTAGTGGGAGAAGATGATGAAACATTTCAATGGTCGTTATAGATGCATATATTTTATCAAAAGCTTTAGTCCTCAAAATCCAGTCTTATACTTTTGATATTTTATAGAATTATAGATAAAAGATGCGCGCTCGCCTTCTGAGATGTTGTCCTTGTTTTGCTCTAGTCATTCTACACGAAAGTGTCTTGAGGGCTCATGCTACACACCGCACTGTAGTTTTCCGCTTCCTTTATTAAAGCAAAAGCAATTAAGCTATGAATTTCACTTGTATATACATTTGCAAAAACAAATACATATTTCTATTTTCATCCATAGTCTGAGTTGTGTTCATAAGTGAAAAGATTTCGTAGAACATTTTGCGTTTAAAATGTTGCACTTTCGCACTCCATTTTCTGTTAAATTAGTGCATGATTGTTCACGGAGTACTCGCTATGAATGAAAAAAACCAAATCAAACCAAATAAAATAATAATTGATGTACATGTAGTAGTGCTTAACGCCACATTTTGATAACATGTTATCAACATATTATATCTCAATGCTAACTCGTAAGATTAAAACGGCCCTCGTAAAGATGACGGCACTCGGGTGTATTGTCCGATGAGTTCCGACCAACTTAAAAAGAATTATAATTTGTTGGCTTCATGTACGGCTACCGACTTTTCTCCATGATACCGGATGAAATATGAGAGTTTAGAATAAATTGATCATTTTCCAGGATGTGTAGGCTGATAAAGGCTTGAAATTTGCAACGAAATTAATGTTGATGTATACAAATTTACATTTTGCGTGGTAACAATTGCAAGGCATTTTATAAGACGGGTATAGAATATTCTATTTGAACGGCCTCTATATCATATCTTAGTCAAAGGCAGGATTTAAAAGTACTTATCACCATAAATGAAAATTACTGATACAAACTATTGAAATCCAGCGTCTAATTGTCACTTTGTATCATTGAAAGGTAGAAATGGCACAGGATTTACTACGCCATTACGCCGTTTTTAATTCTTCTACATTTTATGATTCCGATCCATTTTCTTTTACGGGGAAATAAGAATCTGAACTGAGATAAAGGTCTCATTACCACATAAGCATTGCTTAGTATGCAGTCGACTGTAGACCAAAAGTCGAATGTCTCGGAACTCGTTGATCATTATGTAAACCCACCCTTTACTTAATAAATTACTTGGGAGTAATTACTCATGATCATCATGATCATGTTCACAACCAAGTTCGCAACATTACCCCTTTATGTATCAACGTTATAAAATGTCATGACAAAACTTATAAAATGAAATGATATTAGAAGTGCGGCTCAGTCCCTTTCTTTGACGTCAGAATAAAAAGACCAAAGCATACACCCGTTTTAAGTTCACGTTCGTGGTGTGAATGTGTTATTTTTGTTTCGATCCTGGGGGAGTGTAAAAGTTGATATAATGCGGGGTTAACTTGGATGAAGGTGAGAATATGGCGATGGGATTACCTGATGTTTACGAAATGATCACACATACATATTAGTACATTCCGTGTGGGTGGGGTGGGAAGACATTAAGCATTTATAATAATAATAATAATAATAATTGGATTTACATAGCGCCTTTTCCAAAGGTTATAGTCGAGGAAGAAAACATGGGCGGCGAAATGTTTGGAAAAGTGTGGCAAAGAAAATCGGCATTTGTGAGAGAAAGAAAGCTAAAGCGGGAGAGTCAGAGAAAGAAAGAGATCGGAGGGAGAGGGCAAAGTGAAAGAGTGCGAAAAGTCAGAGAGAGAGAGAGAGAGAGAGAGAGAGAAAGATGGGGAGAGAGAGAGTGGGGCAGAAAGACACAGAGAGAAGTGAGATAGCAAAGTTAGAAAGTGGGAAATATCAGAGGGAGATAAAGAGAAAAACAAACAGCTTCAAAACAGATATCA
>JAVYIG010001884.1:0-35637 GCA_035222895.1 Strongylocentrotus droebachiensis
AATATCTGCAGCCGTATTTCGCGGTTTAGGAAATTTAACTGTCTTAGACCTAAGCTCGAACAAACAGCTTTTCTGTCTTTCAGCTGACGCCCTTTTCGGGACTTGACAATATTCAAACTATTGATTTCACCGGAAGTAGTTTATTTATCCTGGAATTATACGCCCCATTATTAAGATCACTTTCCCTTTCTCATGGTTCAAACTTTCCTCGTTGCAACCAGGAATATCGTTTCAATATTTACAATCCCTTGTTAATTTAGACATGAAAGACGCTAAGCTTTCCCTGAATGACCTATTGCATGCTAACGCGTCTCTTTTCGATGAATTATTTAATCTTAAACATTTGGACTTGAGTTATAACAATTTCTGGAATTTCTGGAGGTTACATTCAGGGATATTCCAGCAACTCTCTGTTGTACAAGAGCTACATCTAGATAACTGTAAAATTACATTTATACATCCTGTTGTCTTCTTGGGGTTGGAATCGCTTCAGAGGTTGAGTTTGAAAGAAAACAACATCCAGCATATTCATGAGGATTTATTGTCGGGGTTGGGTCAAATAAAAAGTATAAACTTTGAAGGAAACCGTATCGAGTACTTGGAGGAGCTAATGTTCTCAAATAACTGGAATCTCACACATCTTTCCTTGGCCAACAACAGATTAACGCGTCTTAGTCAAAACACTTTCAAGCCGATATTTTCCTCCATTTCATCACTTGATCTATCAATGAACCTAATTGATTGTAACCTGTGATCTAAAGTGGCTAATTGATTGGTTAAATGAACCTATACGCCTGGAAAACAAGGACCAAACTATTTGTTCGTCAGCATCTCTGGAGGCTCTTCGTGAGAAACCCTTGCTTGATTTTAATCCAAAGGAACTCTGTATAATAAACAAAAGTCTATTCTCTCTGATTCCCCTCGCCTCCATTAGCTTGATTGTAATCAGCGTGCTGTTGTATCACTATCGATGGCAGTTGAGGTACAAACGATTTCTTTTGAAACTGCCGTACTGGGCTATAAAGAGATGCGAGACGCTCGAGACCACAATGACTTCGAGTTTGATGTGAACATCATTTTCTACGACGATGACGAAGAATGGATTCGCGGACAGCTCCGACCGGCTTTCGAAGAACGGCTTCCACAGTTTCAGAGAACGTCTTTGGTGACGAAGACCTTGTGTTGGGTATGCATTACTTAGATTCCGTCGATTACGTGGTGAGCCATAGTTACAAGACCATCATAGTGCTTAGCATAGCTGCTGTGCACGACCACTGGTTCATACTCAAGTTCCGTACGGCCATGGACCACGTGAGTGACACTCTGACGGAATTCGTAGTCGTGGTTTTCCTCGAAGACATCCCAGATGATGAAATGCCATTCTTGGCGAGGTTGTATCTCAGTGATGGCAGACCCCTATATCTACTGGACTGAGAACTTGAGAGGACAGGAATATTTCTGGGCTGAATTGACCAAAAGTCTTACCATTAATCTAAGGGACAAATGATTTGCTCCCAAACGAGTAGGCCATCACAATCCTAAAGCCCGCATCCGGACACCTACCCCCTGGACATCCACCCAGATAATCACCCCCAGTACACTACCTCCTAGGACAACTACCCCCTAGGGCAACCACCCTCTACGACGACTAACCCCAAGGACAACTACCCCCTAGCATAGTTGCCCGAGGTAGTTGTCCTAGAGGGTAGTTGTCGTAGGGGGTAGTTGTCTGGGGGTAGTTGTCCGGGGGATACTTGTCCGGGGGTAGTTGTCCTAGAGGATGGTTGTCGTAGGGGGTAGTTGTCTGGGGGTTAGTTGTCCGGGGGATACTTGTCCGGGGGTAGTTGTCCTAGAGGATGGTTGTCGTAGGGGGTAGTTGTCTGGGGGTAGTTGTCCTAGGGGGTAGTTGTCGGGGGGTAGTTGTCCCACGGGTAGTCGTCTTAGAGGGTGGTTGGCCTAGGGGGTAGCTGTCCGGGGGGTAGTTGACTGGGGGGTGGTTATCTGGGGGGTGGATGTCCATGGGGTAGGCGTCCTAGAACCCCGAAGGCCCACTCGCAGTTACAGATAAAGTTGAGTTCTGGGGCGGTATTCTCAACATTGTTGTAAGTTTTGTGTTATCTTTTGTTGTTTCTCCCAGAGATAACACAGCGCTAATATTGTTGTAAGTTGGTATTCTGAAAATCATTTTATCCCTGTGTTATCTCTTGAAGGACCGCCTCTATCTTATCTTTGACCACTGTTGACACGCCCATTTGTATGGACCCTACCAATCAAAATTTATTATATACAAGCATGATAAGTAGGTCAACCAATAGGAATACTCTATGCCATATCTGAAGATGCGCCTAGCCCACACTAATCTTGGGCGTAATTAGTTAATTGAGCGCTTATTATGCGCGTCATCATTATGCGCTGTGGCATGTGGATCATGTGGATAAACACAAGTCACGCTTTCATTTAGATAGGTTTAAGATGAGAGCATTTAAATCGTCATATCCTAGCATGTAATTTCTTGAAAAGTTCTCATCTGTGATGTTTCCGGTCAACACGCAGTCTTCTTCTAACTCGTACTTGGCACGAAGTTGGTTCTGGGCAAGAAAGATTGCCGCCATTATATCACTACGAAAGATACAACAACCCCCCTACCTGTTGTAAATATTGTTGTAAATACCATGCAAGATAAGATAAGATAAAAAATACAACAATTTTCAGAATACCAATTATCTTGTCATTTTAGGCGGTGTCAAATGAGGATTAAGCGCCATTTTTTAATAATACGCACTATTACAAATTTGAGCGCAGGCGCGACCAAAGAGATGAGAGAAAAGATACAACAAAAGTTACAACAATGTTCAGAATACCAACTTTATCTTATCTCCAAAGATACAACAATATTAGAGATAAGACAGGGTTCAGAATACCGCCCCAGGTCATGTGACTGCATTATGAAAGAAACAGCTAGTGTGGAATCGATCATGAAAATGATAAGAAATTTGACCCAGTCTTGGTCAAGTTACAAACAGGTCTCGCACCAATAGTCCGCCTGCCGCACCGAATGTCCGTACTCTAGTCCACACGTATACATAGTCAATATAAGTATAATTATACTTAATGAATGAAACGACTGGATAACCCATATTCAGTTTTGCCAGCTAGCTAGGGATGACACTACAGGTCTTCCCGGCGCGCATCCAGGGGGGGGGGGGGGGGGGGGTCACTCGCCTACCAAAGTGGTACGCGTGCTCGTCATAAAAAACGTCGAAAAAGGGTCGATTTTTGGCCTTGTGGCGTCGTCGACGTTTTTAGAAAAAAGGGTGCTTTTCAGGTCAAGTTTCAACGTTTAGGGTATCTTTTTTCAACTTTAAGTTCGACGTTTAGGGTCACTTTTCGACCATGCCAGCGCCGACATTTATTTGCGCCTTAACTGCACTATGAATACCAACATTTCCGAGGTAGCAGTAGAGCTACTTCAAATTAAAGGAGCAACACTGTTACTTCTGTGTAGGTGCCAGTGTAGCCCGCAGTGTAGCCGAGTAATAGGGGTACAACACTGCGGCCATAGTAATCTTGTTGTGTATGTTTGCAATAGAGTAAGTTTTTAATTTGAAATTTCTAATTCAAAATTGAAACTAAGCCCTTTTTACTGAGCCATGTTAGTTTATTAGCTGTATTTATAAACTTGAATGAAGAACCAGCATAGCTTCCTGTGTGTATCTACGTGCCTCAGTGTGAAAATTAACATTACACTATTAGCTTGGTGAAGGTGGGGATTTAGGGGGCCCATTAAAGTAAAAGTTCTGTATGTATTCCGATATATATTTATATGCAATATTTTAATTATGGAAAGCTAGGCCAAAATTGAAATAAAATATGTTTCATGTAAATTTCATTGGGCACATTGGAACTCTTTCTTAATTACTGTGTATAGGTGTGTTGCAAAATTGATGGGGTTGTTTTTAGAGTTTACGCCATTTACGGGTCCATTTTAGAGTTTACGCCGTTTAGGGGTTTATTTAGTTTCTTACGCCATTTAGGGGTGAGATTTACAGAAACCGTACGTCAATAAGGGGCGAAATTTTCTACACTGATTACGCCATTTAGGGTACATTTTTGAGGTGCTGTGACGAGCACGCATACCACTTTGGTATGCGAGTGACCCCCCTGGGAGATCGGGGGCGAAAGGCCTTCGCCACCCTCCCCCCTCAGCAAAAGAGAGAGAGAGAGAGAGAGAGAGAAAGAAGGAAGGAAAAATAAGGGACAGGGAAAGAAGAGACAAAGGGAAATGAAGAAGAAAAGAAAAGGGGAAAGAAGGAGATCGGGGGGCGAAAGGGCTTTGCCTCCCAGGCTGTTAGGGAAAGGAAAGAGGAGAGCTAAAATGGAACACTAAAGAGGAAGAAGAAAAGAAAAGGGTGAAAAGAAGCAGAGATCAGTTACGATTAATCCCCCCAACATCGTGTGGATCGGGGGGAGGGGGAAAAAGGCCCCTGCCTCCCTCAGCAAACTTAAATGAGAGAGAGAAAGAGAGAAGTAAGGGAAGGGAAAGGGGGAAAAAGAGGAAGAAGAAAGGTAGGGGAGATCAGTAGCAGTTTGTCCCGATTTGTACCCCTCCCCCCCCCCCCCGCCCTCAGCAAAGAGAGAGGGAGAGAGAGAGAGAGAGAGAGAGGGAGAGAGAGAGAGAAGGAAGGGAAGTGAAAGGGAAAAAGGAGAGAAAGGGATAGAAAACAAAGCGGAAGAAAAGAAAAGGAATTAGGGAAGATCAGTTGCGATTTTCATTGGTTTCTACTATCATCATTGTACAAATGTATTTATAAATTCATTTATTTATTCCTGTTTGATAACAAAAATATGAATATAAACGCATAACAGCAACAAAATTAAATGTAGAAGGAAACTATCTTGCTGGGAGCAAGAAGCACAAAAATGATCATGCATTTGCATGTACATGTAAGTGTATCATTAATATCATTCATATTGTTTAATTACATCTTGTGAAATAGTATATGCATTTAAGCTTTTGGGATTATTTTGTTGTTGGTGTATTTGTATGAAAGAAAGCGTTTAGCATATGTTGCAATTTCAGGTGCAACTTAGTGTTCAAATATGGGACACGCACGGCCAGGCACTAGTGTAGGAAATCTTGAAATGTTAATCAGGTATATGACTAAATTACTTGTCTGTTGACTTACGAAAAAGTTGATATTTAGTCAGGCCTGAATTGTCTTTCCCTCTATAACCTTTTCTTGTGTTATCCTTTGTTTCTTCCTTCTATAGTTTCCTTAATATGTATGTTATCCTTTTTTTAATTCGCTCCCTAACCTTTATGGTGTTATTCTGTTTTACTTCCTTCAATAACCTTTCCTTATGTTATCCATTGTTTCTTCCTGCTATCACCTTTCCTTATTGTTT
The DNA here is from genome assembly GCA_035222895.1 of Strongylocentrotus droebachiensis. NCBI lineage: Eukaryota > Metazoa > Echinodermata > Echinoidea > Camarodonta > Strongylocentrotidae > Strongylocentrotus > Strongylocentrotus droebachiensis. Next base: position 5,407 of record JAVYIG010001884.1, read on the forward strand.
CTTCCCTCTCTAACCTTTTCCTATGTTATCCCTTGTTCCTTCCTTCTAGAACCTTTTCGTATGTAATTCTTTGTTTCTTCCCTCTTTAGTTTCCCTTTGCATGTTATACTTTGTTTTTTCCTTCTCTAACCTCTTCTGATGTTATTCTGTTTCACTTCCTTCTATACCTTTTCTTATGTTATACTTTGTTTCTTACTTCTATAACCTTTGCTTATATTTCCCTTTGTTTCTTCCTCCCATAATATTTCCTTATGTTCTCCATTGTTTCTTCCCTCTCTAACCTTTTCTTATGTTATCCTTTGCTTTAATTCGTTCCCCAACCTTTATGATGTTATTCTGTTTTACTTCCTTCTATATTACCTTTCCTTGTTATGTTATCCATTGTTTCTTCCCTCTCTAACCTTTTCTCATGGTATTCTTTGTTTATACCTTCTAGAACGTGTCTTGTTCCCGAACCTTTATGATGTCATTCTGTTTTAATTCCTTCTATAACCTTTTCTTATATTACCCTTTGTTTCTTCCTTCAATAACCTTTCCTTATGTTATCCTTTGTTTCTTCCTGCTATCTACTTTCCTTATACATGTATGTTATAATTTGTGTCTTCCTTCTATAACCTTTTTTTTGTGTTATTCTTTGTTTCTTCCTTTTATAACCCTCCCTTTAAATGTTATCCTTTGTTTCTTCCTTCTTTCACCTTTTCCTATGTTATCCTTCGTTTCTTCCTTCTATAACCTTTTCTCTTATGTTATTCTTTGTTTTTATCATTCTATTATTTTCTCTTCATATCTTTCCTTACGCTTTCTTTGTTTCTTCCTTCTATTACCTTTTCGTCTTTTTTTTATTTTTATCAATATACTTTTTTTTATCTTCCTATCTTTCCTTACGCTATCTTTTGTTTTTCCCTTCTATCACCTTTACTTATATTATTAGTCTTTGTTTCTTTCTTTTATCACCTTCTATAATAATTGTAGAGAGTTATTATTATGTAATTTCTAGAAGAAATGTCAACCACATGATTTACAATGAGTCTAAATACATTGATTTGCCGAGTTGCTTCCTTTTATCAAATATACGTACACGTAAAACGAATGAAGCAGAGTTACAACATGTATTGGATATTGTAAAAGTCAAAAGTGAAGAGTTTGGTCTAAGCATGAATGTCAAGAAAACTAAGTCAAAGATTTTTAGTAGAACAGAGAGTAAGCCTAGAATATGTTTGAAACTCGATGGGGGGACTGGGGACAGACTGTGCGGATATCAAACCGCACGGATCGTCCCTCGGTGTAGAACCGTGCCAAAGGAATATATTATCGTATTACAGCAAAATTAATGTGTACCTGTGTTTCTCACAGTTTAGACGAACATTTCAACACAGTATGGATGTACGGAGCGAGAAAGGAGGAGGATGGGTGTCCCCGTGTGTGAGTGTGTATTGGGTTTTACAGACGTGTATCAATCATATATGATTATTTACGTCTGGGGACCGACCTTTAAACGTCACCATCCGAAAGACGTGACTCAGTTTCGAACCTGCGTCCTCGGCTGAATCAGTTTGTAACTTCCACTGTTAGCTGGATTACAGGCACAAACCACAACGCCAATTTGAGTATTTTTAAATAAATAGCGAAATAAGTGACCTGTTTCATACATCTTGTTATCAATGACAAATTTGCTCTCAGCCAATCAATACCAGGATTTCAAATTTTTATTAATTGATGACGAGATGAAAACAATTCAAATTTTTCACCGATTTTGAATGTTATTATTTTTATTTCACTGTCATGCTTTTGATGACTTTTTATACATGATTTTAACGTAAAATGCAATAATTATGTAAATTCCCACAATGGATTTCCATGTCATTATTGGACGAAATAAAATTGAATTAGGAAACAGGCCCATGGTTCCTTTTTTGTGTTTTAATGTGAGCACTTGAGGAGAACTTGAGAACCTGAAAATATGAGAAAGAAAGTGTTTAGAAATACGGGAAAGTCTAAACTAGCAATCTGTTTCCATTTTGAAACGAACTTTCAAAAGATAGCTAATGGAGTGAAAAGGATTTTCCTCTTAAAGGTACTATGTCCCATTTGCAGGCCAAAAAAATGAAAAAGTACAATTCAAACTGCATTTGAAAGATAATACTAATTTAGAACTTCCCTAAAAAAGGTGGGGCTTGAAAATGTCTTCAAGTGGGAAAATAATGACTATTAGTTGTCAAATCGACTTTAGGGCTATAGAGCCCAAAAGTAATAGTCTTGATTTTCAGACAATTGTACCGAATGGTCATACGTTTTATGCTGCGCAAAGATTCAATCAGTTTAATCTTGGCCATCACAAGAAGTGGGTTATTGATGTAGACAAATGCTCATGTACCCTTTACAACTCTTTTCATGTATGTTATTACCAAAGGAGAAAAAAAGCCAGTCAGTCACTCAATAGTGTCTGACAGTGAAATCTAGCAAGTAAACAGGTTTCCTTGCATAATTTGAATATGAGGACACTGCTAACGTTTAAATTTCACAGATAGGACATACTTGACATATTCATAATTCCTGCAAAGTTCTAAAGAATTTGAGGTTGGCTGCAAAAGGGACATAGTACCTTTAAAGCTAGGAAATTTAGGAAATTTATTTTTCCCGGAAAAAAGGGGGGGGGGGGGGGGAGATAGTAAAAAACAATTTATAGTATGTCAAATGACATTAACATCACCACTCTCGATCCCCTTCTTCAATAGAGCCCTTGCGATTTTGTTTTTTATTGTTATTTTTTTAAATTCTAGTTATGCTAGCTACTGTCCGCATCAAAATATGTATTTCCTGATTTCTTGATCGAAATTCTCCATAGCATTAGTCTGTATTAGATATTCCAATTGCTCCTAGAAAGAATGTGTTCTCTCTTTATAATATGTAATTATATCAGGCTGGCGGGAATGTTCGAAACCTCGAACCCCGCCCCCCCCCCCCCCCCGCCCCTACTTCACTTATGTACTTGACTTCGTGAATGTTATCAGAAGAGATAAAAACATGATATGAAGAGATAGAGAGATGCAGATGTATTGGGAAAGAAAGGGAATGAGAGGGGAGGAAGATTGTGGAGATTGAGAGAGAGAGAGAGAGAGAGAGAGAGATAGAGAGAGATATATACATGTATATAGAGAGAGATAGATAGATAGATAGAGAGAGATAGAGAGATAGATAGATAGAGAGAGAGAGAGAGATTAAGAGAGAGATAGATTGAGAGAGAGAGATAGAGAGAGAGAGAGAGAGAGAGAGGGAGAAAGATAGATAGAGAGATAGATAGATAGATTGAGAGAGAGATAGATAAATAGAGAGAGAGAGAGAGAGAGAGAGAGAGAGATTGAGAGAGAGATAGATAGATAGAGAGGGAGAGAGAGAGATAGATAGAGAGATAGATAGAGAGATAGATTGAGAGAGAGAGAGATAGAGAAAGAGAGAGATATATAGATAGATAGAGAGAGATAGAGAGATAGAGATAGAGAGAGATAGATAGATAGAGAGAGAGAGAGAGATTGAGAGAGAGATAGATAGAGAGATAGATTGAGAGAGAGAGAGATAGAGAGAGATAGATTGAGAGAGAGAGAGAGAGATAGAGAGAGAGAGACAGATAGATAGATAGAGAGAGAGAGAGAGGGGGAGAGATAGATAGATAGAGAGATGGATAGATAGATTGAAAGAGAGATAGATAGATAGAGAGAGAGAGAGATTGAGAGAGAGATAGATAGATAGATAGAGAGAGAGAGAGAGATAGAGAGATAGATAGATAGATAGAGAGAGAGAGAGAGATAGAGAGATAGATAGATAGATAGAGAGAGAGAGAGAGATAGAGAGATAGATAGATAGATAGAGAGAGAGAGAGAGATAGAGAGATAGATAGATAGATAGAGAGATAGATTGAGAGAGAGACAGAGAAAGAGAGAGATATATAGATAGAGAGAGAGAGAGAGAGGGGGGGGGGAGAGAAAGAAAGAGAGAGAAAGAGAGAGGGGAGAGAGAGGGAAAGAGAGGGGGAATGCTGGGGATACTGCCAAACAAAAAACACTTAACATGCAGAGTTACATCAGATAAAGTTTTATTCTTAAAACTTTCATGATTTTAAATTTGTATCTTTGTTCAAGGTTCATTAACACATCAGAGACAAAAATAGCATGAAGCGATAAAAACGGCTAACATCATCCGTACAAAATACTTTGGAGTACATTTAATTAATCAAAAACATTAAACAATGTCAGATGCACGTACCGTTCTTAATGGAAACGACAACAGTGTTAGCAGATACTATCAGTGCATGATCTGTAAAATGATATCTGTCACTAGCACTTGAAATGCATCAAATCGAATCTTCCGTTATTATTTAATGATCACACGGTTTCGTACAAATTGCAGTAGCTGCTTTATAATTACGCAATGCGTCATGACCAAAATAAAGAATAAAGAAACCGACAGTAATTGGAAACGATAAATTGAACAAAGGAAAGGAAAGAAATCATAACATGAGTTTGTTCTCGTGTTTGCATTTCTCTGGAGCGCATTTGTACTTTATATTGTACATTGCGAACATTATTGATAAAACGTTTACCAATAATAATACACAACAAATAAACATACTGCAATTTCATTAGCTTTCTTCGTCACCTAATGAAATGGTGGAACTTTACACTGACATATCACAAAATAAAAATATGATTTCTGGAGGCAATTTTAATAAAAGACTTGAAATTGCCTTGAGTTGATTTCTTGAAAGTCTATGCGATCGTTATGAATTTAATTGCAAGGTTTCCAAATGCACTTTGGTGGGAGAATAGTTATATCTCAAGCTTCTATTGAGTATAAGTTTAAAAGTCAAAAGCGCCATCTTGTGGCGATATGCCACACATTGCACTACTGCGTTGTGGCGTGCGCCTGTAATCCAGCTAACAGTGGAAGTTACAAACTGATTCAGCCGAGGACGCAGGTTCGAAACTGATTCACGTCTTTCGGATGGTGACGTTTAAAGGTCGGTCCCCAGACGTAAATAATCATATCTGATTGATACACGTCTGTAAAAACCAAATACACACACACACACACACACTACAGTAGAGATTACATGGACAAAATATGAGGCAAATAGTTTTTTTTTAAATATATATTTTTTTTTTGATGCCTTTTTATGTTCATGCCTTCTTCATGCATGCATGTTTCATGCTTTATTTGATGTAAATAGTAAAATTTCATTTGTATTATTTAGATGTGAATGTAAAATCATATTCTATATAATAATATTAACATGCAGATTATTTTATGTATTGATGTTGTTATTGTTTGTGAAAAGCAATGGAGAAAATAAAATATCATTGAAAACAAAAAAAAAGAGAGAGAGTAGAGAGATACGTCACTTGCCGTAGGATGGGCGCTACAGGCCTACAGCATGTGCCGACGTTGATTTAAACCTTTGCCTACTGAAACCGGGTAGTCCCTGTACAAAGCCTATGAGTCTTTGTATGAGAATGAAATAATTCAGTTGTCAACAGGTTAAAGTATGTCTCGACAAATGAAGTTTCTATAGTGTAATTCAATGTAAAGATCATTATACAAAATAATGTGGAATTCACTCCAGAGTATCGATTTGACTTACTCTTTTCAGAGTGTATTCCGAATCTAAAACGGAGTGATCCAGAAAAATGACTCCAATAAGGGGTGGATTTCTCACCTGTACATTTTACAGAATAAAAAAGGCTCTCAGTGCCATAATCCTGAAACAAATTTACAATCTACATTAATGGTACATACAGTATGCATAGTCTCTAACGAATAGAAAATTGAAGGCGTATGTTAGACCCATTTTCGTTAAATGTACAACAACTCTTGCAACGTATGTCTTTCGAAGTGCATAAACAAATGTATTCGTTGTGTGGTTTTGTTTTTCTTCATATTTGTAATTTCTCTAAACTTGAGACAAATTTAAAAACTGAACAAAAATCTTTCATTAACATTACACGCAGACAGATAAGAAACAAATTTTGTCCGACAGTAATAAATAGGGTTGGCAAATACCTTTACAAAAACAGTTAGAAAACTGCATATGATGATGATGATGATGATGATGATAATGATGATGAAAGTAATGATAGTACTGATACAGAATATGATGATAATTAAAAGAATGATGATGATGATTAATGTAGTGATGGTTATAACTGCTAAGATGAGGATGATGGTGAGGTTGATGATGATGAAGATGATGATGACGACGATAATGATGCGTATGATGATACTTTTATCTGCATTTTATATGATTTTTATATCAATGAACTAATCCAATCCGATACAATGTACAATACAATACAACACAATAAAAAATGACGCCTTACAAATATCATCTGCTATCATTATTCTTAATATCTTTATTTATATCATTATTACTATCATTAGTATTATACTTATTATTATTGCTATCATCATCATTACAATACAATACAATGCAATTCAATATTAGATAAATGGCGCTATACAAATGCTGTTCATCATCATCAATATAATACAATTATATCAGTACATGTAATTCATAGGCGCCTTGAGTTTTCGTGGGATGCATTTTCTATAGGCTGTACCTATTAATATCCTTCTTCGTCATTCGGCCCTCACACCGAATCTTAGTCTGTGAATGACTTTACGCCTTACATTATAAACCACGGCGTGTCGTAGCTCACCTATCATTGGTGTCAGCTTAACCACGTGATCATTAAGACAGTAACCAATCAGAGCACGTCCCTCGCCGTATGTAGCTTAAGAAAATGCGCTTGATCCATGATCACACGGAGCACTAGATAATACTGCAGGTGTTAGCTACCAAGCATGTACTTGTTGGGCAGAGTAATCCTTTTGCAATTCCAATTTTCAAGATGACGTCATTTCGGCCCCGACCATCAGAAACCTTCCGATGAAGTCTCAGCTCTGCCCTTTTGATGTTTTACATCAATTGTTTATATGATTATTTCTGTGATAAATATAACTCAATAAAACTTCTTTTTTGGCAGATCAATAATTGCATAGGCAGGATAACTTGTGTAACAGTTTTTAGAGTTGTATCGTTACAGTATCGTAGCAGCTTTTCAATATGTGGGCAATACTAGCATATACATGTACTATAAAACAAGTCTATGAGAATATGTACATCTATCGTTCAAGAAATGGGCTAGCTTTTTGAATTAATATGAAGGCAATTATTGCGTTATGATTTCCTGTTATTTATGTAATTGCTGCTTTAACTATTTGCCATAAATAAAGCCTGAACTTTTTTTTTTTTTTGGGGGGGGGGGGGGGGGGGGGTGATGGATAGAGATATTTTAATATCCCAGAGTATTTTGGAATAATTCCTCTCCATATTACAATTTCATTTCTTTCCCTTCATCGGCATGATCAGGTAGGTCATACGAGCGTAAGACGAGACCGCCTACTTCAGAGATGTTGTACGTTCTATCACATTAATTGTAATAATCCTATTAATTATTATTCGCGACTTGTTGACACGTGGTATCTCAATACATCACTTCACGATAACAGGAAACAGGAAGAGCGTGTAATGATATTGATGTTTCTGTACCATTTCTGTATAAAGAGTTTCAGGTTCTAATTGTCGAAATTACGAAGGAATTTGCGGCTTGTGAGTAGACTAGTAGGCCTATTATACAGTGCGTCCCAAAAATAATTAAACCGAGAATTATTGATGTTTTATCATAACTTAATCACAATTATAATTAATAAATAACACATATTTGTAAAGCTTAGATCTTCCTCTTTCATTTGATGCAACTCATATGATGCATATTTCACGCATGAGTGATTAAAAAGAAATAAAGAGAGGAAACCAAAATGTCATTTGGCGGGCAGTATATGAATTTTAGAGAGAAAAATCACATTTCTAGAACGTTAATTTTCTGCCCTGAGTTGCATTAAGTGAAAGAAGAGGATCTAAGCTTTACAAATATGTGTAATTCATTAGTTATAATTGTGATTAAGTTATGATAAAACATCGATAATTCTCGGCTTCGTTTTTTTCTGGGACGCACTGTACTTAAGCGCACGGAAGTTTAATGTTGATGTTAACTTTTCGCTTGGAATGCTTAATACGTAAACTTTAGAATATCTCATATGAGCTTGTATAAGCATATAATCAAGAGCGATATATTTTCATCCGACAAAGGTTTGACTTTCATTTTTCAAAGTTGATACATGTACATGTATATTGACGTCATGGCAAACTGCTCAATCTTGTACCCATTGCTCGTCGCTTGTCTCCTCGTCAGCTCGTCCTTTCAATCTTTACATCGACACGATGGAGATTCGGCGATGTCATCCATAACACTGGACATGGACAAATCTTTCCGTGCATGCGATCAGAACCTTGAACTGAAAAGAGCTTTTTGCAGCTATAGAGGCCTGAACACGGTTCCCCAGAATCTTTCTGAGGATATCGAGTTGCTTAGGTTGTCTTCGAACAATATTACCAAACTCTTGAACTCTTCGTTTGAAGTATACCCTCTAATTAACTCCTTGGACATTTCCCATAACGATATAAGAGTGATAGAAGTCGCCGCTTTTTATCCCCTCAAGGGCTTAATGTACCTGAATCTATCCTATAACCGGCGTCTTGTGTTTCCAACAACAGGCGTCTTCGTGATGTCTTCACAGCTTTCCATTCTCGATTTAAGATATTCAAACTTGAAGTCGCTCCCAAATGACACTCTAGAATGGATTCCACATCTAAATTATGCAGATCTGTCCTACAACCGGCTCTCCTTCATCAATGTAAGTTCTTGTGGCATGGTCGGCACTGTAGACATGACTGGAAATCAACTACGACACCTTACGGCGAGAGATTTTACCTTTGGGTGCCACACCGATACTCTAAATCTTGCATACAACTATATCCAATCTGTAGACCCTGATGTGATCGCATCACTACATGTTCGCTCTTTGGTGCTGCGTGGCTTCCCTTTGAGTGACGAGGTGTTAGCGAACATCATACTCGGAATCTCAAAATCAGACATCGAACAGCTTACAATCATCTATTCTTCTGTTGGTGCATTTCCTAAAGGTTTCTTTGATCCACTGCGCGATTCTTCTCTCTCTGTTCTGGACTTCAACAGGAACGAACTGAAAAACCTCTATCCTTTAGTCTTCTCAAATTTGACAAAACTCAAACAATTCAGTTTCAGTGATAACAAACTCCCCATAGGCGAAATTCAACCAGACTTTTTCGAGGGCATGAATGCATTAAAGGTACTTGCAATCAACAACAACCGAGTAAGACAAATTAATCCTCAAAATCAGCCTTGGACAGTGGACTTATCGGAGTTTAACTTATCCGGTAATCTGTTTACAAAAATATCTGCAGCTGTATTTCGCGGTTTAGGAAATTTAACTTTCTTAGACATGAGCTCGAACATACACCTTTATTCCTTTGAGCTGACGGCCTTTTCGGGACTTGACAATATTCAAACCATTTATTTGAACGGAAGTAATATACTTGTCATGGAATTATACGCCCCATTATTAAGATCACTTTCCCTAAACTCTCTTGGTTCAGGCCTTCATAGTTTTCGACCAGGAATATTGTTTCAATATTTGCAATCCCTTCATAATTTAGACATGACAGACTCTAAGCTTGTCCTGTATGACCTATTGAATGCAACTGCTAACGCGTCTCTTTTCGATGGATTATTTAATCTTAAACATTTGGACTTGAGTTATAACTATTTCCCGATTTTACAGTCAGGGATATTCCAGCAACTCTCTGTTGCACAAGAGCTAAATCTAGACTACTGCAAAATTACAAATCTACATCCTTTTGTTTTCTCTGGGTTGGAATCGCTTCAGAAGTTGAGTTTGAACGGAAACAACATACAGCATATTCATGATGATGTATTATCGGGGTTGGGTCAAATAAAAAGTATCAGCTTTGATGGAAACCGTATCAATTTCTTGGAGGAGCTAATGTTCTCAAATAACTGGAAACTCACAAATCTTTCTTTGGCCAACAACAGATTAACGCGCCTTAGTCAAAGTACTTTCAAGCCGATATTTTCCTCCATTTTATCACTTAATCTATCAATGAACCCAATTGATTGTAACTGTGATCTAAAGTGGCTAATTGATTGGTTAAATGAACCTATACACCTGGAAAACAAGGACCAAACTATCTGTTCGTCAGCATCTCTGGAGGCTTTTCGTGAGAAACCCCTGCTTGATTTTGATCCAAATGAACTCTGTATAATGAAATATGGTATATTCTCTCTGATTCCCCTCGCTTCCATTAGCTTGGTTGTTATCAGCGTGCTGGTGTATCACTACCGATGGCAGTTGAGGTGCAAACTATTTCTTTTGAAACTGGCCGTACTGGGCTATACAGAGATGCGAGACGCTCGAGACCACAATGACTACGAGTTTGATGTGAACATCATTTTCTACGACGATGACGAAGAATGGATTCGCGGACAGCTCCGACCGGCTTTCGAAGAACGGCTTCCACAGTTTCAGAGAAACGTCTTTGGTGACGAAGACCTTGTGTTAGGTATGCATTACTTAGATTCCGTCGATTACGTGGTGAGCCATAGTTACAAGACCATTATAGTGCTTAGCAGAGCTGCTGTGCACGACCACTGGTTCATACTCAAGTTCCGTACGGCCATGGACCACGTGAGTGACACTCTGACGGAATTCGTAGTCGTGGTTTTCCTCGAAGACATCCCAGATGATGAAATGCCATTCTTGGCAAGATTGTATCTCAGTGATGGCAGACCCTATATCTACTGGACTGAGGACTTGAGAGGACAGGAATATTTCTGGGCTGAATTTACCAAAATGCTTACCATTAATCTAAGGACAAATGATTTGCTCCCAAACGAGTAGGCCATCACAATCCTAAGCCCCGCATCCGGACACCTACGCCCTGGACATCTCACCCCCAGATAACCACCCCCAGTCCACTACCTCCTAGGACAATTACCCCCTAAGGCAACCACCCTCTAGGACGACTACCCCGAAGGACAACTACCCCCGGACAAGTACCCCAGACAACTACCCCCGTAGGACAACTACCCCCAGAAAACAACCCCCAGAAAACTACCCCCTGGGATAGTTGCCCGAGGTAGTTGTCCTAGAGGGTGGTTGTCGTAGGGGGTAGTTGTCTGGGGGTAGTTGTCCGGGGGATAGTTGTCCGGGGGTAGTTGTCCTAAAGGATGGTTGACGTAGGGGGTAGTTGTCTAGGGGTAGTTGTCCGGGGGATAGTTGTCCGGGGGTAGTTGTCCTAAAGGATGGTTGACGTAGGGGGTAGTTGTCTAGGGGTAGTTGTCTGGGAGTAGTTGTCCTAGAGGTGGTTGCCCTAGGGGGTAGTTGTCCTTGGGGTAGTTGACTGGGGTGGTTATCCGGGGGAGGATGTTCATGGGATAGGTGTCCTAGAACCCCTAAGGCCCACTCGCAGTTAAATATAAAGTTGAGTTCTGGTCATGTGACTGCATTATGAAAGAGACAGCTAGTGTGGAATCGATCAGAAAAGGTTGATCATTTAGCATATATGTATTGGTGTGTACTACAAGGTTCATCAATCATGTAAATGATAAGAAATTTGGCCCAGTCTTGGTCAAGTTACAATCACTATACACAGAAAGATGTATATGGGACTACACGAACATGTGACATAAAAATCCGTCCCGTATTGTATGATGTTACATGTTTTGTTCAGAATATTAAGGCATTTGAAGAGCCACGCTTTTCAGGGAACATGTTTTATCTGATGTTCTTACACACTTGCATAATAACAATGACAACGCTCACAAATTATTTTTCACCTCTTCCCAGAACTCAATCTTCTCTTTAAGGAGAGAGAGAAACAAACTTTAGTTAAAGCTTTGAACCAATCTTTTCTCTCCTGTTTTTCGTATATATGTTAGATATAGAATTTGGTAATTTCGCTGGCAAATTATACCCTCGTAACAGTGCTTAGTCTACTGTCATATAAACTCAGTTGCAACATAATTGGTATTTTAATCAATTGGACTTGACAATTAGGTTTTATTTTGAATCTCAAAACTTGAAACATAATTATTTTGTCGCTTGCATTCTTAATCCACTTAAACGGGGTTTAAACCTGGTCAGAATGTAATATACTACTACGAAAAATTGTGATTATTTGTGTTTATTTTGTGTTTAATGCTATATGTATACACTTTACTAGACGTTTATAGACTACAAGATTACTGTTCTAAGATTAAGTCCATCTTAAATTCGCTGATTATGGAAATGTGGTTTTTGTATTACCAAAGCTTATCAGATTCTCGAGTCAGGTTTAGTTAAATTGCTTGATGTAATTTCCTCAGAATTTTGTACCACTTTCTATCACTTCAAACATTCTTCTAATTAAGCACCACCGGTCGAGTTTGCTTTCGGCCAAACTATGGATAATTAAAGATTGTCCTTAACCCTTAAAAGGCCGGGCTATTGTAGGTCTCAATACGGCCTGGGGGCCATTATGCCCCCCCCCCCCTAAGATCTCGGCCTAGGGAGGTCCAATTAATGTGAAAATTAGCATGGTGATAGATTGAAGTATATTGAATAATTAAAATGGTTATGTTTATTTTCTTTCATGTTTATTTATTTATTTTTTATTAATATTCTTATGACATTATGCAAAATTTTGGGGGAAATATACTTACACAAGCACATTTGTGAGAATTACATAATTGATAGACACGTGATGGTATGTTGTCACCTAACACCCGAACCATAGGTCCGCCCATAACAAATTTGGTATCAAAATATGCAGGAGACATGAGGGGAAAAACTCATGAAGTTTTAGCGCCAAAGGTTTAGGGGTTTCGATGCAGCGGCAACAATTTGACAGGGGGGGGGGGGCATTATGCTCCCCGGTCTTATTAGGGTTAACACACGATAGTTATGGATAGGTTTCAGTTGAGACTATTGTTATTGTTGTTAGTAATGACTGGAATGAGGCCACAAGGATCAGGAGCGACTGACAAAACCAAGTGGTGTAGCGGAAGGAGGGTGCACGGGGGTATCTCACCTTCTCCCAATCAAAAAGGGAAAAGTGACAAAGAGAAAGAGAGAGAGACGTATATAGAGGAGTGGCGACTGGGATCATGCAAATAAGTCAATATGAACCCTGCTACGCCCCCCCCCCGCCCCCGTTCATGTGAATTTCATCCACCGAGTTGGCATAGGACCGATACCCCCTCCCCCCATGATGCCGATGTCCCATCGATGTACTTTGAAACCAAGGCATGCCACAGAGTAGACTTTCCCATAGTGGTGCACTAGACAGGAAAGGGAAAAGGATGTTAAAATACGGCATTTCCTGATAGTTATAATACTTTCATATAGCGCAAAATGACAAAGCATTCTTTTAGCTAATTTCGGTTTCGTTCGAAAGCACTTCTCTCAAAAATATTAAGCTTTGAATTGACTTCTAGGATTGAAATGAAAGTGAAATGCATATTGCTTTCTTTAGGTTGAGAGATTGGCTATCCACAAAAGTGTTAAGTCATATCATGTTTAATACACAAAGTTAATGCTCTTCAAGCTCCAACACAGAAAAAATAATATAAATTATAAATTATTCCTAGATAACTCATGCGGCGAGCGTTTCGCATCGAGATCAACCGGGGGATATTACGTTAGATCTGATTTGCGTAGATTCTCAAGTGCCCCCGTCGATTTTTAACCCCCCCCCCCCCTATTCGCTGGCTAATTCGCCGCTATATATTTTCTCACGAATTGGGCAAAAATAGATAAAAAATAGGGCTCATTACCCCCCTCCCCCCATTATTCGTCGGCTTATTCGCCGATAAATATTTTCTCACGAATCCTCCCCCCCCCTTCCCTTGGGCCCTCGCCCTCGCCACCGGCTGGATCCGCCCCTGCCTATATCCACTGGACTGAGGACGTGAGAGGACAATATTATTTCCGGAATGAATTGACAAAAAATCTTACCATTAATCTAAGGACGAATGATTTGATCCCGAACGAGTATCAGTCATGCAGGAATCTAGAGATACGTTTAATGGTTATCAGTAATGAAAGTGGTAGAAGTAGTAGTAACAGCAGCTTTAAGAGTAGTAGTAGTAGAAGTAGTAGTAGTAGTAGTAGTGGTAGTAGTAATAGTAGTAGTAGTAGTAGTAGTAGTAGTAGTAGTAGATGCAGTAGTAGTAGTAGTAGTGGAAGTAGTAGTAGTAGAGTAGTAGTAGTAGTAGCAGTAGTAGATGCAGTAGATGCAGTAGTAGTAGTAGTAGTGGAAGTAGTAGTAGTAGAGTAGTAGTAGTAGTAGTAGTAGTAGATGCAGTAGATGCAGTAGTAGTAGTAGTAGTGGAAGTAGGAGTAGTAGAGAAGTAGTAGTAGTAGTAGTAGTAGATGCAGTAGATGCAGTAGTAGTAGTAGTAGTGGAAGTAGTAGTAGTAGAGTAGTAGTAGTAGTAGTAGTAGTAGATGCAGTAGATGCAGTAGTAGTAGTAGTAGTGGAAGTAGGAGTAGTAGAGAAGTAGTAGTAGTAATAATAAATCGCGCTACTTATATTGTTACTATTATACTATTACCATAATAATTGTCGCCTTAATATTCTTATTCCCTGCAGTATCATTATCATCGTTATCATTAATATCATTGTCTTTATTATTATCATCATCATCACCATCACCATTGACATTGTTGTTGTTAATGCTGTTGTTCTTGTTTCTGTTAAAGGTATACATTGAAATTAAAATGTGTTAGTAAATCGGATAGATAATTGACAATCATAGACTCTACGTGTATCCTCGTAGTATGATGGCTTTATGACATGGTTGAATACAAATCTTGATAGTACTTGTATCGGCTGTTTCTTTATATTGTTAAATATTAGGATTACAATCACCATGGCTGCAACTGTATCATTTCATATTTGCTAAAGAAATTAGTAAGCATGTAAAGGTTTCTATTTCCTGATTCCTATTACTCTATTACACTACACGATTTAACTGTGAACCGATTTCGGAAGAATTTACAGCAGCATTTTATATAAACATTCTAACATGTAACATCTCAATATTCAAGAATCTGAGTATTCATGTAATTTAAAAAGTCTCACTTTCAGGGGATTTCAAGCTTCCTTGACGGAGGAAAATCTAAATCGGCTCAGAATCTTAGTGACGTCACTCATACCAATAATACGATTGTCTACGATTTGAAGCCGATTCGGAATTAATTTTGACTAGAGGGCTTAAAAGCACTAAATTGATTTTTTTTAGTATTCTTATCATTATTTAACATCTAGATCAGCAAAGCCTTCTTCGTTTAAATTTTCATAACTAATATAATTGTCATTTCTTCAAGAATCAGATCGCAGTCGGATTGTGTATTGTGCGCCGGTAAGTGTAAGTGTAAGTGTAAGTGTTTATGGAGAAGTGAATCTCTTCAACAAAACCAAAATCATCTTTAAAGGGATATTTGAGTTTTGTTGCAGAGGGCGCTACACAAAATAATTTGTTGAGAGATAATGAAAAACTGAGTGTCAAATTTGAAAGAACATATAATTTAAATGAAGAAAAAAAAAATCATCTTTGAGTGATCAAAATCGGCTCAGAGACGGCTAAAATAAATATAACGATTTCTAGTATTTGTGGTGCCCCACAAATATTCGATTATTTTAACCAACCGTCGAAAAAGCGCCTTTTACGTTTTATTTCAGCCAATGCCGATGTTGGCTTTTGCGTGTTGGTTATACTACGCACAACCAGCCGGTGTGACCGCGCCGTTTGTCCTACCAGTTTCGTTTGTCCGTCGGACATAATATGCGGGTTTTCTGCTCGCACGGATCGTCCGTGACTCGCACGGATCGTCCGAGGGACGATCCGTGCGGTTTGCTATCCGCATATTTTGTCCCCCCATTGTTTTACGTGTATATTTGATAAAAGGAAGCAACTCGGCAAATCAATGTATTTAGACTCATTGTAAATGATGTGGTTGACATTTTTTCTAGAAATTACATAATAATAACTCTACAATTTTTTTAAAGCAAATGGGCCAGTCCTTTTGAAAGTAGAAGTGAATATTTTCTTTAAAACCTTTATTTTATGAAGGCATACTCGTGGTATCGGCCCCACAACTGTTGTAATCGATTATACTTTTGTACGTGGCTTCGAACATCAACCAACTCACTACTAGTATATACTCGTGATACAGGCCCAGCTCCAATAGTCCGTGGGCCAGAGGGGGCTACCGTGCACCCCCCCCCTATGATCCTACTTTTTGGGTGTCACTTTGTTCATTGGGATCCATAATATCAGAAAAAAGACGTTCCCAACAAAAAAACTCATTTGGACACTGTTTTTTTGCTCCTTATTTGAAGATTATGTATAAATGTCAGTTTTTCGTGTTTTGCACACTTTCTTAGGGTTTGTGAATTATGTGCTTACATTTTACCCTGTTTCTCAGCAGATAACATTCTAATCTCCACCAAATTTATAAATAATCTTTGTAAACTATACAACAATAGGTAGAACAAATAATTTTATTTTATTTTATTGTCTTAAATTATTAATGACGTCACAAATTTGCATATATTTTGACATGCAAATTTCTGTCTCAAAACCTGTCAAAATCACCTGAAAGTTGTATTTTGTCTGCTATTATCATGAAATAAGTTTTCAAACCCCCTAATTTGGTGTAAAATTATTCATTGATATGTTATCTGATATTTCCTGCAAAAAATATTCAGTCAACTCATGTAGACATTGTTTTTTCCCCATTATTTTGTATGTCAACATATCAGTTTTCCGTGTATTGTACATTTTCTTAGGGTTTGTGAATTATGTGCTTACACTTTACCCTGTTTCCCAGCAGATATAAGTCTAACCCCCATCAAATTAATAAACAATCTTTGTAAATCATACAACAACAGGTAGACAAAATTATTTTAATTTATGTTATTGTCTTCAATTATTAATGACATCATCAATTTGCATATATTTTATATGCAAATTTCTGTCTCAAAACCTGTCAAAATCACCTGAAAGTTGTTTTTTGTCTGCTCTTATCATGAAATAAGTTTTCTAGCCCCCTAATTTGGTGTATTATTATTCATTGATATGTTATCTGATGTTTCCCGCAAATTTTGTCCCCCCCCCCCGCATATTACGATTAATACATTCTGTATATATAATGTACATTCAATTAAAGTTCCTGTTTAAAAAAACAAAAGCTCAACAAGCAGTACATCAAACTAAATAAAATACAGTATATTACCACATACAACATCAGCCCAAAGAGGGGGGGGGGGGGGGGGGTCAGACAAAGCCAACTTATTCAGCAGTTGGTCATTAATCCCATTATATGCTATAATATAGTTTTGTTGTTTATACAAATGAATGATCAAACGTATACGGGGTACAATTTCACGAATTTCAACTAACTTGACACAAGTAGCAATGGAAGAAGCATGCATCCTCATTCTTGAAGACATTTCAGATGTGCATGGTTATCATCGGGAGTGCTACCGACTTTGAAGAATCTCAATCGACTGTCAGAGATCGTATCTGATGCCACAGAACCTTCAACATCCCGTCCACCCAAATCGTCAATTGATGAAGTCATCTTCAATTCTGATTGTATCTTTTGTAAAAAGGAAGGCCCAAAATCAATCAAAGTGAAAAGCTCTTGGACAACAGAAAGTCACCAATGTTTGATGTTGGTGGGTGGCAAAATGTTGTAGATGTTGCGAAGAGAGTTGGTGATGAAGACCTACTTTTGAGAATCATGGAAGTTGATCTGTTTGCTGCAGAAGCAAGATATCACAAGAACTGTCGGAAGAAATATGTGGCGAACTAAGAACCAGATTAATGGAGAAGTGACAAGTACAATGAAGTAGCTAAACAGAGAACAATTGAAGTAGCCCACAAGAAAGCATTTGCCAGGATATGTAGATTAAATTGTAGGTGATGAAATACCTGGCCCTCAACCGCAGAAGCCATTGCCTATATAGATGACCAGATTCCCACTGAGCTAGAGAAGTTTCTGAACCATTAATGTTGAGTGGAAATCCGTCTCGACCATCACAAAGAGTGACTAGATTTGTCATATCTCTTGGTCAAGATATATGTAGGGGAGCCACAAATGGAAAGTGGAAAATGTCTAAGCATATTCTGACATGGATGACTCTGAGACATCTCTTACGCAGTGCTCAATAATATTGATCACATTCATGAATCGCCTTGTTCTTTCAGAAAACTATTCATTTTCACTTGAGCTTGAATCTGCCATAGCACAAGCACTACAGTAGACTTTTGGTATTCTATCTAGACAGGTAGTCCGCCATCCCGTGGAGCCATCAGTCTTCCATTCAGACGTTGACGATTTCGACCAATACATTTCAATCTTAAGTGGTTCTGGCTCAGTCCACACAGCCCATGGGATTATGCTGCAGGAGATTTCTAACAATGAGACAGTTGAATCTTCAAATAGCACAGTACCCTCAGAAGCACGTACATGAACCAAAGAACGTTCCTTGACTATTAAACATGAAGGTCCTCTTCCACCTTGCTATGTCAACCGATTTAAAGCATTCAAACAATGTGCCAGAAATGATATTGCGTGGATGCTTGTCCGGAAAAGTAGTGGAGAGACAGGTCAAGAGCTTCCAGGTTGGACTGGATTTGTCTCAGTAACATGCAAGGTGCCTTCAAATGTGACGACCATAGATTACTATCCTGTTATAAAATATCCAATAACAGAATTCGATACAATCCAAGAGTGCCCGAGAGCTGCAGAAGAAGCAATCCACGAGGTTGGCCAAGACTATGTCATTTGAATTGAGCGTGTGCATGAAGGCATTTTCTCTCATTTGGAGTCATCCATAAAATTACAAGAAACACATTTTGTTGATTGGCATTTTCCATTTGATTTGTGCATACTCCAAGATGCTTGGAAAGAAAATGGAAGGATCCGGACTTAAAGATATCCTCTTGGAAGCTAGTCTCATGTCTTCTGGGTCTATGAAAGACGTCATAGCAAGAAAGAACTGTGACAGGAGTCTGCATTGTCACAAGACAATGGTGGAGTGCTTAGAACGGCTCCTTTTTTATGAGTTCCTGTCAATGACTGGAAAAGATGATGCACTTGTTGGTATAGCTGAGGAATCAAAGAATATCTTCCAAGAGCTAATTCGATCACCAACAAAGGAGAGGCTTGCTGAGGTTGTGGCTAATGCAGATCTGAAGGCGTTGATAGAGTCATATGAGAGCTTCAAAGCTCTTCCTTATGCCTGACCTGGTCACAAGTACTCCCGATATCTGTAAACATTGAAGATTCACATCCTGGTGCCATGACATTGCTCGAAAGAGGTGCAATAAGTGTTGCCAGGTCGCTCATTTCAGGGAACCGATGTGCTGTCGACAAGAAAATTGGTTGTGGCTAATGCAGATCTGATGGCGTTGATAGAGTCATATGAGAGCTTCAAAGCTCTTCCTTATGCCTGACCTGGTCACAATTACTCCCGATATCTGTAAACATTGAAGATTCACATCCTGGTGCCATGACATTGCTCGAAAGAGGTGCAATAAGTGTTGCCAGGTCGCTCATTTCAGGGAACCGATGTGCTGTCGACAAGAAAATTGAGGAGATAATCCTGAAGCATGGCAAATCTAGCGGTGGGGGTAGTAGTGGTGTCGGTGTCTCTGGCATAGTTGAGAACTACAGTGTATATCAGAGGTGGGCCCGAACATATGCAGATATGACGTTTGATGCTCACCGTGGAAATAAACACAGAGATCAACAACCAACTCAGATGAGGAAAAGTGAGGGATGTGTATTAAAAAAAAGGCCATAGATGATGTAAAAAGCTTCCTCAATCATGTTGATGTTGATGACAAGAATGGATTGTATGTTTTTTCTTCCGGTGCCTGCGTTCCAGCTAAGGTTGAGAAAGATATCATGCATGCAATTACCACAGGGAAAGACCAGAAAGAGATGTTCATCAAAGAGCGATTAGAGAAAAAGACATCGTTCTCTGACCCCATCAAGAAACTGAAGCTCAAACCATGGCAGAAACAAAAAAGAAATTCACGCTTAAAACATCCCAACGAAAAGTAAAAGAGTACAAGCAACAAGGGGACATTGCTATCCAGCTGATGGTAAAGGCACACAGTTCAGGCAGCCAACTTGTTCTACGGGAATTCTTTGATCCCTGTTCTCTACTCAATTGGAACATTGGAACAACTTCTTTGCTAAGACAGATACAGTTAAGGGCCTACACTATCTCCGGAAGGATGTAGAGAACTCACAACCTCCAACCACTGGCAATTCCTTGGTAGTGGAAGATGGTAATGCTGTTTTCTACTACCTAAAAGAGATGCCTGCATACTTCCACGATATTTGCATCAGAATTCACAATGGAGTGTTGTCCAAATGCGATGTCATCTTCAGCACAGACATGTACAAGCCAGACTCTGTGAAGTCAAGTGAACGGACACGGCGTGGGTGTGCAGAGAAGATGATGATTAAAGGAGGCAAGACCAAAAGACCATCTGACTGGAAGCAGTTCCTAACGAATGATGAGAATAAGAAACAACTTATTAAAGTTTTTCTGGATGTCTGGAGTAAGCACGACATGGCTAAGAGCCGGGCTAAGAGGCTGTATGGGAAAAGATGATATTCATCAAAGAAGGAGAAGCCCAACTGCTCACTTCTCAGAATGGGAGAGAGACACTGTGTTCTGAGATTCCATCTCTCAACTCAACCCAAGAAGAAACAGATTCACGCGCGATCCTTTACTGCCAATACGGTAAAGGAGCAAGGTTGTGATCATGTGCAGATCAAAAGCACAAACAGCGATATATTTTGTATATTGCTTCATTACGCTCATCTCACTTCAGACATTACATTACTCTTCCATACAGGGAGAGGCAACAAGCAGCGGCTCAAAGATGTCACTAATTTTGCCCAGCACTCCTTGGACTACATGCTTTCTCAGGCTGTGACTCCACAAGCGCCTTTAAAGGAACCGGCAAAGTCAAGCCAATCAAACTGTTGCAGCAACGCAACACAACAATTTGTCAAACTTCTGGCAGGACTTGAAGATTCGTGGACTGTAGTTGCTATCCAACCTGGATTAAATGTACATTATACAGTGCGTCCCAGAAAAAACGAAACCGAGAAGTATCGATGTTCTATCATAACTTAATCACAACTATAATTAATGAATGATACATATTTGGAAAGCTTAGAGTCTCCTCTTTCATGTGATGCTACTCAGATAATGCATATTTTACGCATGAGTGATTAAAAGCAATTTGAAGGAAGGAAACCAAAAAGACATTTGGCGGGCGGTATCTGAATTTCGAAGAAAAATTCACATTTCTAGAAAGTTGAGTTTCTGCCCTTTCATGACACCTCAATCAGGAAAAATGAGCGAGGAATGACAAAGTTATGTTTGTTTAAAGTAGTGCTTGCATTTCCAAATTTTATTAAACGAATTCGTTTTCACTGGCTTCCTGCCGTATCAATAAACGAAATTAACAAAAGACTTAACTCCGTTTCGTTGACAATCAGCCGTAGACGAGAGTCTTCATGCATGGCTGATTGTCAACGAAACGGAGTTAAGTCTTTTGTCAAATCTGCTTTTTGCTACGGCAGGGACCCAGTGAAAACGAATTCGTTTGTTAAAATTATGGAAATGCAAGCACTACTTTAAACAAACAGAACTTTGTCATTCCTCGCTCATTTTTCCTGATTGAGGTGTCATATGAAAGGGCAGAAACTCAACTTTCTAGAAATTTGAATTTTTCTTTGAAATTCAGATACCGCCCGCCAAATTACTTTTTGGTTTCCTTCCTTCAAATTGCTTTTAATCACTCATGCGTGAAATATGCATGCCGTGAGTAGCATCAACTGAAAGAGGAGACTCTAAGCTTTCAAAATATGTATCATTCATTAATTATGGTTGTGATTAAG
The DNA here is from genome assembly GCA_035222895.1 of Strongylocentrotus droebachiensis. NCBI lineage: Eukaryota > Metazoa > Echinodermata > Echinoidea > Camarodonta > Strongylocentrotidae > Strongylocentrotus > Strongylocentrotus droebachiensis. Next base: position 27,399 of record JAVYIG010001884.1, read on the forward strand.
TTATGATAAAACATCGATACTTCTCGGTTTCGTTTTTTCTGGGACGCACTGCATATACAGAATGTACTAGTTGTAATAAGCGGGGGGGGGGGGATGCGCATACGAGTTGACTGATAATGATTTTTTTTGCGGGAAACATCAGATAACATATCAATGAATAATATTACACCAAATTAGGTGGCTAGAAAACTTATTTCATGATAAAAGCAGACAAAATACCATTGTTAGGTGATTTTGACAGGTTTTGAGACAGAAATTTGCATATTAAATATATGCAAATTGATGACGTCATTAATAATTGAAGACAATAAAATAGATTAAAATTATTTTGTCTACCTGTTGTTGTATGATTTACAAAGATTGTTTATTAATTTGATGGATGTTAGACTTATATCTGCTGAGAAACAGGGTAAAGTGTAAGCACATAATTCACAAACCCTAAGAAAATGTACAATACACGGAAAACTGATATGATGACATACAAAATAATAGGGAAAAAACATTTATCTACATGGCTAGAAAACTTATTTCATGATAAAAGCAGACAAAATACAACTTTCAGGTGATTTTGACAGGTTTTGAGACAGAAATTTGCATATCAAAATATATGCAAATTTATGACGTCATTAATAATCGAAGACAATAAAATAAAATAAAATAATTTCGTCTACCTATTGTTGTATAGTTTATGAAGATTGTTTATACATTTGGCGGAGATTAGAGTTATATCTGCTGAGAAACAGGGTAAAATGTATAGCACATAATTCACAAACCCTAAGAAAGTGTGCAAAACACGAAAAACTGACATTTTTACATATCTTCAAATAAGGAGCAAAAAAACAGTGTCCAAATGAGTTTTTTTTCTTGGGAACGTCTTTTTTCTGATATTATGGATCACAATGAACAAAGTGACACCCAAAAAGTAGGATCATAGGGGGGGGGGTGCACGGTAGCCCCCTCTGGCCCACGGACTATTGGAGCTGGGCCTGCATCACGAGTATATACTAGTAGTGAGTCCAAGGGGCGGAGTCCCCGGAAGCGCAGGGGTTTTAGGCTTTAAAATTAAGGTCAGATTAGCATCCAGGGGCCAGCCTTAGGTCCCAAGGTGGGGTCCAGGGGGCAGAGCCCCCGGAAGCACAGGGGTATGGGCATTTAATTACGGTCACATGAGCATACTTTCTTTTCTATTTCTTTTTATTTAATTCTCTTTAATATACTTTTTCAAAAGTGTGTGTGGGGGGGGGGGGGGGGGGGGGGGCTTGAGCCCCCAAGCCCGCCGTAGTAGGCCTCTAAATAGTAAATAAGCACATTTCTTGCCTGACTGTAAATTTTGAAATTTGTCATTCTCCCACAAACGCATAAAAGTATAATTTACTAAAAAGTGTGGAAAAATCCCGGAAAATTAGACCGTTTCAGCAGCATCTGTAAATCACTGGCATCAAATTAGAACAAAAAATTCACTTTTAAAGTTTATTTTGGTGGGGGGGGGGGGGGGGGGTAGCAACTGGCTGATTACTTAGACCTTTGGTGTCGAGGGGCTCTTTCTTTATTTTTGTTCGGTAATAAATAAGGTTAGTTTATGTGGGTGTCACTCAGGCGCGGACATACGGGGGGCGACGGACCCGCCCCCCCCCCTCTTTGAAAAAAAAAAGGAAAGGAAAGAAAAAGAAAGGAAAGGTAAAAGAAAAGAAAGAAGGGCTAAAAACACGAGTTAGAAATGGACCGATCAAGGCGCTCACTTATCCGTATCAGGGGAAAATACACGGGGGCTCGGGGTGAATCAGCCCCCGAAATGCCAAAAAGAGCCCCCGAAAGTCATACAAGTAGCCCCCGAAATTTTTAAAGTATTTTTTCCCTGATCCGTATATAGGACAAGGCCCTGGGGCAGCTAGCCATACTCCGATATTTGGGTCGTTTTCCGATCAGAACTAGCCCTAACTATCATTCCAGGATTTTGTTTCAGAACCTGAGACAAAGTCACCCAATCCCTTTAAGTTTCAAGAAGTAGACTTCATTGACCTGTACATAGGCTTAGAAACCGGGGGGGGGGGGTGCTTGGGGGCACAGCCCCCCAAAAAAATATATATATTGGGGGGCTCAGATATCATTTCGGCCGGGCTCGGTTATCATGAGCCCTCCCCCCCTCCCCAATATTTTGTTCGTGCTGATGAGTTGAGGGAAGTGTATGCCGGAGATATTGACTTTGTAGCATTAACTCGGCAGCTAACAAACCTCCAAGACGTGTATGACGATGAGAGCCTGTTTCAAATCGAGCAAAGCTAGGTTCCATGCAACCGAAACCGGGCTGACCAGATTAAACTTTAAAAAAGCAGAAACACGAAGTTGAAAACCATCCAGAGACTCCCAATAAATTGCGTTACTTATTAATTAATTATTTCATTACAAATCTTTATTCTCATTTTTCTAATAAAGACTATAACTGATTTTCTTATAAAATTGAAGATATTTATGGCGTATATATTCAATATGAATGAACGCCACAAAACATTTACCAACAACAACAACAACGATGAGAGGAAACGTATCAAATACATTAAAACAATCTGTGAGATTTTCAACAACAGTCCAATCTATATTAAAGAGATCATTCTAGGTACACATTCTTCTTCTCATTTACCTTACCATCCCGGTTACAACGGCAACTTGCGAGAGAACATTCTCTGTCTTGAAAGGGATCAAAACTTATCTGATAAGTACAATGACCCAAAGAAAGCTCAACCAAAGCTTAATATTACTCATATATAAATCTCGTACAGATAAACTGGACTTGAAAAATATTGCCCAAAACTTTGTTTCCAGGAACACAAGAAGACAAAACTTCTTTGGCACATTTGTCTGAGGCTGCATGTGCACCTCAAAAGAAGAAAAGTCTGAAATTTTTCGCCGCGATGACATAGACGAGGAACAAAGAATTTATTTACAGGTGCAAATTAAAGACAAAGGAGGATCTCAGAAGTATATTTTTTGGGTGGTGCCACATTTCAGTTTTTAAATATGTCCGTTTATAGGCATTACAATAAAAGTTTTGTTTTTCACGTTCCTGGGGTATTATTTTTTCCAAAGGTGTTAAATGTGTGTTATTTTAACACCTAGTACTTTGTCTTACTTAATAAAAATGAACTGAATATCTTACAATTTAACGATTTCTTCAAGTAGGCCTACTTTTATTAATTTCTTCAACTGCTTAAAATTAAGGCTACAAATGCTTTGTTACTGTAGAGCTGTAGTGTGAACAGGCTACTTAGTAATTCACATTTATAGATTGGTGCACATCATTATGCTTGATCATCCTCTCCTATCTGTTTGTTGTCATTCCTCTGTTAGTCATCCTTTATTTGCTACCTATGATATTTGAATATTCATTATTTCCTTTTATTATATAAATGAACATGTAAATACCTATTTATGCAAAATAAACCCTGGAGGTTTAAAGTTGTAAAGCCCAGGGCAATTCAACACACGCAATCATGAAATAAGGGTGTCTTTATCGAAGTGTCTCTGTAAGTTTAGAACCACGCCTACCCGCTCAGGCCACCCTACATTCAGGGGCGTCGCAAAAGGGGGGGGGGGGGGGGGTGTGAGGTTGAAGCCGGTGGGATTTTTTTTTATGTCGGTCGGCCAGCAATTTGTTCCCCTTCGAACTGTGACTTTTTATCGGACAAAGAAACATTTTTGAAAATTCACACAATGATTTAGAGTCGGTACAATGAATCGTCTTCTTTTTCTAATAATTTAATGAAACGTCGAAGCTCCCGCGCTTCGCGCGAGAGGGGGAAAACTGAATTCAGACACTTAGGGTTAAGAGTATAGAGAACGGTATACAACAAATCGTCTTCTTTCTATAATAATTTAATGAAACGTCTAAGCTTCCGCGCAAGGGTGTCGATTTGTATCCGTGGTTGGGGGGATGATAGGTGCCAAAATATTTTCGGCAATGGATCAAAGCAATCAAGAGGTAGAAGCGTGTGGCAAGTTGCACCCCTCCCAAGCGCGTAGCCAGGATTTCATTTTAGGGGGCGGTAGTGAGCACGCGAAGCGCGGTCCCTAGGGGGTTGCGTGCAGGGAGGGGGAGTCCCCCCCCCCCCCGCGAAGCGCGGAAGCTTTGACGTTTCACTAAATTATTAGAGAAAGAAGACGATTCGTTGGACCGTTCTCGACTCTTAATCCTTGTTTGAATCAAGTTCCCCTTCCTCCGCGCGTAGCGCGGAAGCTCTGACGATTCATTAGATTATTAAAGACAGAAGACGATTCGACGTACCATTCTCAACTCTTAATCCTTGCTTGAATCAATTCCCCCTTCCTCCGCGCATAGCGCGGAAGCTCTGACGTTACATTAGATTATTAAAGAAAGAAGACGATCCTATGTACCATTCTCGACTCTTAATCCTTGTCTGAATTCATTTTCGCCCATTCCTGCGCGAAGCGCGGAAGCTTTCACATTAGAGAAAGAAGACGATTTGTTGTATCGTGTCCTTCATGAATTCAGTTTCTCCCCTACCGCGCGAAGCGCGGAAGCTTTGACGTTTCACTAAATTATTAGAGACAGAAGACGATTCGTTGTACCATTCTCGACTCTTAATCCTTGTTTGATTCAAGTTCCCCTTCCTCCGCGCTACTGACGTTTCATCAGATTATTAAAGAAAGAAGACGATTCGATGTACCATTCTCGACTCTTAATCCTTAATGTTTGAATCAAATTCCCCCTTCCCCGCGCATAGCGCGGAAGCTCTGATGTTTCATTAGATGATTAAAGAAAGAAGAAGATCCTATGTACCATTCTCGACTCTTAATCCTTGTCTGAATTCATTTTCGCCCATTCCTGCGCGAAGCGCGGAAGCTTTCACATTAGTGAAAGAAGACGATTTGTTGTATCGTGTCCTTCATGAATGCAGTTTCCCCCCTACCGCGCGAAGCGCGGAAGCTTTAACGTTTCAATAAATTATTACTCTTAATCCTTGTCTGTATTCATTTTCGCCTATTCCGCGCTTAGCGCGGAAGCTTTCACGTTTCATTAAATTATTTGTAAAAGAAGACGCTTCGTTGTACTGTTCTCTATATTAATCCTTGTCTGAATTCAGTTTCCCCACTGAAAATAATTTGTGTTACAAATAAGTTGTGACATAATAATCTTTCTCCAAAAATGAAAAATGTTTTAGGAAATATCAGGAAATAAAATGAGTGAAAAAAACAAAAATAAAGATACAATGACGTGAATTTTAAAAAGGGTGAACGGAAACAACACAACAACTAGAGAACTATTTTATAAGTCATACTAATGTCCGAAAATCTTTCTCCTTGTCTCCGATCTCATCACGAAATCGTCACAGAGTTCATCTATGTTAACACTGTCCAGGATTGTCTGATGTGCATTGCAGATTGCTACTTTTGCGCTTCGCGCTTAACATTTAGCTCGTTGCCTTCACGCTGCGTCTTTGCATTTGGCGCACTGCATTTCTATGATGCTGTTGATTGAACAATTGAATAAATTCATCAATTCCTGATGAAGCCGTATGAGCGAGAATTCAATTTATTCTTGTCTCATATACGGTTGTCTTATTTACTTCGTATATATGTATGTATTATGAAAATGAGATAGCAAAATGTGTATATTGATGATCATCTTGCGAGTAATAACCATTAACTTCTCTCATCGGGCTCTCATCCTTAATTTTTCTCTTCATTTTTTTTTTTGATGGTGAATTATTGGGGGGGGGATGATTGTACAGGCCACCCCCCCGCCCACCTGAAATATTGGGGGGGGGGATATATCCCCCCCCCCCATCCCCCCGGGATCGACACCCATGCTTCCGCGCTTCGCGTGGGACGGGGAAACTGAATTCAGACAAGGATTAAGAGTCGAGAACGGTACAACAAATCGTCTTCTTTTCATAATAATTTAATGAAACGTCTAAGCTACCGCGCTTCGCGCGGGAGGCCTTTCACCTACCCCTACCCCACCTAGGGAGCGCTTTGCGTGCTTTTTAAGTGATTCGCTTGCCCAATACCGCCCCTCCCTTAAATAAGATCCTACCTACGCGCCTGCTTTAAAATATATAGCTATGATGCTTACTAAGTTGACGAAATAATTTGTATATTTATGTCGTCGACGAAAATGACCATTTGCGCATAACAATTTAGCCTTTGGCCTCGGATTTATAGGGTTACATTTGTAGATATTGGGACATTTAATTTTGTCGGTAATTGGTGGCTTGTTTTGTCGGTAATCGTTGGCCTCTATACCACCCCCCCCCCCCCCCCCCCCACTGACGCCCCTGACGACACATCAGACCTATACGTTTTGTGAGAGGCTCAAGTATCCGGGCCAGCTATTTATAGTTGAGTAATTTTTGAAGAAAAACAAAACGAGTACTCGCTCTCCAATCGTATTGGTTATTTGGGAATTTCGAATGTCATCAAATATGTTTTTTTCCTTTTAACACAATGATTGTTTTGCGACTCAATTCAGGCCTGACTAGATATAATTTTGTTCGTTAGGCAACAGACAAGTAATTTAGTCATATACCTGATTAACATTTGAAGATTTCCTACACTAATGCCTGGCCGTGCGTAACCCATATTTGAACGCTAAGTTGCACCTGAAATTGCAACATGTGCATTACAAGCTCAAAATGCTTTATTTCATACAAATACACCAACAAAAAATCCCAAAAGCTTGAATGCATACTATTTCACAAGATGTAATTAAACAATATGAATGATATTAATGATACACTTACATGTACATGCAAATGCATGATCATTTTTGCGCTTCTTGCTCCCAGCAAGATAGTTTCCTTCTACATTTAATTTTGTTGCTGTTGTGAGTTTATATTCATATTTTTGTTATCAAACAGGAATAAATAAATGTTATAAATACATTTGTACAATGATAGTTGTACAATGATGATAGAAGAACCAATGAAAATCGCAACTGATCTTCCTTAATTCCTTTTCTTTTCTTCCTCTTTGTTTCCTGTCCCTTTCTCTCCTCTTTCCCTTTCACCTCCCTTCTCCTTCTCTCTCTCTCTCTCTCTCTCTCTCTCTCTCTCTCTCTCTTTGCTGAGGGGGGGGGGGGGGGGGGGTAGGGGTACAAATTGGGACAAATTGCAACTGATCTCCCCTACCTTTCTTCTTCCTCTCCCCCCCCCCCCTTTCCCTTCCCTTACTTCGCGCTCTCTCTCTCTCATTTAAGTTTGCTGAGGGAGGCAGGGGCCTTTCGCCCCCTCCCCCCGATCCACACGATGTTAGTGGGATTAATCGCAACTGATCTCTGCCTCTTTTCACCCTTTTCTTTTCTTCTTCCTCTTTTGTTTTCCATTTTGGCTCTCCTCTTTCCCTTTCCATTCTTTCTCTCTTTTTTTTTTGGCGGGAGGGGGTGGGGGTGGGGGTGGTCGGGGAGGGTGGGGGCAGAGGGAAAGGCCTTTCTCCGCGATCCACATCTTGTTTGCAGGAAAATTGCAACTGATATCCCTTCTTTTCTTTTCTTCTTGTGTTTCTTTCCCTTTCCTTCCTTCTCTCTTGTTTTGCGGGGGGGGGGGGGGGGAGGCAACAGCATGGGCGGCAAGGCCCTGTCCGACCCTTTTTTCTTTTCTTCTTCCTTTCCTCTTCTCTCTTCTTTCCCTTTCCCTTCTTTTCCTTCTTTCTCTCTCTCTCTCTCTCTTTTTGTTTGCTGAGGGGGCCAGGGGAGGGCAGGCGAAGGCCTTTCGCCCCCGATCCACACCGCGTTGGTGGGGAAAAATCACAATTGATCTCCGTACCTTTCTTTTTTTACCCTTCCCCTTCTCTTCTTTTCTCTCTCTTTTAAGTTTGCTGTAGAAGGGGGGACAAGGGCCATTTGCCCCCCCCCCCCCCAATCCCAACTTGTTGGCGGGTAAACTGCAACTGATATCTTCCTTCTTTTCTTTTCTTCCCTTTATCTCGTCTTTTCCCTTTTTTCTTTCCCTTCTCTCTTTCTTTTTGCTGGGGGGGGGGGGGGCAACAGCCTGGGAGGCAAAGCCCTTTCGCCCCCCCCCCCGATCTTCTTCTTTCCCCTTTTTCTTCTTCTTTTCCTCTCCCTTTGTCTCTTCTTTCCCTTTCCCTTATTTTCCTTCCTTCTCTCTCTCTCTCTCTTTTGCTGAGGGGGGGGGGGGGGGGGTGGCGAAGGCCTTCGCCCCCGATCTCCTTTGTTTTGTCCCCCCCTTTTCTTTTCTTCTTCCTCTTCTACCTTTCCCTTACTCTC